>VMKM01000431.1:0-349103 GCA_008360985.2 Macquaria ambigua | reverse complement strand
TATATATGTGTATATATATAGATATAGATATAGAGAGAGAGAGAGCGATATATCTATATCTGTGTGTGTGTGTGTGTATACAGTGGTGGCCAAAATTATTAGAACCCCTGATGATCTGAAAATATAGACCTTTTTTTTTGCCTCCAAAACATGATTTCATTTCATAATGTTCATGAAATATGCAGATGGTTGCTCTGAGCACAACAAATATCAGATGAAGTGAGTCCTACTGTTTTTATCCACTTTTAACTTTAATATTTGGTATGTCCACCTTTTGCAGCAATTACAGCAGCACATCTCTCTGGCATAGTGTCAATATATTTCCTGAGAACTTCAACACTAATGTTATCCCATGCCTTCTGCAACTCAAGTCAAAGGCTTTCCTTTGAATGTACAATAGATCTGTCCAGTTTATTTTCCAACCCGCCCCAAATTTGCTTGATGGGGTTGAGGTCCGGACTTTGAGGGGGCCAGTCCATCATTTTCAATGTTCCAGCAGATTCCTTCTGTCGCAGGTAGTTCCAGCAATAGTTAGAAGAATGTTTAGGGTCATTGTCCTCTTGGAAAATACATCCAGGCCCAATAAGACGACTCCCAGATGATGCCATCCATGATGCCATCAATTTTCACTAAGTCACCTGTTCCTGAGGCTGAAATGGCACCCCACACCATAATACTACCCCCTCCGTGTTTAACTGTTGGCAAGATTATCATTTTCATATCTCTCCCCCTCCCTCCGTCGAACATACACTCTTCGCGTGTTGCCAAACTGTTCAAACTTGGACTCATCAGTCCACAACACTTTATACCAATCTTCCTTTGTCCATTTCTTGTGTTCTTTTGCAAATTTCAGGCATTTCTCTTTCAGTAATGGTTTCTTTGCTGCTATTCTGCCAACAAGTCCTTCTTCTCCCAGTTTCCGACGCACAGTTCTTGAGGACACTGTTGCACCATTAGTCATTGTGGTGTTGATCTCGTCACGCAGTTCTCGTGAGGTCTTTCTTCGGTCCTTAAGACTGAGAATTTTGAGATGCTTCACTTGTCTGTCTGAAAGTTTCTTTTTTCTACCTCTCCCCTTTCGGTTCTGGTGTGAATTGGTGGCATCATGACGGTCTAAAGTGTACTTTACAGTGCTTGGACTGCCTCTCAAGTCCTTGGCTATGCGGCGGTAACTCCAGCCAGCATCAAAAAGGGCCTTTATTCGAACCCGCTGCTCACTCGTTAGCTCCTTCTTCACCTTAGCCATGTTCAAAGAAGAAGAAAAAGAGCAACATGTGCTTCAAAACTACTTCTAGAGGCTTTGAATTTATACCAATTGGTTGTGACAAAACCCTGAGGATAGGCCCTGTATCCTAAGACTCTTGCATCACCATCAATTTAACCACGATCACACCTGACAATGATTACACAAGTAATTGGGCTTCTTCTGTGAAGGAACATGGTTGTGTGACATTGACAGTGAAATAGGCCTAGCTTGTTTTTTGTAAGGAAAATGACCTAAATCTCCTTATGATGGCTCTATGCTATGGTTTATAGAGCATAATGATGACTTTGTAGATATTTCATTCGTTTTATGGGTATTTTATTGGCCAATTCAACAAAAACAACTGAAACCTCTTAAATATGCCAAGTGTTCTAATAATTTTGGCCACCACTGTATATATTATTATTATTATAAGTATTTGCTACCTGATAATTATTTAAAAAAACAAAAACAATGAGGTTGAGAGTGTTGGGTGTTGTTGAGAGAACTGAGAACATGGGACACAGACATGTCCTTCCCGTGTGCCTCAGTGTGCGTTTTTTGTGGACAAACACAAAGATATTTGAGGACAGAAAGTGGACATGTATTCAGCTCAGGTTGAAACTGATCTGTGTTCACAGTAAACTGATATGTGCTTGTATGTGCGTCACGTCTATAGATTCAGAATGGAGGGACACCCGATCTTCCGAGCACAGGGATCATTCCTGGACCTGATTCTGTGGGCTATCCCTACTCCAACCAGTCCATCATGAGTGAGTTGGACACAAACACACACACTAAACACACTCTCTTACTGAATTTATGAGTTCATTTGGGTGGTTTCTCCTTTCCAAACTATCGTTTTCTTCATGACTCGTCCAGGTGACAACTCCCACCTGAGCATAGACATCATGGACGACCCCGGTTCCAGCAGCCCCAGCAACGACGAGGCGGCCATGGCGGTCATCATGTCCCTGCTGGAGGCGGACGCTGGCCTGGGCGGCCCCGTCGACTTCAGCGACCTGCCCTGGCCTTTGTGAGGAAGCTGGAAGGGAAGAAGCCGAGGGAGAGAGGGAGACTCCCTCTTACTTAGCACAAGAGCCACTGATGGAGAGAGTTCAGTCAGGTTGAATTCTGGCTGCCATGTTTCCTGCCCTCCGTACACAACCACACTGCAAAAAAATGTCCATCTTAACAAATGTTTTTTTTAGATTGAAAAGGCTGCAGATACTGAAGATTTTTAAGTACTACACACAAGAGGAGACGAGGCTCTCGCTGCTGTTTGGATTACACTCCTACTTTTTGATTCATCATTCCCTGTAGGTGGACAAGTGACCCTGAATTTCATTGGGGCAGACAGAAGGATTTTTATATAGAAATCCTGCTCCAAATGATGTGTTAAGATGATCCTTTTTGCAGTGTTAGTTGCCTGCAGACGAGGCGTTCCCTAACATTGCCACGGCGAGAGACCATTACTCCAACAATAGTCCAGCAAATGGAATCTTAAGTTACAGGACTGCGGTGCTAACGTGTCTGCTGATGGACTGAACTCTGTCTAACAGTGGCTCTGGGCCCTGTCATTGCCAGGTCAACAGCCAACCCCCGAACCAACACTCCGGAGACGTTCACAGACAGCCGTTGAAGTTGGATGTGGGGTGGAGTGGTGTTGGGCGGGGAGCGCTCAATATCCGCCTCCTGCCGCAGCCCGCTCAACATCTCTAAACTGTACGTTCAAGTCTCCTCGTAGGATGTTGATGCCGAAAATGGCTGTTTTAGCCAGCTGACCTTCAACATGGGAAATGAACACGCAACAGTTATCCTCTAATCTTCAGAGGTTCTTTATTCCCAAGCCACAAAATTCCACAAACAGGTGTATTTCAGTTAATTTAGGTAATGATGAAATCCTTTTACCTAGCTGCTGTTTCCGTAACTAACATGAATGTTAACATTTTTCTCCAAGCTGCTCTAAAGTTTATCCTCAGCAGATTCTGTTTCTCCATTCATTTTAAACACAACTGATCTGCCTAAAACTACCTGCAGTTCTTCTGTAAGAAGGGAGTTGTAATGATAAAGGAAAGCTGTCCAAAAATAATACTCATAAAGCTCTTGCTGTTGCAGCCAGTGATTCATATGACCTGCTAGGTAGAGGTCTTCACAAGTCCAGAATTATGGACCTCATTTGAAATTAACCAGTGCAACACCTAACCAGAAATAACCCCCCTCTCCCAAAAAAAAAAACAAAGTCCTGACCTGAAAGGGACGCAAGGTCACTGAGACCCGGTCTGAATAGACTCCAGATCAATAAGACCTGATCCAAAATGCGATATGACCCACACACACTCAAGTAGATAGAGAACTCTTAACACTGGCAGCAGCATGATGCGCCACCCATCAACACAGTCAAAAGCAGAAGGAGTACACGTTATATGAGCTTGACCTTCCATGTTTCTGGTCCCACAGAGCATGTGAGTCCTTATCGGACTGATCCAACCCACTTAGTGCACACATGAATCAGGCATGAAGATGATTTACTGATGTGGCTCAAATTTTGATAATACAAAGCATCTCACTCTTAGACAACCATTAACAAACCAGCAATGGTTGTTAAACAATGAATACATTTGTCTTTGTGTCTTTTTGGGCCAGTGTGAGTCACGTGACCTGCAATTCCGACTAAGGTCACTGCGCTGAAATCACATAGTTGTTTGAGCCGTGTCCCATTCTCATGCTAAATACTGATTCTGAGCAGGTTTTCAGTATTGTTCACACTGGAGAAGTGATCAAATAAAGAATATTCAAAGCAGCCAGCATGCATACTAAAAACCCTTCATTTAAAAGCCAAAAGCTCCAGGAACACTTCAAAGAGCAAAAAATAATTGACATCCAACAGGTTAATTATTGTATAATTTCTTGTTAGTGTAAAACAGCCAAGTATGTTATTCTTTTTTTTTTGTATACTAGAAAACAAAAGCAGTATACCATAGAAATGAATAAGTACATAGATTATACTGTACACAGTATGTAGTATGGAATTGGGACACAGCTTTTAGCGTGAGCCCTGTGAGAGACACGCAGCCCAGTGCATGCTGGGATAGGCTGCAGCCCCCAGCGACCCTCCAAAGAATAAGAGGGTGTAGATGATGGATGGACTTAATTTTTGATGATGATTGTGACGCTGATAGTAAGTCTGCTCAGATTCACTTAGGCAATACAACCGACCCCCTACACAACACAATTGGACTGAATATCATTTGGACCTAGTTCGGTTATAAGAAACCGCCTGGACCCGTGAAGACCTCCACTGCTCTGTTCTGTACTGTGTGTTCTCCTGCACATTTTAGCTGCAAAATCCCCGCAAGTCCTCCCAGAGGGTTGATCGCGAGCACTCAGCAGGAGAAGAACAAACAGCTGGAGTGAAGCTCTGACGACTGTTACAACACAGAATCCGACTTTAATGGAGAAAAGGGGGGCAGCTCAGCGTGCAGGTTGATGTCTCTGCAGACATTTTCAAGTCTCAAAAGAGAGCAACAGCAAAGCAGGACAATTCAAGTGCTCCTCTGTGAGGAAACGTTCTCCACTGCCATTTTACCGAGGTCTGCTCCTCACACGCAGGACGGCGGGCTAGTTAACATCAGCTGACATAAAAACCTGCAGGTCTGGGTCGCAGGGTCTCCACCTGCTTATCTTCTCTCAACACCAATACTCACATGAAGCACTTAAGATGGAGCTAGACTGTCAGTCACTAAACTCTAGTCCCTCAACAGGAGGGCTGGCTCTGGATCAGTATTCTGATTCAGCGAAGGTCCTGAGAACATATTTCTTTGCCTTTTGGGATCTGAATATTTAAAGACTGACCTAACATGTCTGTCATCAGTACCCGGGCTTGAATTTAGGAACGGCCCCCCTTTCTTTCTTGTTTTGCTGGAGTTGGGAGAAGTTAAAGAAAAAATACCTCGGAGTTGAATTCTGCTGCGAAAAATGACAGATTTACATTATGTGGAATTCTTTTTTTTTAATCCTACAGTTCCTCTTGAATTTGGTCTGTTTAGCGCTTAATAATACACAGATGTACTGTGGCTACACGTAACTGTCAATGCAAACTACCTTGCCAGCAGAGAGGGCAATAATGTAGACGGGGGGCGAGTATAGAAACAGGTAAATGTCGTAGAGATGGAGGCGACAGTAATCCAGCAGAGTAGGGCAGTTAACGGGGTCAGGAGGGACAGCCAGGAGCATCTGAAAGGAATTCTTCATTTAAGTGTCTGTTTTTTTCCTCCATGATAATGAATATCCTCAACACGACCTCTTTACCTCGCCAGCAGCTCTCTGCTGCTCACGGACCTTTTGTTGTCAGAGTTGGATTAGAGGGTGGACATGCTGAGAGGAGTCTCAAAGAGTCCTCCTGCCTGCCTGTATGGGAAGAAAATGAATTTGGTCACAATACATTTCAAGTGCATGTGACGTCCAGACTGCATTTGTAAAAAAATAATTTCAACTAATGAGAAAAGTATTCCAGGAAGAAAGAAGAAAGATCCTACATGAGAGGCATTTTACCAAATACATTTGAAATGTTTATATATAGTCTCAATTATATAGAAAATATATAGAAATGGAAAGGAAAAATGATTTACAATGCATTTCTGAAATGCTCTTAAAAAGGTTATTTTGGAAACAAACACATAATAAGACCTATACTGAAAATGCATTTTAGATGTGTTAATACATTTAACATGGTAAAGTAAAATGAAGTGGCCAGCTTTTACATGGTTGTGTGCGTTTTGAAATACGCACTGCCTAGGTTGTGCCTCTTCATGTGTTATCGTTACATAGAGCTAAGCATTAGTTTCCACTCACTGCTGTTATGAAGGTATTTCCAGAATCTTCCAAGACTCTTCTAACCATCTGGACAGATAAATAACAAAAAAGAGCTTGTTCTGTAATTTCTCATGAGAGATTTCTTTTCTCACTTGCGTGAAATGGGCGGGGCTCGGTCGGAGAAAGGTGATGTCATGTACCCCCGTGCACCAATCAGGATTAAGCGACATTTGATCCAGAATCTGATGACAGTTGGTGGGTTGTTTGGTCACTACCTATCAATCGAATCTGATCAAACCACACCCACACCGTCCTGAGTACGCAGACTAGAGTTATGGTTGTTAGGAAACGTTTTTTCCTAACTTAAAATTAGATTGTTTAATGTCGGAGAAGAAATCGAAACCAAGTTTTCAGGCGGGTTAAAAAAGACCAATATAACTGGTAATAAAACCTTACAATTCTGGTTCTCGTCGTACAAATTGAGCAACGGCGTCATTCCCGGCCACCATCTTTGTTTGGATTAGGAAAGAGTTGCAACTTGGGAAACAGGTTGAAAATCGTTTCTTTTTTTAAAATTATGCTGTGGACAGAATATTTTTTTATCCAGATGATTAGACGAGTCTTTGAGGATTCTGGAAACACCTTCAGAACAGCAGTAAGAGATGTTCAATGACTTCCTGAGTTTTTCAAAGGTCACAGGGGATTTATGTTTTAGAAAAACAGATGCCTGGCTGTGATGTCCATACATGAGAGGCACAAACTGGACAAACATATTTTCTTTTCATATGGGCAGAAAGTTTTTAATCTCTGGCTTGATATCATTTGGCAGCCCTTTAAAAATGAGAGTATCTAATCGGGGATGCAAAATCGAAGAGCCGCAGCGGTTCTCGTCTCGCCCGTCTGTGGACCCCTCGGTCAGTGTACACAGGTGGGTTGAAACAGGACTGTTTGCATTAAAATACCTGCCACTCAGGCCCCACTCCCCCTCCTGTCCTCCTCCAATCAGGCAGCAGCTGGCAAGGTCCTCTCTGTATCAGTTCTAGTGGTTTTCAATGTTTTTATGCTACACACTACAATAAAGTGTTCCTCTTGTTGATATACCCCTCCCCACCTGACAATAATGTATCAAATCTTTAAATATTATCATGTTAAGAGTATACTTTATGCAAATATATATGAGTATGATGAGTGTATTGTATGTATCAGCAGTGAAATATTTTTAAAATAAAATTATTTGTTTCTGTCATTATGGACATGGTCATATACAAATCTGCTCCACATAATATTTTCTTCAGTGGGTGAAGGTTTGCTCTGTGTGCTCGTTCATGACTCTGGTTTAAACCTCGATCTGTTCTCTCAGCCAATCGGTGCAGCCCGGTGGTATTTTTATATGATGTTGCCATCCAGCTGCTGGAAGGTCTGCGCACAGAGCGGAAGGCTGAAGGAGCTGTTGCCATTGCTTTCACAAGCCGCCTCTTTATTAACCAGGCAGCTGAATGGAGGTCAGTGAATAATACACTCTCCACTTACAATATGTGTCCAATCCCTGATGCTCAAAAAAAGTTATTGGAAGATGAAAACAAAATTTGAAAGAGCTACTTAATATTCAGAGTCTCGGAAACCCTATAACCTTGTTCGTGGTTTGATTTTATTTTGGCCAAGAAAGTTATTTAAAGCATGAGTGTACACTTTGAACTCATGCATTAAATAATCACAGTTACTGTGGAAGCAGCTCATGCATATTTGATCTCCAATCTCCATTCGTGAGTCAGGTCATCTCCAGCTATTGAACATTTCTTTCATCCGTTGCCAAACCTTCAGAAAAGCTCCAACGCTAGTTTAAAAGTAAAATCTCGAAAGGTTTCTTGTTTTGGTTCCGCATCTTGGTAAGGCCTACTTAAGAACAACTACTGAGTTTTTTGTCTTTTTAATTATCTTATTTTACTGTACAGATATATTCTGGTGAAATTTTATTGTCAGGCAATGAAAGTAAATTCCACATTAAGCTGTGGTTGAGGGCCAAACAAGCGCAGGGCTCCCTGCTGCTTGTGTGTATATTTCCTACATCTGGTTACAGTACTGTTCTGCAAAGAAATGTCTTCTATCGTGATGTGATGACAGAGCAGTAAAGTAAGTAATGTGAGTAATGCTGCACAAGCTGGGAATGCAGAATATCCATGTTGGGATTCAGAGCCAGAGATGAGTCATTCCACTCTGATCAGATCAGCCTGTACACTGTGTGCAGGCCTGCACCATCTATCAGACATCTTATCACCAATAACCGCTTCACAGCACAGTGTTACAGCAAAATGATGTCTGACACATATACAGTGATGAAAAAGTGCTCAGGTGGGAACAAGTTACATGTTAATACTGCCATAAAAAATCAGTGTTGACAATATTGTTAATGTAGAACTATTAGGTTGGTTATTGCCTAAAATATTGTGTATTCATACGTTTTTTCCTGAAGGAGCCAGTTGTGAGAATGTGTATTTTCTCCTCCACCAGCCTAATTAACCAGCGGTTTTGTTTTCAGTGAAGTCTGGACACAGTACAGGGCAGTTAATCAGTCTATCATATATTAAGATTTATAGCCACAAATCCATATACAGGCACATGAAGGCAGACCACTTAGCCAGAGGAGACACCCCGACTTTTGCTACCTTTTAAAACAGATTAAAATAAGGAAGTGAAGTCTGAGGTTTTACAGAAGCAACTCAAACCAGACCATTTGGCAGTGTTTGGAGTGAAAGCAGTTATGATACAGCTGTCAAATAACCAATATAATGTGATACGTTTTGTGACATTGTTAGCACGAAGACTGATTTTGTTAAAGTGGAAACAGGAAAACCCACCATGCTGAAAGATGTGATGAAGCGTTTACTGAGAGGAAAGGTGAATATGTTCTATTTCAGCCATACTCAACCAGTGGGCCGCGGACCAATGTTGGGCCTCAGAGCGCCATCTAGTGGGCAGCAGTGGTACTGCCAAATGGTTAGATCCAAATTAAAAAAATGTTTTTGGTAATTTACACAGCTAGTTATTTTTATATCTAAATGTGCTCAATGATTCATATAAATAAAAACATCAAATTAAAATGCATAATTTCAATGACCAGTTACGTTTGAATATCACCAGCCAATCACGACACATCATCAGGTGGATACAAACGTGTTTTGCTGTTAGCTAGCTAACGTTCCCTCGGGTGCAGTGACACCAAACGGATCGGTTTTTGAAAGGAAAAAGTGATGTGGGAGAAACCCTGCAGCAGTAAAAGCTCCAAAGCCTGTGGTGAGGAAATATGAGCCTGAATACATTTGGAATCATAATGACAGGCAGCTCAAAGCAAAGTGTGTTGAATGTGGTGAAATCCTGTCAAATGAGGCGCTAAAACCACAGAAGCTCCAGAGACACTTCAACACAAAGCACCCGGGATGAGATGTTTTTTTCTCTTTTATTTGGTCCTCCGAATGTTTTTAACACTCAGAAGTGGGCCTGTAGTTAAAAAAGGTTGAGAACCCCTGCTCTATTTGATATGGAAACCTTTTATAGACTATTCTATGGTGAAATCTGTGACATCGCTTTTTGGTTTTTTTTCTCTTCCTTGCATTAATAAATGTACAAAATATATGTATATACACTACTCACAAAAAGTAAGGGATATTCGGCTTTCGGATGAAATTTATGGAAAATGTAAAAAGTTCATGCTACAGTGATATATCATGAAAGTAGGGCATTTAAGTAGAAGCATGCAATGGTAATTTCTTCATCTCAAACAATTTATTGAAACAAAAGCTAACAACAGTGGTGGGTATACCACAACAAAAAATGTCAATGTCTCAATAACTTGCCATGTGTCCTTGAGCATCAATTACAGCTTGACAACGACATCTCATGCTGTTCACAAGTCGACTTATTGTCTGCTGAGGCATGGCATTCCACTCTTCTTGAAGGGCTGCCCTCAGGTCATTGAGGTTCTGAGGTGCGGGGTTACGACCCTCTACACGACTCAGCTGATCCCATAGGTTTTCTATGGGATTCAGGTCTGGAGAAAGTGCAGGCCACTCCATTTGAGGTACCCCAGCCTCCAGCAGCCGTTCCCTGATGATGCGACCTCGATGAGCTGGGGCATTGTCGTCCATGAAGATGAAATCAGGCCTGTGTTGCTCATGCAGAGGCACAATGACTGGATTAATGATGTTATTCAGGTAGTATCGGCTTCTCACAGTACCATTCACAAGGTGTAGGGCAGTTCTGTATTGACTAGACACACCTGCCCAGACTGTAACACCACCACTTCCAAAGGCTTGTCTGGTGACAACAGTGGCTGATGCATAGCGTTCTCCTTGACGTCTCCAACAGCGTTGGCGGCCATCATTTCTGCTCAATGTGAATCGACTTTCATCAGAGAACAGCACTGAGGCCCAAAGGACATCCACTTCTATGCCTTTCTGTGACTCTTCCAGTCTCTCTGTGTCTCTATTGCAACCTGCTGATAACACTCTAAGCTCAGTGGCAACTTCCCTCTGAGAACATCCCGTTTGAAGCCTCGCAATGGCCAGGTACTGTTGATCGATTGTTAGGTGTCATCTTGGTCTCATGATGTCAAAATGTGAACAGCATGATGAAGAGGACTGTTTAAATGCAAATTGTCATTGAACCAGAACATTTAGTGGTCGATTCATGGATCAGACACTTGTGATTTTTGCGGTTAATCACCTTGTTAGAGAACAGCATGTTATGCAATAAGTACTGAAACATTGAACAGTTGGACATGTGCATTCAAAAGTTTAGAGAAGGTCAAATTAAGTTCACCTGTAAAGGTTATAGTGCATTCTGAAATTTCATCCGAAAGCCGAATATCCCTAACTTTTTGTGAGTAGTGTATGTAATTGTATTAAAAAATAATAATAAACAGAAGTTTAAAAAAATACATAAATAAGGAAGTGAAGTCATCCAACAACAGTGTTGTGAATACTATTTATTAGAAAAACATTGTGTTCGACATCCCTTTGACATCCTGTGTGCTCACAGCCGTGGTGATGCACCTGTGCAGAGCAGGTCAGAGCCGGGACGCAAACAGGAGTGGAGCAAACAAGTGAAAACATGGACTCGTAACGTAAATTAGGAACCAAATCAACTGTTTTAAACAACAAAAAAGGGAGTGGAACGTTTTCTTAAAAACTTGTATATGCTGTGTAAAACAAAAATCCTTTCGTCAAGGCCTTCAACATGCGCTGGAAAAAGTGAATCTTCACATCCAACTAATTGCTAACCAGCCCCCAAATAAAGACTATGAAGAGGCACTGAAATCCACTTTCCCAGTGAGGTACAGTATCCCAGCAGCAGCACGCACACACACACCTCTTACACATAATGTAATACAACACTCTGTCCTTTGGGCACATAAATAAAAACAAACAAGAGTGAACAGAGGTGGGTGAGGAAGCCTGCTGATGTGCGTCGTCCATCTTTGGTTGCTGGAAACTTCATTCGGACGCCGTGTTGACTGAGAAAGGCTGCAGCAGACGTGCAACAGAAGGCAAAGTGGTGTTTTGCCACTCAGGAGGAGGAAGAGGAGGAGGAGGTGGTGAGGGGGACTGTGGGGTGGCAGGGGGACAAAGTCTGCGTTGACACCGAAAGCAACAAGTGGCCAGAAGTGCTTTCATTTCGGCTGAGAAAGGTTGAACTTTGTGTGCTTATTGGCTGTCGAAGGCCAATCAGGTTTCTGTGCTTCTTAGCTTCCAAATCAATTCTTGGAGAACAGTTACGTCAAAGTTGTTTATTTTTTACGTTTATTAGCATTTCCTATCTCTGAATTTCTCTTGGTGTAATGGTGTAAATTAAAGCACTTGTTGCTGTTAGTGTGAACCCAGCAGGGGGGGGGGGGGTCTCATGCAGAGGGCGATGGTGTGTCTGGGTCCGGCTCGTAGTGGTAAGTGGCCTGAGGGTGGCTGCTGCCGTGCTGCTGGTTACTGTGGGCCAGGCTGTGCGCGGCCCGGCTCGGACTGTCCTGAGCCTGCTGGTTCGGGCCCTCGTAGCCTTGCGCTAAGTGGGGGCCCGCATTGCTCTCCGGCCCCTGCCCGAACGCCGGCTGGTGGGGGTCGCTGGTGCCCGGCGGCTGCTGCGGCAGAGTGTCCAGCTCGTCCACCTGCGGCCCGGGAGGCTGCATGACCACCAGCTGGTCCTGGGGAATGTCTGCGGCGGCCGCAGCCAGGTTGGTGGTGGACTTGGACTTGACGCACTGGAAGTCCACGTGGCGGCTCTTCCCTTCCTCCTTCTCCCAGGACATGCGGATGAAGGGACGCTGGACGTAGTTGTAGATGACCTCCGGGCGACCTCCAGGACGCCGCTTCACCTTCTCTTTATAGGTCGGGTAGCCTGGAGAACAAAAATTGATCAGAACAACATTTAGGAATATATTTGGATTATTGATACCACTCTCATGTCTGTACAGTAAATATGTAGCAGAAGCCAGCAGACGGTTAGCTTAGCTTAGCATAAAGACTAGGAGCAGTGGGAGACAGCTAGCCTGGCTCTGTCCAAAGGTAACAAAACCCAGCTGCCAGCACCTTGTTATATCTCTTTTGTTTAATCCATGCAAAAGCCGAACTGTAAAAACAACAATTCCTCGTTTTATGAAAAGTTATGTGGTGGACTATTTCTTGGCCAGGTCCAGTTGCCAGACAACCGCCGAAAACTCCAGGAAGTGACTGGTCATGGCCAAGAAATATTCCTTTAAGTATTTTCAGCAGCGAGCTACTGCTTGGATTTGACATTTTATTAAAAACGAGTGAAAAACACAGCATAGTAGAGAACATTTTATTGGTGTTGTTGTGGAAACTCTTGCCTCAGGTTCAGCCATTAAGACTTTTACAGTGTGCTGACATCATCCCCAGTAGTGCAGACATGTAATGATGCCAAGACGTATTTAAAGGCTCGGTAAAGGTTTCCCCACTGTGGCCCTGAGGGAAAGTTCCACTCACTATTTTTCTTCAACAAGTGAAGCTGCTTCCATGACCTAAAATTATTCTTCCTTCTAGGTTTGTTTTTGTTTTTCCAACTCAGAAAGGTTCTCTGGGGGCTAACAGTGTTGTGTTCGCTACAGTCGGGCTACTGTGGAGGAAAAACAGCTGAAGACAAAACTCTATAGAAATTGAAGTGTCAAGATGTGGAGTATTGTGCTCCGAGATATATGTTCTTGTAAACTGACCCATTTTCAAAATTAGGATTGCCCCAGAGAATTGATCAAATCTCCTTACTTCAAATTCCAGGACCAGACTGTAAAATACATGCAATTCTTAATATCTGCAGCTGAAACGGATCTAAAACTCTACTGAAAGCCCCCAGTAACCATTACATACATTATTCTGATCTTTTTTTTTTAGTTTTGGACTACATAAAAGAAGAGAACACTTTGACCGAGTACCTTCTATTCCCAGTCGGATCTTTTTCAGTCCTCTGTCCTTCAGCACGGACTTGGCCACGTCTCTGTTCTCAATGTACTTGAAGAAGCGGTACAGTTTGGTGCTGTAGATGACTGTTGAGGAAAAGAGGGACATTCAGTACATGAATCCATCACATGGCCTTCAACAACTGATCTGAAGTCGGCAATGCCTTAAAGAATATAGTTTTTTGTTATTGTCAACGTATCCCGAGAAAAGACCAATACTCTCAGAATACTGTTTGACTTCACCGCCCTGTCTGTGGCTCTGAAGCCCATTCGTTACTACTGAATATATAAATCTTTAAGAACACAAATAAATATTACGTTTTTTTTAATGGCCCAGTAATTTCCTGAAACAGCTGGGCACTGTAGTTTTTAGCAAGTGTTATTTAAACAGGAGGAAACGGTGCATTTGTCGGGGACTATTTTCAGCTGCGGATGAATCCACATTTGGTGCTCTAGTGAGAATTTACAGCAGCAGGATGGTGTAGGGGGACTGATTTAAAACAAACTACAGTGTGTGTGTCCCCCAGTGCAACAGTGTGACTCATTGATGTGTTTTTAATAGTTTCTGGACAACAGTGGAGCTCTATGGCTCAGAGGAATGGACAGCACTTTTTAAAAGAATCCATTCATGGTTGGTTTGGGTCTTTTCATGGGATTTTGTCTTTTGTCTTCTTCTTATGTACTCTATTAGTTGCACAGAAAGTCAGGGGCTAATTAGGGGGTATAAACAGATCCAGTATCAGTGATGGCGACAGTGTCTTACTCTGCGAGTACTCCTCTCCCATCTGCGGGGGATACTCTTCATCCCAGTCCACCACGTCGTCGTCAGTCAGCACCACCACGTGACACTCCCTCTCTCCGCTCTGAGCGCTGGCCACCATCAGCGGCAGCACCATCTCCTCCAGGTAACACTCAAACTGACGCCGGGCCCCGTCGTTGGACAGCTCGTGCATCAGGGCGCCTGTGGAGGAACCGCGAGGACACCGGTGAGGAGAGGGGGCAAAGGGATTTAGGACACCGTGCTGGATCATTTGCTTTTCCTCCAACAACGAGGACAGCCAAAGCCAAAAGGTTCCTGCTGCTAGACTGCTAGCAAGTAAATGTGGACGTAAACAATGCGACTTTTAAAGACGCTGAAAATGTTTTATGAGGGAGGAAATGCATTCAACATGTTGTTAGAGCTAAAGGATACAAAATGAGTTCTGGTGAGAGACAGTGAATGTAAAAAGACGCCTTGTTTACAAGAAAACTCCACAGGGCCTCTGCAACTGTGGAACATGTTGAACCACTCCTTATTGAATACTGACAACTTTAAGAATGATAAAGTGCTAATGGTTTTATTATTCTTACTCATTATTGTGACTAAGTAAGGTTGTGTGGTTCTGGGAGTAAATAGAAACTAGCTACAGCCTGCCCCGTCTCCATAACGTTTACACACAGGCAGAGATTTCAGGGCTTTCCTGTAAACAATAATATGACCAGTTTACCTCCATTCTAGCACAATGTCTTCCTCGGAGAAAGGCCGTATACTTGTGGAAAGTTCTGGCTCCACTGTTGATGATATTCAGGCAGCACTGCGCCAGTTATTATGACCTAAATATTACCCTTGTAGAGCTGCTTTAACGTGATGAATGCGAATATATTGAACTCCTGAATGCAAACTCTTCAAATATTCAAAGAGAAGCCGTGCTTTATATGTGAAGCCTTAGTGTGGGTCTTTTCACAACAGAAATTAGACTCAAATTAACCACAAAAACCACATTTAAAAAAAAGCTGCAACTAATGATGAAAACCACATCCTGCTGCTGGTACGACAATGAGAGCGCTCGTCCTGGCTGGTTATGTGCTTGCATAACAAGCATTAAATCTCACAGCCAATCATGACCTACTTAGAGCCCAACACACACACACACACACACACACACACACACACACACACACACACACAGCAGTCCCTGTGAGCTGAAGCTGCTCCTCCCACACACTCAGAGACACAAACAAGAGGCACGACCATGCACAATAACAATATCACATCACACACACACACACACACACACACACACAGACGTGCATCCATATACTATTCAGGTGACTACTGTGCATTAATGATGATAACTGAAATGCCTACTTTAGCTCTGACTGAAGGGTTATGTTTACAGTAACAGCTGCAGTAAATGTCACATATCTATCAGCAATATTACTAACTCACTACAACTAACTTCTTTATTTATTCTAAATGAAAAGGAGTTAGTAGCTGTCTATACCCATTAAATATGCAGTGATGTCCACATTTTGTAAAAGTCTATTTGTGTCCTAATGCGGTAACACAATAACAATGAAAGGCGGCTCCACACTCACCAAAGTCCAGCAGCTACAGAGAGTGTATTCATGCAGCTCTACACACTTACAGACAGTAAATCGAGTGTTGTGTGTACTCACTGAGGTCTCTGCACTTGATGGTGCTGTAGTTGAAGGAGATGCAGAGGTAGTCGCATGCCTCCCTCAGCTCCGGAATGGAAACGCCGTCAGGGCAGCGGATTATCCCTGACTTGTAGTAATCCTGCCATTTTCAGCAGCACACACACACACACACACACACACACACAAATGAAAAAAAACAAACAAAAAAAAACAAAAAAACAGGCAGAACGGCGGGCAATCACGCGCACACACAAGTGTGGGAGAAAAAACAAGACGCCATTATTGATGCAGCTTCACTCATACAGGCGGCAGAGAGACGGAGAGAGAGAGATGGATGAGGAGGAGGAGGAGGGATGGAGAGCGAGTGGTGATGAAAGTAAAATCCAGCGGACGTCACAGGCGAGAGAGAGAAGAGAGAGACTAAGAGGAGAAGGAGGGGTGGAGAGCAAAGGGTGATGAAAGCAAAAGCCTAGCAACGTCACTTTCCCTCCCTACTCCACTTCCCCTCCTCTCGCTGTCTCTGTGCAGCCCGTGTCCAATGAGACACTCAGTGGCTGCTTCCCTGGAGAGCTTCTATGCCAACACTACAGGCTGCCTGCAATAGAAACAAGGAGCTCAGGCACCACTCAACTCCTGTCCTCTTACGTCTCTCGCTTTCTTGTCTCCTTGGGTTTTTTTTGTTTAATGCTTACAGACACTCACGCCAGAATCCATTATGCCATGACCACAGTCGAGCCATTATTAGCCCTTCAGTAATGCCCTCGCAAAGAGCAGAGGCAAATGGAGAGAGGTTTGCACTTGCCAGAAACATCTTGGAAGCCACATATATCAACAAAAGATCACTAGGAATGCTTTCCGGATCACACTGGACACTTGCTTTGTCAGTAACTAGTCCACTTGCCTCGATGATAGGGTGCTAGAGATGAGCATTTATGGGGAATTAGCATTGTACTGCTGCCATGTTTTAGTTTTCCCATAAAGAACAACACAGCATACTGCTGCAACTTCCTGTCAGCACTAATAAGCTGTCTCTCAAATTCAGGGGCTGCATCCTTCGAAGGCTGCATTTGAAGACAGAATGTGTCACAGTGGCGCGACAAGGCCATCACATTTCGAAGGCTTCGTCAAATGCGGCCTTCTTTTGCCGAATTCAAAGGATCCGACTGTATCCTTTGCGGCTCAACCTATCCCTAAGATTCATTGCGCACAAGACAATATGGCGTCCCCAAATATACTGTCAACAGTGGCTGAGCAGGATTACACTCTGAAATGTAAGTATTGGGTTTCAACTCACTCGAATAGCTAACAATACAAATGTTAAAAAACCAAGGGGCCTTAAAAATCTCAAACCTCAACTGCAGCTGTCAAGGTTGCTAGGTGACAGGAGCAGCCCTTCATGATGCTGGTGACGTAAATAGGAATCCCTCGTCTGGAAGTCAATGGGTTTCTGAATAGGTTTTTGGTTAGATGCCTGAAATAAGGTCTGTGGTTAACACAAGCTTAAGAGATTTTCACGTTTTGTTCTACAATATAAAATACGTCAGTAAATACCCCACTCGTGAATATTGAAGCTTTTACGTGTCTTAAAAAAGACGGTTGCTAACAAGTGGCTAAATGAGACTACAGAGGTTGTCGGGGACATTAAACGTCATCACACCGAACACAGAAACTCATCTACTCACTCGTCTAATAAGTGAGCACAAAAATAGAAGCAGCTGTACACTGTAACGCAATACAGTAAATATGATGTCTTGTTTTAAACTAATACTTTATTTGAAACAGCAGTTGAGACAAATATCTCACGAAGGAGGAAGAGTGTTTCCTGTGCGGGGGGCACTCACCCCACCTCCCTTCTAGTTAATCATCTAAGCCGAATCGAAACCAGGGATGTTGCATCCTAGACCACTTATTTACAGTGGTACCTATTGACTCAATGATTCAATGTTGACTCAGTGATTAACACAGGAGGCAAAGCACTTGTATATTCTTCTTTACATTGCTGAACTGAAGAATCCAAACAGAAGGAGGACTTCCATATAAGACTGAGCTGAACATCCCTGTCAGTACAAGCAGCAATGGTGGACCAATGGGATGGAGGGAGTAGACTGGAAGAGAAGGAACAGGAAAAGAGAAAGGTGGTGGTAGGTGTATTGAGAGATAACCTGTGTGTAACACAAACGGAAAGATGGGGGAGACGATTGGGAGGAGAATTAGAAAGTGAATAAAACACAGAGATGCAGTGAGGGTTCTGAACTCAAGAAGAAGGGAGGAAAGAAGGGGGATAAAAAGGATCAGAGAAATAAGGAGATGAGGGAAGAGGAAAGAAGGTGTAGGGAGAGGTGAGAGAATAGGGGGACAGAGCTAAGATAGGGAGAGAAGCAGAAAAAGAGGAAGAGTGCAGGATAAGCAGGGATGGATTGAGAGAGAGCACCAGAGAAAGAGACAGAAAAATCTATGCTGAAACAAAGAAAGCATGAAACGAGAGAGAAAGACAGAGACACAGTGATACACAGAAAATGAAAGATAAACAGTGACAAAGTGTATAGAGCTGTTCTGAGCTAGAGACCCAAATGCAGCATTCTCACCAGAATAGCCCTGAAGACAGTGGAGCTGATGCCATCAGCCACCTCAAATTCTCCCTTTTCATTGGGCCGCGTGAAGTTGTTGTCCCGCCCAGAACCAAACATCCTGAAAAAAAACACAACAACAGGTATTTCTTCAATTTGCGATCACGGGTGAACGAATTGCATATCAGATCAAATTCAAAGGACAACAGAGCAGACTGGTGGTGGTCTGTCTGTATTGCTGCTGTTTGTTTGACGTTCTGATCCACTTTTGAAGCTGGAAAGGCACATTAAAGATGTCTGAGACTTTTTAAGTTGTGGCTTCAATGCTCCCTTGCAATCACAAAAGAGAAAGTTGTGTTTTTTCCAACATGAATGTCATCAAAAGAATTTTGTTGAAAATAAGAACTCTGCTGGAATGCTTTGGGACATGAAAGGAGAATGTTCTCTCAGCACCAATACAGTTCAAGCTTTTAGTTTCAGAGAATGGCAGATGGTACTAGGCAGAGCGAAAGGTGAACAGAAAAAAAAAAAAAAACATACAAAATATCTATCCTCTTTAGTAAAGCCAAAAGGGAAATAGTTTTTACCCAGCTGTTACAGCACTTAGGCCTTGTTCAGACTGCCAGCCCAAATCTGTTTTTGGCATATCTCGACTGATTTTAGAAAGTCTGGACAGCAAAAAACCACATGAAATGCGATTTTTGCAAATCGGATCCAAGCCACATTTGGAGGTGGTTTAAAATGTGATTCCAATCTGATTTCTACAGATGTGTCTCTGTCCGGCTGCTCAAATTGGATTTCAAAGTGTCTTCTGCGTCACCCGCAACGCAACACACGACAACAACGTCAAATCCAGAGTGATGGAAGTGCATCAGAGCAGCTGTATACTTCCCGCTGAGTTTGTCTGGTGCGATGGAGGAGTTCTGCAGCACGACTTGACAGAGCGATTCTTTGGAGGGCGAGATGATGGATCTCCATTTCTCATGCTTCCGTGTTGGAAAGCAGCATCACCAGTATACATAGTTACTGATGCCTATGTCGTTACCACAGCAACCCATGCAGATAGGTTGGTGATGTCTGGACACACCGTCGGTCTGATCACTTGCAAATAACAGTGTGGACAGTCTGTCTTAAAGATCTGTGTCTGTCTGCTTTTCTTCCAAGGCTCGATGATGTCTTGAAAAGGTAGAAAGTAAAATATCTCGGCCCTAACATGTTAAAATGGTGAGCAAGCAAAAGCAAAAGCAAACTTACTGTTTAGACTCATTAGAGACTGTTAATCATTTTATGCTGCAAATAGTTTTATGTATTCCATGATTTTTTTCACATTTAAGTTATTGTGTAACTTCTTGGTGCATCTATGCCACAAAGGGTACCTTTACCTACATTAAATCCATTTCTCAGACATTACCTGCCCAGCATGGTGTTGGGTTGAGCTGTGAATATGGCAGGATCCACCACAAATCTTGTATTGTCCACAATGAGCGTTACTCTTTCTCCCAGTCTCAGTCCACTGCGATGGCCCTCTTTACTGCTGAGGTCATACACGTAGATCATATCGCACAGTCCTGGACCCAGTGTCTTGGAGTACTGGTCTGCTCCCGGATGACCCAGGGACCGAGGTATGTGTCCCCCAATCAGGGCCCCTCCAACATGGGAATAGGGAAGAGAGACCCTGGGAGGACGTGGACTGGAGGATCTGGAGGACGAGCCTCCGTCGCCACGTTCGCGGTCTGTAGGAGAGGGGAGGACACATGACCAGTGAAGCAAGCTTTCAGTAAAACACATGCATATTGTTGACTTTTGGGCTGTGGGATCAAGTCTAATAATCATATCTTCTTTCTTTTCTCCTCACCATGCTGCCGGGTGGGAGAAGTGACATTCCTGATGCAAGGCGTCAGCTGACTCTCACCCCTCTCATGGGAGGAGTCCCGCGAACGGTCACTGGAGCGCCGCCGCTGCTCCCGGTAATGCTCCACTCCTCCTCTTTCTCTCGCACCGCCGACGGCACCACCACTGGCACCGCCACTGGCACTTCCACCAGCACCAGACCCGTACATGTTCATGGTGCTGACCTGCCGCTGCTGCTGGTGGTCGCAGTCCAATACTGACAAACCACACTGCCGCCGGTCACTGACGGAGACATGAGAGCACACACACAGGAAAACAAGTTATTATGAGCATGTCTTTCATTTCAGCTGAACAGCTGCTGAGCTTAAAGTCAGACTGCACAACCTTTTTATAATGATAAAAGATGACCCAGAGCTACATGACTACCAATTTCATTCATTCTTATGACTATTTTACTTTTGTTACAAACTATGATTCATACCAAAGCATCTCTTTATTTAACAGTTTAAGTCAACTTGTTCTTCCTGCAGTTGAATGTGGAAAATAAAGTTACTGCTACTGATGTGTTTTTGGATCAAATAACCCAGAGAAAAAGAGGAGGGGAGCTGTTGAATGCACAAAAGTGAGAAAGTGTGACATGCTAAATATGTGCACAAATACAGGCACTTAATAGCATGAAGAACAACACAGGCAAGGCTTGGACTAGCAGCTACTCTGGAATGCAATGCATGTCTGGTGCTCTTGCTCATGCAACATCACGTTCTCACTGTTCTGCATTAAATGGCTTCCCTCCTTTTTTGGACATTCTATGACATTTTTGGGGACTTCCGGTTTGGCTTACATCAGGGTAGGAAGCAAGCCGGGTACGCTCAGTTAATTCCCTGACTAAAACTTTGATCAAAACTATTGCAAAATGTGTGCAACTGGTTATATGAGATGGTAACGTAGACAAAAAGTCATGCCCCAGACAAACATAAATGGAAATAGTCAAGATGAGGACCTGCAACAGGCTAATGCTCACCACTTAAAGGCTAGATGTGCCCGGTAGACCTTGGCCGACATAAAGAAACTACTGCCGGATATGAAAGAGACAATCATTTAAAAACTTTCAGACCAACTCCCAGCCAAGCGTGCCGTGATAGACTGAGATAATCAGACAAGAATATGGAAAATACTCTGTGGCACTTTTATTTGTTTGCCGTGGTATCACAGTAAGATTCCAAACTGCTATAAAAGTTTGATATAACTTCAAGTCTACGTGGGATGACACTACTAATCATGCAGAAACCAAAGCACTGATGCATGATTTCATGCAACAATGAGATAGATAACTTGGTTTACAGATGAGTTCCTCTCTAGGAACACTCACACACACACAGTTGTGCAGAAATGGCTCTGGGGGTAAAGGGTTTGTTTTTTCATGTGCCGAGCTGTGGAACGAGGAGAGAGCCTGTAAAAAGTCTGCAGTCAACTCGCGTGAACCTTTACAGGAGCTGAGTGCTGCAGAAACAGGGCCGACGACAAACCACCAACCTCAGCCTGCAACTACACACACACACACACTGCCCCGGCATCCATTAGAGAGTGTATCCATGTGAAACAATCTGAGTGAGCGGAACTCACTTAGGTACAGGACAACAAACAGACAGCTTCAACTGTTTACTTGCTCCATGGGCTGATTTTTCAGAGATTTTTGACCTATGGGGGTAACAACCACTCCACCTTGCCTTGGAGCGAGCAATGCTTCCTGGAGTGGTTCGCTGTAATTCCGTGTTTTTCCAGAGACAGACCCTGAGAGAGCTGTTATAATATCTGCCCTCCATTTCAGAAAGGACTTAAACACACAATCTCCTGTATATATGAGCAATGGACGTACACGCACACACTCGAGGACCATTCAAAAAGTGATGTGAATGTTTTTGTGTTTTAATTTTCATGACCATAAGAAAACCTTGCCTAAGACAGCCTTTTCCCATTCTGTTACTTTCTCTGATGAGACGCTTGATTCAGGCAGGGTTGTTATTCAATAATGCATAGGCTCAAAAGTACACAATATGGAATGCTATTGAGTTTGACAGCCATATGAAGCAGTTACAAATGGACGGTTTTAGACATGCAAATTAAATAGTAAATGTATGAAGATCTGAGCCCGACAGAAGGGATGAAGATGAACGGGAGGGCATTGGAAGTGCTTGTGTGTGGTAGTATTTGAACTAGTAATAACGTATAAACATTGGTTAAATGCTGGCCAATAACGATGGACTGGATATTGGCACATTTAGTCTGAAATATCAAGTAAATGCAGGTAGTGTGACATGGGGAAAAAAAAGTAGCTGCATGTATCACAGCAATGATACATGACCATCCTACTGTCTTCAATTGGATCATACTGTATCACCAGATACTAAAGATTTTGATATTGATATAAGAAAGGGAACAAAATGGTACCAAACCTCTTATAATTACATTATTATTCAGTTGTATTCTGATAAATTACATTCCTGAAGATGTGTCAATGACTGTTCATTTCCATTTGGGTTCCACTACGACAGTGTAGGTGCTGGCTATCGGATCAATAGTGTTGAGCTTATAAGGCAGACACACATCCCGGTCTCAGTAATGAAGAGAGCTTTGCTCTCTTGAGAGGAGCTGCTGTGAAATATGATGATGGCCATCTACTGTAGGCTATGGAATCAGACAGATGGAAAATGGGAGCCAGGAGGGGTGGATGGTATAGAATGAGAAAGATTTCTTTTTTATTATTTTATAAAAAAATTAAGTTAGTGATGTATAAAGTGCCAGGGGGCTGCCTTCTACTCTGCACAGCACATGACCAGAGAGACACATAAATAAACCACTAACACATAAAGCCCTGACCTAGCTCACTGAGGAAGATTTGACATGGAGGTTTTATATACTTTTACACGCCAAATAAACATAAATCAAGTGCACATCAGGTCTTAAACCTGTCCTGAAGGCAAGCTGTTCATTATTTAATAAGAAATTATAATGTCTTTTTTTCCATGCACCATGTCCAGTGAAAAGGCTATGTATGTTTTGGTACAGCTTCAAAGGCGAGAGAGAGAAAGAGAGAAGCCTCCCTGGATACTGGCTGACATGTTAACAAGGTGCTGGTGGCCAGCGGACTACCAGACTGATTAAGTGGTTAATAGGCTAAACTGTGAGTAGACCCAGACAGAGCCGACTAAGATGAAGTGAGACCAGTGAGCTGATGACACAAAATGATCAACAATGCAGTCAGTGTGATGATGACGACTAGTGAACATCACCTTGAATTCCCACTAACGCCTATAAGCTCCACCCAGCCAAGGTCACAGATTCATTTTCGTTTTATGGCGCCCCATCAGTCTTGTGATGCCTGAGATTATATCTTGTACGCAACACATTAACACAAACCCTGTATCGAAAAAAGGGTGTAAAAACACATTCACAAAAGATTTTACAATAAAAATAAAAATGTAAAGAAAATCAATGCATTATGGTGCTAGTGAACTTTGGATTTTTTTAAATACTCAAAAGGGTAATATTTGAGAAATCAAAGAGCAAACCACAACCCTGTTCTTTTTCTGTTTATAACGTGTCGGCTTCACAGTATAGCTGCAGACTCTGGCAATGTCCTTGAAGACCGGGGTCACCATAGCAGCTGAGGAAAGGAAGGAATGTGCACACAAAGATGCACACACACCTCTCCTCCTGGTTCAGTGTATTCAGGTGAGCTGACAACTTCCCCAAGCCTATATAAACAGACACTACCTATCACTGAGGCTATTCATAGAAAGGCATAGAACAGTAGTCAGGCCTATTATTCATGGTTAAACAGTATACTGAAGAGAATATTGTCATAAACAATTAGGTCTCCTTTTCCAAACTGCCACAATTACGTGATCTAGCAAGACATGACTGATCGTAATATGTTGTGTTTATTTACACTTGTGCCTGACAGAGCATAAATGCATGTTTTATCTCCAATGGGATTTTAATGCTTGGCAGAAATGGGAAAAAAAAAACAAAAGCTGGTCTTCCAGCCAAACAGGCAGGCAGCCAGTGGCCAGACCAGCAGGGTAGAGGGAACAAAGGAACCGAGGAGGCAATATTTCACTCCGGGCAGGCAGCTCCTCTCATCTTTCACATGGCAATGCAAATCTACAGCAGCCAAGATTTCACACGGCCAGAAAGAACTAGAGGGGGGCTAACATTTCACTTGTCCAATTTCCTGTTACTGGAAAGTGATATCACAATTTCCGTTGTCTTTCTGCTGAACGGGTCAACGGCCTGTAGTGCTTACAAAAGCTCCGCATGTAGGTTTAATGTGTTAAATACAAGTCATGTTCACCAACCCGCCTATAAGACACAACAACTCAGACAAAGATGCAAGGCGTCCTGCCAGTCTATTAAAAGCATGAGGTGAGAGCCCTGAGGGGTGAGGGTCCAATCTATTATTTAGGGGCTGCTGACACGGACACACTGGCAGGCAAAGACAGGGAATCTGCTCTCTGCAGCAGTCTGGGCTGAAATCCAGCAAAATGATGCTTAACATAGGATACAAACAGGGAACCCCCCCCATGACAATAATATGAATATCATCCTTACATTTTTTTAAATACTTTTGGAAATATTATGGGAATTGCTCATATCGTGTAACATAAAAGACTACTATTAAATACCATAAGATCACTATTTACTCTCTATTGAGAACCAGAGAGTCAGACGAGTCCCATCCAGGATAATGCAGTCAGTGATTTTCTTTCTAGGGCACTGTTAGAATTCTTTTAATTACAGTAAATCATACCAAGAGCCTGGGACTAATCGTGTGTGCATGTAACACAATGACAGAGCTAAAAACCCCGGTGCTTTGAAAGCGGACGTGCACCTTACCGGTCGGTATCAGAGGGCCAAGTGAAGACAAAGCAGCAGGGGATGAGCTGCGGGATGACAGCGGCACAAAAGCCTCGCGCTCCTCCGAACAAAGCGGGCTTGCCGGCAGCTTCAGCATCCTCGCTCATTACTTTCCAACTTCGTCAGCATCGTTTCACACACTCAACCCGGACTTTGACTTGCTTCTCAAATCCGCCGCTTCGACCCCGAAGCTTTAAATGCGTCTACAAGGCGAGGGAGACGCGGACCGGCTAGTCATTCGGAGTCACCGGAGGGACCTTAAAACTGTGAATGGCCGCGTGCTCGACTGAATCAGAGCGATGCTGCCTTCACGTGCTCCTCGTAAGCTCCCCCTTCTGAGTGCTCCGTGTACTAATAGTGCATTTCATGGACGTTGGACGTTAATAACAACAAACCAGATCGTACTTAGTCTATACAATCAACTGCAGGGTGTCTTTAGCGTAATTTCTCCCAAGACTCCCGATAAAATGGCACATATGGCAAATGTTATGGAAATTGTGCATTGTGTCGGGGTCAAAATTCTCTACGCTGCTTGAACACCCCCTCAATCAATTTCTGCAAATTAGAAACTGAGGACATGTTGTCAAAATGTAGGTTTAAATATTCTCAACGCTAATCTTTTTGGAAATGTCAAGAAAAACACGTATTAGTCTGACCAACCGTCACAGCATGTTTTTCAAGGGACATACATATTTATTTGCCATTCGTCTTACCAGATCGAGTTTCCAGTATGTTTATAGCCTATACGTTTAGCAGACCCCTCCCAGATGTTGTACAAAAATCACGAGTTTTCCAGAGGTATCGTTTGATCTGTTCTTTCAAATAGGCTCAAACTGACACACAGTATTGCAATATTTCCAACATCATTTGAAGGCATCATCAAACAGGCACTTATTGAATCGCTCTGTCTGCAAGACTGTCTAGGACAGTTTTCCTTCTTGTCGAGAAAAAGCATGGGGAGCAATAAATAAATAAAACACGAATAGCCTATATAAAAAATACCGACATACAGGAATGGGGAAAAATATAGCATATTCCACGAGTCTGCCTAAGATAAATATAGTAGCCTATAAAAATGTTGAGCTGTACAACTAGTAATCACAGACGCACTAAAGTCCCTATTAAAATACAGGCCTAAAGAAATATCACTGATTTCTCAAATGTTCTCTACTCCTTCAGCATCAAGATTGTAAGTGCAAAACGCAATAGGCCATCAACATGTCATATTATAACATGACTTCATAAGATAAACTGTATTATCCATCGCTTTTAAGGGACCTGGTTGATTCGGAACTGTGTCCCGCAAGAGGGACTGCATAGGCAATGTCACCTTCGTGACACCAGGGGACTCCATTACACTACCACAGACTACTACATTAACCCTTCCAGGCTAGGGCATAGAGGAACTGAACGAATCTCGATATCATGCAGTGATAAGATTACATTCCGTAACGACTGAGACCGTATCGACAGCATAATCGGCAATTCATTCTTAATCATAAACATTTTTGCAAACTCCTTCTACATGTCATGATTCAGATGGAGCCATACATAGGCAAGCTCCGGCTTCACCATAGTGTTCTCTTTTTTATGGTCACAAGGATTTCAGATGATGCTTGCACACTGTGGGATTAACCATCGGAACATCTGTCTGTACTACACCACCAATCTCCTGACTACTCAATCTATCCACTGGACAACAAGGGCTGGGGTGCGTTTCTATAATATGGTGGTGTATTATCAAATGAACTCCGGAATTATTCATTTAGAGCGATTTCAATCCACTTTCAGAATGGATCAGGGTAGTAAATTAAAATCAGTTAGACACCGACCATCCATCAAACAATATGCAAACAATACAGTCACAGCGTGAACACTGTTGACTAGGCCTGCAATATACGTAGAATGTCTTGTAAAATTAATTGTATGCAGATACCAGAAGGCTACACTCATGGGTATTCCTATAAAGTTAACATAAATAAACACAGGGGGTAACATGTCCAGATCTGGCTCCATTTCAGCAAAGGGCTTGTCATCTGCAGGGTGTTACGTTAGCTTAATATAACAATCGTTAACGTTAGCTAAGCCACATACGGTGAAAAATGAAACAGAGATTCATACATTTTAACGCTAATGAATGTCTCTAACAACATGGTTTCTCATGCTAGACAAACTATAGCCACATTGTCTGGAGGTAGTCTATAATATAATACAACATTAACCTCCACTACATATTTCACCGTTGTTGAACAGACAGCACTAACAGTTAAAGGAAATGTGATGACACACATGTATTGTCTCGAACAGTCACTTCGGATACTGTTAACGTTAAGTTGCCGAATAAAATTCAATGCTGCCGTTCTTGCTTTTAAAATTGTGTATGAACTTACCAACGATGCCAAAAGCAAGTCATTCGACATCGTGCTTTACAGAGACTTTAGAGCGGCTACGAGGATTTTAGACTTTTTGGTTAGCCTGTTAGCGTTAACCGCTAAGCTAAACATCTCGCCAGCCGTTAGGCGGCTAACGTTAGCGAGCCTGCTCTATAAACAGGAGTTAAAAACAACTTTTCTTTACCTCCTTGCGATACATTCCGATTTGACGTTTTGTCCGCTGTACAATCACTCGAATGCGTGGAAGACAAAAGGGGGAGTTTTCGTAGAAACCTCCGGCTTACATCATGAACACTTGGCTGTGGATTCTTTGTTTTGGTTTGGGATAGCGGAGTTCGCGTGAAACATATCGCGAGACAAGCACACATTCCAAGGGACAACCCCCGCATGCTTTATACATCCTTGGTGCACACACACACAACTTTTTATTTTAGCATACATTTAGAGAACAATAGGCCTACATTTCTGAATGCATAAATGACCAATTAAAACAACATTAAAAAGAATTTGATTCATTTATTTTTTATTTATTTATATCATACACGCTTAACATAGCCTACTTATAAAAATAAAACGGCCTATTTTATATAGTTAATTATACATAGGCTACATATAAAAATATACAATTCCATGTTGTTGAAGTGCATAGCCTATTATTAAGCCTAACATTAGATATCCGTTTTGACGGTTTACATTCAAAATCCAAGTAAAAATAAGTAGGCTAGCATTATGAGTAAGTCTACAATGTAATAAATATATATAAACTCATACATTTAAACTAGATGAAATTGACATGAAATGAAAGACAGGAATGCCCGTTGATAAGGGCATTGTCAAATCACAAACAACATTGTTGGTCCAACTCTTTATCTCCTTCAGTTTGTTGAAGTAAGCAGCTTTACTCGTAAACACGAACAGGCCTAAATAAAAGTGCGTGTAGGCCTACACATCGGGGAAGCTTTGCCTCGTCAAGGCACAGTTCCCTTTATCAGTTTCATAAACATCGATTTCATAAATAAAACGAAATAAATAAAGTGAACATGTAAAATCAATAAAATAAAAGTACATTCTAATAAAAGACGCACACATTCAGAGAAACATTTAAAACAAAATAGAAAGTAGCCTAAAATTCTATGGGCTAAAAGGAAGTTGGAAATGTTGCTGCGACTGTCGAAGGTCAAATAAAACCAACCAAAGTCATGACTGCTTTGACTTGAGGAGTTTTTCCAAGAAGTTCACAGCGTACTGGATCTCCTCCGGTGTCAGGTCGCTCAGGTCGGGCAGCTCCTCGATACGCGGCCTCCTCCTCGTCCGGCCCGCCTCGCCGCTGCTGCCCCGGGCCATGGCGGTGTGGATGCCCCGGAGCCTCATCTGCAGCCACTCCCGACGCTCCTGCACCTGCTTGTGCTCCCCGTGGTTGTGCATGAGCTGGACCTCACTCACCGTCCTTTTTCTGTACACAGGATCATAAAATATGCATTAGTTTAACATCGCAAAAACAGGATGTGCTGATAAGAAGGGGCGTTAATTCAATAGCCTATATAGCCTAAATGAGGTAATGAACTTGTAGTGGTGAAGGTGATCTTAACTGATCTGAAAGAGGTGATAGGAGGGGGGGATTACCTTAGTGGGCGCCCTTCACAGAGAGTGAAAAGGTGTAAAATGCAGAGTGAAATTACCACAATCTTATAGTCCAGATTCATGACCTGTTAAAAATAAAAATGAAAAATTGAAATACAATATGATATAAAAATGAAATAAATAACTGAATTTTAAATGCCTGACCTTCAGCCTTATGTTAAAATAAGCGAGGAAGCTATTGGATATGACCAAAATCAATTCAATGTTTAGTAAGATTTATCTTGAAATCCCTACATTCCTATAGTTTACATATTAAACATTCAAATATATCACAATATCAGCCTAAAAACTGATTTAACTAAAATAAATATAAAGGAATAAACTGGAGTCGAGGTGTGTCCGGCCTACATCTCTAAGGTAGAACAAGCTGAACATACCTCTGGTGGCTTCTCCTTAGTCTGATAAAAGTAAAAGTTTTGTACCAGTGGTATAAAATCAGTCTGGTTTGGTGGTTAGCTTCTATCAGTTTTGATAAGTACTGGACTCTCCAACTTCCTTTTATAGCCCCTGGGCCCAGCCATTGATGAGCTGCCTTCATTACTGCTGTTGATGTCACACCTCCAGCTCCTGGAGGGGGCAGGACAGGAATGACAACACGGCCTCTGAGCTTCAGGCTTTCACCACTGTTGTACCAGACCAAACTAATGGCTTTGCATGTTGAACCCAAATACCTTCACACCCACCTTACATGCTCAAACACACACACACACACACACACGCAGCAAAATTCCAAACCTTCAAAGGAATGCCTGTATTTCCCTGACATAAATCTATTGATTTATTATTTCTACAGGGATTTGGTGCATATAGTGACATTTTACTTCTTAATATTAGTTATTCCAATAAAAGTGATCACAGGATGCCTACAGTTCCTTTACTAAAAGGGTTTTACGTAAGAAACCCTGTTTCCCAGACTAAAACCTCACTTTCCCAAGCATTTTTAGCGCAAAACTTCCCTCCACATTTTCAATTTTGCATGCTCCTCTGTTATTTTTTCCCTCTCTCTGTAGAGCGGCCAGATCTATTAGTCCACATCTGATGTGACCTTTTTTTGTCTGACTACCAGCCTGCCTCACAACAATAGCGCCAACATTTGGATGGATTTATGACTCTCATTGACCATTAGTGAGTCTCCCTGGTTACATAGGCACTTTACTCAAGAATTAACATTGTTTTAATGAGTTCACCTCCCAAAAAAGAGCTTTTACACTGGCCTGACGTCAGAGAAAACATCCTGAATCAAAGAGTAAGTGGGAGTTCAGGAGGTGTGTCAGTGGGTGATCTCGTTGCCGTCACTGTCTTGGTCATGAGTGGTGTGTGTACGTGCATGCATGTGTGTGCGTATCAACTTGACAATCTCTGAACATCTGGAGAATCATGACTTACTCAGATATATTTTTTTTGATCCAACTGCAAGGCTTGTTGAAATGAGGAAAAAGCAAAGGCTTATTTCACACAAGAGCATATTTCCCTTCCCCAACCCCTGTGGTATTTAGACATTAGAGTCTGACCAATGCAGGATGTTTGAGACCGATACCAACATCAATATTTGAAAGTTTAAAGTTTAAATGTGGTTATGATATATGGACCGTTTTTACAAAAATACATAACATAAAGAAACATTTTTTACAAGGATCCCTTAAAATGATATTTTTAAGGATTTGTGACATTTTACAATTGAAAAATAAACTTCTGTTCCCTGGTGGTCAAATTCAGTAATGGAGACACTAAGTCTAAAGTACCTCAAACATATATTTGGCATTTCTGTTCTGCAATTCATTCATCGGCCAACATACTACACAATGATAGCGACATATCTGCAATAAGCTTATATCGGCAGATATCGCCCCCCGGCTAATTTACCGGTCTACATGCAGCTATACTAGATATGTAAATAGTTTTGGTTTTATCTGCCCAGTTTATAAGATATTCACTGGTGAAAACAGTAACACAAAGTTTCAAATGTCATTTTCAATGCTTTGAGCACCACAAAAGAAATTCCATTGCTACCACTATATAAGCCTTTTTCACAGCAGACATTTTGACTTGTCATAGTATAGGACAAGCACAGGTGTTACTAATAACATTACCGATGTTGTCTTTAAGTGTCCCATTAAGTCATGACAATGTGACAGTAATGCAGCATGCACAATTCTGGGACCTTAAATCCAATCAGTGGTGGAATGTAATTAAGTACATTTACTCAAGCACTGTACTGTAGTGGTACAATTTTGACGTACTTGTACTGTACCTGAGTATTTCCAAATTATACCACTTAATACTTCTACTCCACTTCATTTCAGAGGGAAATATTGTACATTTTTCTCCCCCAGATTTATCTGACAACTGTTGTTATTAGTTACGTTGCAGATTAAGAATTATCCACCTTTAACATGACTATCCTCATACTGTATCTGTTTTTTTTCTGATAATTCTTTTATACTTTTACTTACATTTTTGGATGCAGGGCTTTTACTTGTAGAGTATTTTGTGGAGTATTTTGATGTGGTATTATTACTTTTACTTAAGTAAAAGACTGTAATACTTCTTCCACCACTGAATCCGAAGCAGCTAAATGGAATTCAGCCATCCGGGGTGAATGTCTTAAAACCTGGGTAGATAAAACCCAATATTTCTATAATACCTTCTCTCAGGGAGGACAATAATATCCAGATGCCATCAAGTCGTATGTCAACTAATAGTCAATATGTTGGCAAAAGCCTCTGTTGGAGCTATTCATGGTTTTGTAATATTTAACATTTAAACATTCATTTATTTATTTCGTTGCTGTTTTGTTTGAAGAATATGGCTGAAGTAGATTGATTACAATATTAGCAGCCTATCATTATTTTAGTTAATTTAAGTACTTATTAAGGCTTTTGTTTTGTAGGTACAGAGCAGCTTGGGCACTGGAGGTGAATCTACATATATGGGTACGCAGGTATAGGACCGGCAGGCATCGGGAAGGGTTCATGGTTTTTTACCAGGGCAAGAGAGGCTGCAGACGCTATTGTTCTTTGTTCGTTTGTTTGTTTGCTTGCAAAAATGGTTAAATAAACCACACGAAACGTGATGCTTGCCTGGACAATGGACTTCTTTTCCCTGCGTAAGATTCGTTCCTTAGGTGCCTCAGTGGCCGTTTGATTTGAGTTTTGTTTTGTTTTGTATTTTGTTTTTTTGGTTGGAGGACAAATTGCCACTACAGCCTCCTATAGGCATCTTACAAACCACATAGTCTACACAAAAGCTGAATAATAATGTTAACTATTTGTTCAATTTCAAATCTCTGCACCCTCCACCCTCCCTCTCTGTCTGTCGTTCAGGCATCAGGGTCAAGCTCTCCCCCCTCAGCTTTCAGCCACAGGTGTCCCAAGGAAGCTCAATCCATGAGACCACACAGCTCATGTTAGAAACCCAACTTACTTATTATGGTCACACACACACACACACACACTACACATTAGGTAACCACGAGGGTATGAGTTTTCTAAATGTAGCAGGAGCTAGGAATGGCTACGTCATGACACAAAGGCTCTGTTCACACCAAGCCCCCTTAATCAGTGGTGAAAACAATTTAAGGGTTATAAAAATTGGAAATGAGACTGTAATTGTAGAGTGACGTACTATATCTCACGATGAAGACTGCCGGGAAAGTGAAAGTGCCATTTTGTCGGAGCAAATTGCAGAACTTAAAAGCTTTAAAGCTCCAGTGTGAACGGTGCCACAGGGATCAACCCTGACAGGTCCAAACATATTGATCATCATCCTCGTGCGCTGCTTAGACCTCCTCCTCCCGTTCCCACGAGGTAAAAAAGAGCATGACAGCATCTGTAGAGAAGGCAGAGTATGACATTATGCCAAGCAGCTCAAAGGTTAAAAGTAACTTTTCATCTAAGTGAAGAGGATGAGAGAAGATAGAAATCTGTAGGAAAAAAGTAGATGTATTTTTATTTTTTAACAGCTCTTCAGTTCTTTGGGTTTTACTTGCAAAATATTTTATTCAAGAAGTTTGCAGCTGTGAATAAACCATCAAATAATAAAGTGATCCAGCACCAGTATTGATTATCCTCTGAAGTCAGCCATTGCACCTGTTGATACGTAAACAAATGGCTCAAGTGGTCAGTGATTAAAGTTGTTTACATAGCAGCTTTACAAGATTTATGGTGATTGGTGGGGCCCTTTGGAGACATTGACCTCCACTTGCTTTCCCATGATACTATTATGGACTACGGTGGCCACAGCCTGTTTAGATGACACCCGCTGAACACGTGGACCTCTGACTTAGGTCCTAAACCTTGTCGTCCTCATTACCTCATGCTGCCTTAATGTGTAGCATGTTACCTATGGCATGCAAAGGCAACAAGGCAAGAGACTTCAAATCAAAGTCAGCAATCCCACTACAACACAAAAAGGTGGCCCCATCATCCGACAGTCAAATGGTACCACATACAGGACTAAATCATTTGTAACAGATCCATCTTTATACCTAGAGCCACTGTGCTAAGTGGAGCTGTAAACAAAGGGATTGCTAATTTGCTGGGCATCACCATTAACCTGACATTCACAGCTATTGCAAGTCAGGTGCATCAGTAATGCATGCTGGTCCCTGAGAGTTAAGAACAGTTATAGGGGAGAAGGGGACTGCTATTTCAGGTTAGGCTTTGACTTTTATAGAGGGTGATGGCATGTCCTGAGATGGGTGACAGAGAAGATAAGTGACATCGCACAGATGCTGATCGTCTCAAGTCACTTCAAAGAGAGTTTGGAGAAAACAAGGGCGCAGTTCATTACAGATGTAGGCTGTGGTTAAAGGTTATGCTAAATGGATTTCAGAGAAAAACTGATGAAAATGAATGAAAGGATTTGGTTGGTTTATTGAAAATGTTATATAGAAAATTATTGGTTTGTTTTAGAGAGGATATGATAGGACATTTAAAATATTTTGACAATAACTAAAACAAAATCATACATGAAAATTTAAATACTTAAAGCTGCAGTATTTTACAATTTTCCTTTGGCCACCTGGGGTCAGCGGAACAAGCTGAAAACAGCATCTGACATATTATTTATTCATACATCAGACACAGTTAGCAATATTAGCATTCATTTAGAGTTGTGTGATCAGTGTAAATTCAATACTCACTCCTCTTTTTAGTTCTGTTTTTCCCCAACTCCTGAGGGAAATATGTGGTTCTTTAGCTGCTAGCTTTGTCTCTGTTGTTTGGAGCTGGGCAGGTGGTATACAGTCGGTTTACCAGAGCTTTTACGCTGAAAACAGTTTCCTGCTAGGGCAAGAAACAAGGTTGAGAGCAGAGTTTGTGGGTCTGAAAACCAAAACAATAAGCTAAAAGAAACAAAAAAGCTCAGTTGAGCTGCACATTATTATCCCGTAGAGTTGCGCGATAACTCTGCAGGATAATAATGTGCGTTCATTAATAGGAGCAACATTTTCCATAATACACTTAGTCATTTGATTCATTGTTAATATAAAAAAATAATGATTAGTGCAGCTTTAAGTCCAGTGGGGAAGGAAATCTTGAAATATAATCTGTATGAAGTATTTTTGAGATTAGCTATTGTTGATGAAAAGAGGTGGGAGCAAAAAGGTTATGTTCAGCAACTCAAATCTGCTAGTAATATGCCATTCAATATAAATGGACTAACAATTACATTTCTAACATTATCACAATTTAGACAAACATATTTAGGAATGCTTACATCTGACAATGAATAGTAATGCCTTATAGCTCAGTGTGTCAGGATTGTCAGGATTTATGGTGTAGGGTGAAGGGTCAACTTTAACAGTGAGTGAGTTCATGTGCATTACTGGCAGTTCTTTACTCCAGCCTTACCCTCATTTCCTAGAACTGCAGACTGGCTTGTCCTGCCTCCTAAGGCAATGCACCATCATTTTACTGCCACCAGACACCACCACACCAGACCATTACTACAGCCCGAATTCCTTTCACTTAGCTGGATTGATTGCTTTGGTCAGGCGTCAGAGAGACAAGTGATTCATATGGTAATTTGAACCCATCTAACTGCTGAAAAGTAGGTTATTACAAGCCATCACACTCTCCTTCTCTGCTATACACGGCTAGCTTTCAAGTAGTAACTCTGCCAACAGGTAAAATGCATAAACCATCTGCCTCGGCAGTTTTGATCGACAAAATGAAAGTCTTGCAAAAGATCAAATAAAAATCAATCAGTCAGTCTGCCCGCCAACATTATAGTGTTATCATCACTTTGTCCGAGCTTTCTTCAAATGCAGTCCTTATCGGAGCTCTCTTAGGAAAGTAAATATAAAAACTGTTGCATTGTTGCATTCAAGTTGTTGAATTCATGCCAGCAGTGACTAATAGACAGCATGAATATGAAACCTGTATGAACCCTGTCTTCAAACTACCAAAACAGTATAAAATTTGACATTTATGGCCCCCAGAGGATGGATCCTACTGGCTTTGGTGATCTCCTGATTGTTCCTCTAGTGCTGCCAGCAGATTGACAGTTTTGCTGTGTAAAAAAACATTACTGAGTCCGTTTGCTGACTTCATGACTAGTCAAGCTAACTAATTAACTATGTGTAGCTACTGCACATCTATGTGTATGTCCGTGTGTTGTGTCTACGTATCTAAAGGAAATCTAAACTAAACACCTGAAGGGAAATACAACCTCCCCCTCCCCCTCTCTTTCTCTCTGAGCTTTCATGATTTTGCTGCCTAGCTGCATGCGATCACCATGGCAACGGAAAACTCCTCACAGATGAACATGTAATGCCCCCAACAGGAGTAATCTAGGAGCACAGTGAGGACATTAAGAGGAGGGTTTATATGGATCTTATTACTGCTCCAGCATGTTAATGGTTTTGGGAGATAATGTAATATCCATGTCGGTCCTCAAATGGGCAGATTTGAGATCATCATGAGACATGCAGGTAGTTTCAGTCAGCATCAACCCACACCCCAGAAATATTAGAGGTATTCCAGGGTCCATGTTGTTGCTGTTTGCTGGTATCTATGCTATGTGTGCAGCCATTTCCCCCCCAAAACAGAGTGCAGTTTTGACAGTTAGAAATCTCAGCCTGTAGTTCCTGAGTCATATGCGTTAATCACCCTATCAACCCCCACAGATGTATTATGGTCATGGTGCTGCATGAAATATCACGTCAAATATCAACTTTCATGAGCATGAATGTGTTCAGTAGATTTTCATGACTAACAAACGGAGAGCTGACTCAGCGAGTCACTGTCTACCAGCTTTTAGGGAGTGTATTCCATAGTCTGGCAGAGACCTCTGCTTAAACTGACCTCTGACTTCAGAAGTTAAAGACTACACACCCAACACAGGTACCACTACCAATGTTCTAACACTTATTCACTGTTGGACATTAGCAGCTGGGAGTGATGTAGCACCCTGGATGAATGAAGTGTTAAAAGGAGAGGGAAACAAATGGGGATGGTACCAATCTGTAATTCACGTAATGTTATTTATCACCTCAATCATGTGTCTGGACTGACTGACGCTGACTTAAATGTGTCTGATACATCCTGTTCTCCACAACAGCCAGCCTGAATCAGTCTGAGTGATGAGAAAGACCCACGCATTTTGAAATCTGTCCTACATAATGGGAAAACACCTCATTAGACTTGTAGCCTACTTCCTTAAATGATGGAAAAAAACTGAATAGAGAGACCTGAAGAACCAGCATGATTAATTCACCCTCTAGATACAGTTTCATTGTGTATACTGCCCTTCAAAGGCAAAATGCAGTATCACAATTGAGTTAATACCAGAGCCTGACTTTTGACACCGTTTAACAACATAAAAAATATTATACCATAGAAATTTCTGTGAAAACAGGTTTCTAAAAAATTTGCAGTAACTACATTGCATGCATTGTGGCTTTGTTTTGCTGCCCAGGCTGCAGTAGCTGCACTCTGGCTTGGTAATCTGTGACTCTGGAAGCTGCACATTACATTTACTGCACTCTCTGCCACAGAAAGACAGAAAACTAGACAGCTAAAGCAAGAGAGTTATAGCAAGTAAAAGCTAGCTGTGAGCCTGGGCTAGCCTTAGCTAAAGCTCAAACTAATTGTACTTATTGATTTTTCCCTACCTGTTATGAAAAATATCCATTTTGTTGAACTGACAACTTGTTAATTCAGTATGTTACTCCACATAATTCAATCACAATGGAGAACAAAAACCAAGCTAAACTGCTAAAGGTAACTAGCGTAGCAGATCTCAGTCGCTGCAATCTTAGCTTTTGACTCTATAGGAATTCATGTGATTTGGTGTGGTTAAGCTATCATTATTATCACCACATATTTTAATGTCAGTTGTTAATTCATTTATTATATTGGTTTATTATATTTAATTAATAATAGATATATATATACACCTAGCAAAACAAAGAACATTTAATTCTTATAAAAGGTAAATAATCAAAAACAAAGTTTATTATCTTAAACAAACTAGTTGAATTGGACAAGAAAGCTGGACACATTGTGTTTGTAGATATTGTGTTTTCCCCTGGCACAAAGGCAGAGTGCAGTATCATCATTTTCTAATTATGTATGTGTAAAATAATATGCCTAAAAAGACATAAAATAAAGGTATTATAGCCTTTCTGTCACCCAGTTTGCCGGGCAGCCTGAAAAGTTTAAACCCTTTTTTCTCAACTTCACTGTTTCTGTAGTTACTGTTGTCTGCCTTTGTAGGTCAGTAAATTAATAAAGCCGGTACTTAATGAAATCAAGCTAGATGAATTACTACTTAAAACATGGACACATGTGCTTAATTTAAAGGGGATGCCTACAAGAAAGTAAGGAAATTAAGTCAAACTGACTTGAAGGTCCATTCATGACCTTGGAAATAGCAATTTGACAAAAGAATCAGTGGATAGAGTTGCTCAGTTGTCATGGAGATGGTTTAGTTGTTATCACATGACCAAAGTATTAAGTCAAATTGTTCTTAAATAGGTCCCTGCTTGCCAGAGTGTATAAAATCTGTTTTTTCTTGTAGACTCAATGGCAGATATATCAGAGCTAAGGTCAGCGTGATTTATCAAAAATGGTGAAGGGCCATTATTGTATAATGACTTTTTCCGTTTACTGCATCATATGCAGCTTAATCATTCATGTTTTGTCTGTGAATAGAGGACATTTCTGGAAAACAACAGAAAAAGTCAAGGCAACAAGACATTAGATTAGTCTGCTGTACAAAAGTGAAGAGGAAATTGGGTTACAAACTAGCCCCAAACACTGTCTGCTCTGTTGTCTGAAAGGTTTCCCAACCAACTGTGTATCATCCTTAAGCCATATCTACTCAGGGAAATTACAAGTCTTCACTGAGAGACAGAGAGACAGAGAGAAAGAATGAGTCATGAATCGTCTTCTTATGATAAGGGATGCTCATGTGGAGGAGGGGGTTGTGGAGGGGGTTTATGAAAGCAGTTATTTGCATAGTGAGAAATGATGACTAGACTGATGATGAAGGAAGGACTTAAAAAGGTCCAGACGTCTTTACTCCCATATTTTTATTAGTATTAATTTAAATGTAATGTAATATAAATGTCTGAAATATAAGTCGATTTAATCTATTACTGTTCATCCACACTCACAATCACCAAAGTTGTGACACTGATGTATGACAGAGTATGAGTAGCTGATGGTAAATTGCAACATCTAGTGGTCTTGTTGTGAACAGTTTGTGAAACATAAACTCTAAAAACATAATCATTTTTTAACCTTTCATTCAGACACAAACACTCTCCTCAGACACACATTTCATCGAGGACGGTGCCCTTTGTGGTAACATTAGACAGGGCTGTCTTCAGTGTCGTGAGAAGATATTTAAAAGCAGTCCACAAAGGCATGGAAAACATTAACAATTAGATGTATTTTATTGTTGGAAGTCATTTTTGGAAATAGCCTACTGCATGTAAGCAATGAGCATTTCTTTTCCCTGGCATGTTTGAGTTGTCAGTATGTTGCATGTAAGGCTCGTTATTAAAACTGAGAAGACCTTTTGTTTTCTAGATGCTATGGAGATGAAAAAAGTTGCTTATACATTGTGTCATCTCAGTAGTTACATAGTTGTGTCTTGCTAAAATCTAATATTCTGTTTCCATTTATTAACTAGGCTATGTGTACTTGGATAAATTAATTAAATTAATCTCCTTAAGCATGTCCGTGTTCTCTCTGGTTATCAGAAGCCCGGCCTTACGAGGAGCACTTAAATGCAACATGAACCCCAGGCGCGGTCTCTTTCAAATTGAGTTTCCCGGCTGGAGATGAATCCGCACTTCTAAGGTAATTATTAAGTTATTGCAACAAAAAAAAAAAAAAACGTTTTTGTATACTGACATAGTCACAGCCTATACGTGGGTCAAAATAACTCGCTTGGTACAAAGTAGTTACCTTTTTTTAACCGCGAAAATATAGGGTCAAAAGGACAGAAAGTTATGCTAAACCTGTCAGGTTTACAGTCTGGTTTTGCTTTGCTTTGAAGTCATCGTGTTTTTCGTAATTGCGACTACTTGCGCTAGTTTTCAGCTAGGATATTAACTAGACAAAACTGTAAAAACTGGGAAAATGAGGTAAATAAAAATGTAAGTAATTGTAAAGCCATGCTGTAATTTCCTCAAGTAGCCTACTATCACTTTTTCAGCTTGATACAGTTACATTGTTGATTGTTACATTGACTCCATTCCTATGTTAACATCCTAAATCAGTTTCCTGTGTTAGCAAGGAGTTTTTTCGCAGATTTCAAGATAAATGAAATTAACTTGACCAAGTAAATATAGTAAATCTTATATACCCACTAAAATAGTTGGTACAAATAGACCTTCATCAAAATATGTTACCCTGCTGTTATGTTTCCTATCAGCTCTGTTGTAAGGTGATACCCAGAATAAATGTCTTGCAGCAGGTCTATAGGTTGCTATTGCTTGTAGGGCGTGGGTGCTTAGTCTTCTATATTTGGCTACTTATGTATGGATTAAAGCTATGAAGGTATTTTTGGAGCAAAACAACTGAGCACCTGTGACAGTGGAATTTGTAGTTGTAGAAAATAGTCACATGTGTAACAGTAAATTTGAATGCTTTACAAAGTAGCAAACCTGTAGATTTTTTTTCTCTCCCACAAACACAACACAGCCGTTACACCATCTCAAATTCTTCATTGCAGGTGCACAAATCCTATGCTATGAATCACAAATTAAGAAAATCATACGCTCACATTTTTGCTACAGTTGCTGTAGTGAATATGGTGCAAAACACATTCACACACCCGTATAAGAAATGTGAAGTCATGAAACACAAATCAATAGCTACAACTGCTTGAATCTGCCGTACGAGTCTCAAATGCTGTTTTTTCGCTCACATTGTAATAAAAATCCATCTAGTTTAACTTAAAAACGTAAGTTCAATTGCTGCCTTAAAGTTTCAAGTAAAATCTAATTGGATTTACTAATTGTTTTAACTCATTATTTTGAGTCTAGTTTTGCTTTCAATTGCTCTCTGTAAGTTGACATGACTATATTACTTGTTGTTTCAACTTTGCAATGCAAGTTCAAAATGTAGATAACTTATTAACATGCATTCTGTTCACTTGTTTCGATTAGTGGTTTCAACTTACTTGTGTGAGTTAAAGGAAGTCCTGACATTACTTTTCGAGTTCAGATTATCTAAAAGTATGTATTGTTAACTGTTATTGATTATAAGTCCCGTTCATCGTGATCTGGCTGTCAAAGCATATTCGTCTGACACTTGGTTTAGTACGCAGTCGGGCTATTTTTTGCGCCACTGAGCAACTTTCATAGAAATAAACGTGGCCCCGCCTCCGACGCTGTGTCCAGTTCTGGTCCCGTGTCTGGTCCCTGTTTGGTGGTGGTGCCTTCTTCTTCTTCTTCTTCTTTTTTCTATTTTATGGTGGGTGTCACAGCGTTAAGGTGCATTACTGCCACCTACTATGTAGGACTGTGGACCAACGTTATCTATCCCCTGTAACCACAAAAAAAAAACTTTCTTCTTCTTATTTTAATGGAGAATTACAACCGGGTGGAGCATTATCACCACCTACTGTAGTGTTACACAAATCTTATATCCTTGTTATTAGTCCTGTATCTTGTAGATAGATGAAGACGTTTCAAGACCAAATTTCCAGAACTATTTTTAATAACTGTCTTTCTTTAAGACTGTTAGACATAGTCATGATTACAACTCACAGTGTTAAGTTCATTTGACACATTGAAATTTACCTTTCATTGACCTGACTTAAAAACCTTAGAATACTGAAAACTCATAGAATTCATTTGAAATAGTATAAATCACAATTTGAAGTTGAAGTAAATGGAAGAAAGAAGTTACTATGACTTATCGATCAAATCCCTTTTATACAAAAGTATAATGGTGGGTGATATCAGAAAACATTAAACATCAGGTGCCAGCTCCTCTGCTGAGTCGGGAAGAAGCTCTTTCTCCAGCGATGTCACAGGGAACGAAGAGACTGGAGTTATTTTTTTGTTGTTTTTTTCCTGTTTGGGTGCCAAGTCAGGCAGTTGGCATCCACGATGTTGCATTACTGCCACCTTCTGGTGACCCCTGGCTCTACAATGTATTATGCTACAAGTACACAAATCACTTTTGCTCCACATTTACTGAGATATATGGTGCAAAAGTGAGAGCGCGCGGAACTTGTCATTTGTGAGCGAAAAAACAGCATTTGAGACTCGTACGGCAGATTCAAGCAGTTGTAGCTATTGATTTGTGTTTGCGATAGAAATATATCCACGAAAAAAATATATATATTTGTGAGAAGATATTCTACAGGTGTGCAACTCTCATTGCATGGATGTGCAAATTTTGTTCATGACTTCACATTTTTTATACGGGTGTGTGAATGTGTTTTGCACCATATTCACTGCAGCAACTGTAGCAAAAATGTGAGCGTATGATTTTCTTAATTTGTGATTCATAGCATAGGATTTGTGCACCTGCAATGAAGAATTTGAGATGGTGTAACGGCTGTGTTGTGTTTGTGGGAGAGAAAAAAAATCTACAGGTTTGCTACTTTGTAAAGCATTCAAATTTACTGTTACACATGTGACGATTTTCTACAACTACAAATTCCACTGTCACAGGTGCTCAGTTGTTTTGCTCCAAAAATACCTTCATATCGAGCTGTAATTCATAATATGCCAGGGAGCTCAGTAAACCAAATGTTTCATCACAGATATACAGTAGAGCTGTTAAGGGTATTATGCAAATGGTTTATGTCCTCTGGGAAATACAATATACTGACCTGTCATCCTGTTGGTAGAGTCTTTACTAGTGCACATTCATCATGTCTGTCGTCTGGTGCCTGGGCTTGACGTTAAACCATAAAAGTGCTAAACAAAGTAGTCCTGTTTAAAACCTCATTAGGAAACAAGACACCAACATAGAGACTCTCAACGCGTCTCAAACAGTTGTGCATAAAAGATGTGCTGATACACACACACACACACAACAAAATTGTATGCAAATACGGGTAATAGACAAAGCAACATGGAGCTGCTGAGCAAGCAAATACATAGGAGCAGATAGTAAGACAGGACAGAAATGAAAGCATCTATATATACAGGAGAATCATAACTTGATTGCTCCCCTGATTGAAAGGTAGTTTGGTGAAAACACAAATGAGAAAAAACTCAGGCCACAGCAAATGACATGAAAGGCATTAGGGCTGCAACTAACGGTTATTTTCATTATCGATTATCAATGAAATGCCCGTTATAATATCACACAACCCACGGTGATGTATTCAACTTGCTTGTTTTTTTTCGACCAACAGTCCAACACCAAATATATTTAATCTGCTATTATAGACACAGGAAAGCATAAAATCCTCACATTTGAGAAGCTGGAACCAGTGAATGTTTAGCGTTTTTATTTAGAACATAACTAGAATATAATGAATTGATTATTAAAATAGTTGCTGCTCTAAAACACATTCTAGCACTACAATCTTAACGTTAACACCCATAGAAGCCAATAAGTTAAAAGACAAAATCAATACACGCTCAGTTGTCAGTTTAGTAGGCACACCTAGCTAAAGCTGAAACCATTAGACGGTTAATGGATTAGTCCATCGACAAAAAATGAGTTAGCAACTATTTTGATGAATCGTTTCCAAACGTCACAGGTTCCAGTTTCTCTTATGTGAAGATTTGTTGCTTTCCTCTGCTTTGCTGCTTGCTTTCCGCTTTGCTTACATTATATCTCTGTTATATCTCTGTTTCTCGGTTTTAGACTGTTGTCCAACAAAACAAGCAATTTAAAGATGTCACCCTGGGCTCTGAGGAATAGTAATGGGCTATTTTCTTCACAATTTTTTGACATGTTGTAGATTATATATGTACGATTAATCAAGAAAATAACCGTCCGATGAATCTATGCTGAAAATAACTATTAGGCTGTATTCAGACCAAATCAGGCGCTGCGGCGAAAACGCCAGTCCTCTCATTCATGTGAACGAGGGTAGTGGGGGTGCTGGAAAAAAAATACCTTGAAGCAAAGTTGAAGCAGAATCAACTTTTGGAGAAACGCAACCGACGTCACGCTGCGGTGGCCACTCACGCCGGCCATCAGACCGGCAGACGCCCAGGTGAAGAAGAACTTTGTTCACCATGTAGCATTGTAGCATTCTGCTGTTTACTGAGCAACTGTGAAGATGGAAGAGAGACTGATCGATCGCCGCCATGATGACTGTACATCAGCTGTTCAACCCTGCCACAAGGGAGTACAAAGTCGTTAATTGGCGTGCAGTCGCTTGGCGTTGTATCGCTCTTCAAGTTGGGATTGCTGGTTAGTATTTCTACTTGTGCGACACTCCCACACCGCCGCACAACCCTGTGCTAATCGCCCCAACGCCTGATTTGGTCTGAATGCAGCCTTAGTTGCTGCCCTACACCTAGCTACAACTAATACAGTCTAATAAAACAGCCCTGCAGTGAATTTGACCCTCCTGAAGAATACAATATGGCTTTGTTGCCTGTTCAATTGTACTGCGTTATATTGAGTGGTGTTTCTTATATTTAGTCTACCCTCATTGATATGAAACAAGACCAATAAAATAGGTGAGATACAGATGGACAAACCAACATCCAAACATAATAAAGCAAAACAACAATGGACTACTACTGAGTCCCACCTTTCTTTACTGTAAATGACAAAAATAACAATAGACACAACAATAGAGTCAGGTAAAGAAAAGCAGTAGGTATTGTGGTGGTGCACGTGATTGCTTTTTATCAGAGTTTTTAGTTTGTAAAATTACAAGCAGGGTAACATTCCTAGTGTTATGATACCACTTTGTTTTGGCAGAAAGCTTGTTGACAACATTAAGTAGTAACAGAAATTACATTTAAAGATAGCCTAACCATCTGTTATCTTACATTTTCTTTCATTTAAGTTAATGTATTTATATATACAGGTGACTAATATGAAACGATGTATTCAAAACGGCTGCTTTTAAAAACTATGCACTTTCCTCTATCTGTTGAACAGACCCATGAGTGACTGTGAGGAGACAGACTTCTTCTGGGAGTCTTGGACTTTGCCTGGGAAAAGAAAAAGGAAAAGGGACTCCAAAAAGGACAAAAAATGCCAAAAATGCAAAAACAACATAACCATGAAAACAGATGAGAATGTCCAGAAAAAAAAGAAAAATGTCAAATTCAAAGAAGCAATGGAAGGGAGGAAAGAAAAGAAAAAAGACAAGAAGAAAAAGAAGAACAGATTGGCTTTGGAACTAGGTGACAGTTTTATAAGTACACAGGGCAGTAGTGCACAAGCAAAACCTACCGCGAAGCCTGAAACAGCAAATTCACGCAGCGATGACGAGCTAAAACTGGATCACCTGACTCAGGACTCCAAGAAAAAAAACAGAAGAAAAAAGAAAGTGGCGTTTGACTTATCACCAGGCTACGTCCACGTCAAATGTCCTAAATTTGTCTCCTCATCTCAGCAGTGTCCCAAAAAGAGCTCCTTCTTAGAGAATGAGGCTGTGAGAGACAGGGAGAGCTGTTCTCAGGTCACTGCGACAGTGCACAGTCTGGGTCAAACACATGATAATGACTCTCAATGCAACAGTGAGGATATAAACAGCCAGGATCTGTTCATCACCCAGAAGACCTTCAGAGCGTCGCCTTCCGAAGCTTCCAGCGGTGAAGCCAGTGACAAAGCCGTTACTACAACTCCTCAAATGTTCACACAGCGAGACAAGCTGCACACGTCTGCGGTACAGATAAAACAGCATCTTGAAGGATCACACAAATGCGTGCAAGACTCACATTTCCATTTCCAGCATCACAGAAAGACAAAGGAGAATGCGAAGAATCCAAAGACAGTGCAGGTACTTCTCACAGGAGAAGAGGGGTTAAACAAAGCACATCCCAAGAAGGGAAAATTAACCTTTCAGATGCAGACAGAGCCAAAAGCTAACCTTACAAAGGATAAAGAAGCAACAGGTCCTGTACATATAAAGCCCAGCATGGTGAATCCTTACCTGGATGAACCAATTGATGTAGAACCCTCCCTGGATGTTGCAAAGTCAAAAAAACATTCCTGTGCTTCAAGCCAACAGTCCATGACAAGCACTTCCACACAGACAGAAAACTTCTTCACCACCGAACTCTCCTCCTACCTCAACTTCTGCCAAAAAAGTAGAGTTGCCGCACACTTAGAGGACTTGAAACCTTTGGACCTGAGTGTGCAGCAGAGGGCCAGAAAAGACCTGAACCAGCATCGACCTTGTTCCTCAGACATAAAAGATGTAAAGGTGATGGAAGAGCCTTCTGGTCGACACCCTTGCTGTGTGAGAGCACAAGGTAAAGGTGAAACAGCTCTGAGCCCCCAGTCAGAGTCTGAGTCTAAGTCTGCAGACACGACAACCTCCAGCAAGGACAGTGAGCCCCTGTGTCGCACTGGCAAACTGGACCTGATCCAGGTGATGCACTGCAGCTACACTGGCACATGCAACCATCAGTTATCTTGTATCTTTGGGCAATCTACAATATTCACACACACATATATTTTTCTCAGAATTCAATCAGACCTTTTTGTCCAATGCAGTTTACAGAGGAGAAAAGATACCCAAATGAACTGCATCTTAAAATTGCAGTGCCTTATTTGTTTCTCTCAAACACCTTTTTCTAAACTGCTAAATAATGTCTGACCTGAAGTCCACGTGGACAATATTTCATCACTACACTTAAAGGATGAGGCTGGCAACATTCTGTATTTTTTTTACTGTCAACCAATCCCATGAAGCCCTCTAGATGCATACACATCCAAAGGGCTTCATGTGTGTCACACGTTTCGTTGCTCTGATTGGTTATAGGTCTATCCAATTGCATCCAGAGGCATTTTGATCTGCGCACGTTGATAACGCCCCTTGGAAATCTAAAATGGACTGAGAGATTCCAGACTAAAGTGCGAATTAGTCTGGCGTTATCAGGCTAATAGAGCTCCATTGTTGTCCAAAAAACGATTTAAAATGCATCAATGAGCCACAGCGTTGCACTGGGTGACATGTTCCTTCATTACCATGAACACACACACTTGGTGCTGTAAAGTAAAGACTAGCTAGTGCGTCAAATGTGTGCATTAGTCCGTCACTGAAAATAGTCCCCAACAAATGCACTATTCCAGCCCTGCAACGGAAATATTTGACCTAGTCCTCACTTACTAATGGGAAAAATGACCTCTGCCCTCAGACACAATCCTAAAACAAGCAGTTTTATGCTCAAATGAAATAAGATACTTAAAAATGTAATACTCTAACAAACAAAACATTTATATCCTATAAACCTGTGTCTCCACTGCGCCTGTAAACCAATGCTGGCCTGCCATTGAACAATGCTGAAAAAAACAAGTCCACGGTTGAACCTCATTGCTGACCCCTGCACTATTTACTCCTGTTTGGATAACTTTTGCTAAGAACTACAGTGCCTAGATGTTTTAGGAAATGACTGAGCCTGTTCAAATATGGAACTGTATATATGTGACCCATTTTAAAGATTCACATCTTCATTAAGAACCAGTGAGCTTGGGGCTGAGAGCCATAGACAGGGTAGGAAGGTATGTATTTAAAGATGGACTAATTGTGTTTTGGTCTTTTCTCTTATCCTTTCAAGCTGCTGTGCCTGCTAAGCAATGACAAAAAGGTTTTTGTGTTAATCAGAATAATTAGCAAGAAAAGGTAACTGAAGTGTTTGCCACCGTTTAGTTCAGTGTGATGACATTTTGTTTGACTTTAGGTCAGAGCAGTCCAGATGAGACTCAACGAGTCCTTCTATTTCAAGACAAAAGGAGAGGGACAGTCACCCAGACCGGTGTCTCCACTGATGAAACTCGCTCAGAGCAGAGAGGTGAAAAGCAGGAAGGGCCAGTGAGGTCATGTGGAGGGGCGGAGATTAAGGTTTCTGGACACTAACCTGCCGCATTCTTACTTGTTCTGCTAGACTGTTCAAATACTTTAAACAGTGTTAATGTCTTGGGTTAAAAAGCAGCCAGGTGTCAGATTAACGGAGAAAATAAAATTCAACTCTTGATGCTACAACTCAATCTGAACCTTGTCCTTGGGATGTAAGAATCTTTGAGTGTGATGTCAACACTGTAAGGGCAGCCAATCCCTTTATGATATAGAGTAAGAAGTTCAAAAAGTCATGATGGATGTTATTCGGAACATGACAAGAACAAATCCAGTCATCTTTAATAATAAGAGAAAAATCACATTCTTTATTGTAGTAATGACTTTATGTATTTGTCAATTGTTTGAATTTTCAAGTTAGATTTTCCTGTAATGTTGTTGGTATAGGGTTTAAGTGCACACAGGTTATGTGTGTTACTCCTTTGAATATCAGTTTTAATGACAGCTTTATGAATGTTTTCAGGAAACTATCACATCAATTTATAGTTCACAGCTGTCGTCTGTTCTGCATGAAAGCAATTGTCTTATCAATTAAAGTTTATTTATTGTTAAGAAACATTGGTTTACTTTCTGTACAATCTATAAGATATATACCGTCTTTGAGTTTTAACAGTGTTTTTCCAAAATACCCAGTGAAGTTTCAATACACTACTATCTTTATTGATTTCACCTCCATAGCTGTGTACATGTTATTTGTCACAAGATGACTGACATCACACTGCACCAACCAAATGTTCAGGGTTAACTCTACCACTTTGACATTTACAAAACTTGTCAACAGGGGCTTGTTTTGTAGCGGTTGTGACTGTAACACGTTACCATTCTGTCTTTTAAAGATAGCCGGTTACCAGTATTCAAAAGAAAAAGTCTTTATTTATATTTTTGCCAGTTATAACACACACCAGCCCTCCACCTTAAAAAACTAGTAATGTGCATTAAAGCAAAAATCCACCTATGGTTACTCTCAAAGCTGAGTTATTTTGATAGTAAGTCTAGTAATTGATTTTTTGTTGCATTCACTTTCCTTCAGCCCGCCCTGTCTAGTTCTGCCTTGTGTCCTGCAATGTGTCTATTTCCTTGGTATCTCAATCAAACATGTAGTAGTGGAGTATTGGAATGGAGTAATGGAGTATTTTATTCTAATGTTTGTGGAGAAAGCTGTGCTTGTATATACCGATGTGACGCCAACCCATCCACTTTAACCTTTTATTAACCCAGAAAGTCTTTTCCGGTGGATTTTTCCTTTAACAGAACAGTCAGGACAGCCTAGTTGTGTCTAAAGAGCTTGATCCCCATCCAGCTCCAGAGGTGGAAGAAGACGTAGACGGGGATGGTGACCGGCAGCAGCAGGCTGTAGAAACACAGACTGCTGCTGCTGGTGCAGCCCAGGGGGAAGTTCTCATCCACCGCAGCAGAGTAGAACAAACCAAAGAGAGACACTATCGGGACCAGCCCCACCATCACGGACAGGGAGAACATACTTGCAGATGGGTTAGGGTACTACTGGAGTAAATAAATATCTGAGGTGATATATTACTTTTAGCCAGGTATTCGCACTGTGCAGCAATACAGTATGGCAACTGAGCAGAACAGGATCCAGTTACAGTTACACAAATACTGTCTCTTTCAGTCCAACAGCCTTTAAAACACAATAGTGTTAGGTCTGTTTGCTTGGGTCAGCTGAAGGTGTTGTGATGGACTTTCTACCCTTGCATTGGTGCGGTTGAGGTATCGGTGTCTTTCTGTATGAGCCTGGCTTCCTGAGGGATCATGTTGGGGATGCCGCCGATGATGGGATAGGCGATACCAAGCTCCTCGTTGATCAGCTCATTGGTCTTAGCCTCGTACCTGGGGGGACAGACAAGAGCAACATGATTCTTCTACGGGGCAAACTGATCTCAATAACACTTGGATGTCTTCAAAATGAATCTTTTTTTTTTTCCAGTGTGTAACATTTACTACATGATAGCTCATGTGCTTTACAGTAACTGAAAGCTGAAGTCATCATCTTTCCCACAACACCTGGACGCAGCAACCGTCACTCCCCATGGACACATAATGTATTTTGAACTGTTACCAAAAGTGGTAATCCCATTTAGATGGGGTAACATTTTAATATCTGTTGCCAAAAATTGTGACCACACAGTGTTTTGATACATGGTCACATATTCTGATAGCTGACATAGAGAAAACAAGAGGGTCACAGATTTTTGTGTAACACCAGTCAGGGTTTGGAGCACGTTCACTGATTTGGGTAATTTGCAATTTGGTGGAAATGCATTTCTATATTTCAACATGAATTAAAGACTTCTTTTTGTGTACTGTCGTAGGCAGTGTCATGAAACTCCTGTTAAATTATATATGAAATGTAAGTATAAAAATGTTTACTAATGCTTCGCTGTACATGGGATGAGGGGCAAAATAGGGGTTCATAAGTGTTGGAAATTTCAATGTAATGTTGAAGTAAAATCCAGCGAGCTAGCAATAAACCTAAATCCTAGAGATGGGCGGATGATACCGAAGCTCCTGAAGCTTGTTTCACTCCTGTGAAGTTCAGTTTAAATACATTGTGTCGGACCTTGGCTGCGGTCGAATAGTCAAAAAAATAACACTTTGTGTTAAAATGTCATGAGGTCAAGGAAAAATGTGAAGGAATATGAACATAAGGATTTAGGAAAACACAACTGTGGTGCTAAGAGAATCCCACTGCACTTACACTAGGCTACATAATTATGCGACAGCGGTGCTGTGGTCGCTTTAAATGTTGCTTTAAAAAATGTCTCCTTTCCTTTGGTGTGTGTACCCTATGCTAAAGGAGATAAGAAAGGAAGCACTGAAGCACCTTTCCTTAGCATTTAGAGAATTCGACCAGCTCTTATCATGGCTGCCACTTAGATACTTCTGGGTCATTTCACTCAGTTAGGACAGAAAAGCAGAAAAGACTATTCGACCACAGCCCTTGTGTCAAATGAAGAATACCACGTGACTGATGACGTCTGAAGCTTCATACTTCACTGGTGCGTCAGAGAGAGCTTATTTTTTAATATTTATATATTACTTTTTGTTATCAGCTCTCGTATTGTGTTGTGTACTTGTTTGTGCCTGACGTAATATGCATTTTTTTGTAGAATAAAACTGAAAAAAAGAGAATAATTGAAAAATATGGCGACGTACACTAGAAAGCCATAATCATAAGTATGCGAACATTTCCACCTGATGCCAAGTAATAATGTAATATTCTAATTTAATGAATATCATCTTCCAATCACATCACATTGCGATTCATATGAAATGTTACATAAATATAAATCATGAAGTTAAAACGCATGAGCCCACAGTGCACACTGGATCTAAACTACACCACTAAGGTACATTCATATTTCGTTTCAACAAAAATATTTTATATGTAGGTAATGTTTTTAGGACAATGCATTTATTATTTGACTGTAACATATATATTATTATTTAATACAGCACTTCCGATCTAAAGTATTAGAGATTTAACAGAAACACGAGGGCTTCTTGGGCTTTTATTGCACACATATGAGACAATTAAAGTCAGCGAGGTGTTGTAGTGCTTTGTAGTCTTGAGGGGCTGCTATGAGTTTCGCGAGTCACCAGATGTCACTGTGCTTGCTGGGTTTGAGCCCCGAAGCTTTGAATATTTTTCGGCACAATTAGAAAGAAAGCTCAAAAGCTTCATAAGGCTTTATCCGCCCAACACTACCTAAATCACTTCAAGTTTGTCCCGTTAAATCTGTCTTACCTAAGTGGCTTCTTGGACAGCGGGCACACCAGGAACTCGAGCAGGGAGGCGTCAAAAGGCTGCTGCACTTCGTCCTTCACATCCGAAAAGCTCCTGACCGACACAGAGGCGGGTGTTACCCTCTGTATTAACGGTGCAGTCTTCACATAGCGGTGGACACGAACTGTTTCTGTCACCAGTCTACCCAGAACATCCCGAAACATGACCAAAACTGTCCAACAAGCTAGCGAAAACTCCCTGACAGGAAGCACCTCCTGTGTAACCAACATATGAGTCCTCTTCCTGTAAACTGAAAACGGTTGGACATCATTAGTTCCGCTTATTGACTTCTCTAGTAACCTCCTTTCAAGAAAGTATTTGAGACCGGTTTAATCGCTTATCTCATACACTATTTAGGGTATTATATATAAGATATTAGATATAATTGTTATTATAGTCTTAACTATGTTGGAGAATGGCTGTTTCTACATTTGTCCGTGTGGTGGCAGTGTTGCACTGTTCAGCTCAGTAAAGTTAACTTTTATGTGTGTGATTTTACCAGAATATGGAACCATAATTATGAAAAAGAACATTAAAACAATATGAACTGCATTAATATGGGTCACTAGACTACAATACACACTACATTGCTTCCACCCATTGCCTTCCTTCATAAATTGCACCTTAGTGAGTGCAATTTCAGTGAGTAATATAGCCTACAGTATTGTGGTCAATTTTCTCAGAATAATAAAATCACTATACCAGATCAGCTGTATTAAGTGGAAGAAACTAATGGAGATACATATTTTGTGAATTTTACATCAGTCACTGTTTGAACTGTAGTTTCATTTAAGCCCCATAGACATCCTGAACATGATTTCCCAGAAGGTAATATCTATACAATATTAAATATTGTTAGAGAGCCCCTGTACCAGCCAGAGCAGAATGCATTCCCCCATCCATATGGCTGAAGATATTGCTCTGAGACTTTCTTGGCAGGGCCCCAACTTGTTTTAAAACTGCTTCTAGCTGTAATATATCCCACTGCTTGGTACATGACAGACCTGTTAATATAGTTTTTTTTTCTTTTTTCCTAGCTGCCAGGCCTCGAATACACCAGTGCAGAGCTGTAGCTGTGTACATTTTTTCGTTGGTTTCATTGGTCGCTGTTTACTCATGAGAGGTATCCATCATCTCTGACATATTTCATGGAGCACTGGGGCTGAAATAATACTGAAAGAGGACGACATGTGTTCAAGCCAAAATGTACCGCAATGTACTGTAGCAGAAATGTGCTGTTTAAGTGGAAAACTTGCAAATAAAACAGAGTAGATTACATACAACACGCCCTTGATTTACCGTTAGTGCGACAGTAAATAGCAGTGTGATTTTCTGCAGATCAAAATCACATATTTATCCTAACACACAAGTTGGAGCATACTACAGCCAACTGAAGGCAAGAAAAGAGTTGTTTTATGTATTCTGAGGAACATCTGGACATGACCAGCCAGCCACTGAAAGTCCTGATGCTCTGATCTAATTTAACACAAGATTGCTCTTGAAGTGCTGATGAAGTTTCACAGTGGTGATGAGAGAGGTATTAGGAGGGAACATTATCTATGCCAAGAGAGCTAAGACTGGATAACTGTCATTTTTCATATGGTGAGCCAAAGAGATGCAGGAACTTTAGTGTTTTGTTCCAAAAGTAAGAAAACCTCATTCAAAATCACACTGATATGTGTAATAACATGTGAAAGATCCAGTCTTGGAGCATAACCTCCTTCAACAGTGTAAAGTGTGGTTCACTCCATACAATGTGAACCACGCAGTGTCTAGATGAGGGGAGTACATTTTTTAAAAAAACAATCTAATATCATTGCTTATTTAATATTTTTGTTTTTAGCGTCTTTTAACAAAAAAAACAAAACAAAAAAAACCAAACATTTCCCACAAGCCCAAGACCTTTGTAGTTTAAACGTCACCAAGTTGTCAGAAGACGTATATGCTTTGAGACAGCAGAAAAAGTTTAAAAGATGACTTGGGCTTTGTTGGATATCATGGATATTGCAGTGTTCTCGTCATAATGTTCAGACCGTAACAGCTACAACATCTCCCACACTTGGCAAAAAGAGCAACAGAAAGGTCAACCGTTGGCAAAATGACTGCAAAGCCACAATCGCTGGCAGGATCATATAAATAAAATCCAATATTATCAATATTATGCATATACACAATCAATTTAGATTATTAAAAAGGAGCTATACATTGTTTCTGTATCTGAATTCACTTTACGAACCGCTACAAATATTTATTCTGTCAAAATTGGGTGAATGCAGCTTAAAGGAGAAACCAGCAGTTATAAATATGTATTTTGCGCATTGCTACGCTAGCAAAACTTCATGGGAGCTGTGGTGTTTTGCATGCTAACAAATAAGTTGTCAATATCTTTATGTTAACAGTGGATCAAATGATTATGTGCAGTGTGCAGTGTATGTGTCGCAGTTACAAATCTAGAGGTAAACCCATTGTACACTACCTGTCGAGCACCAAACAGCAGACAAAGTTAGCAACTAGCTGGTGAACATAGTTGAGCATTTAGCAGCTATAGAGCCTGATATTTCCCTCAGGAGTTGGTGGAGACCAAAAACAGAGCTAAAAGTAGAGTGAATATTGGACTGTCATTCACCAACACTTACATGAATGCTACTCCAAATGAATGCTAATGATGCTCCGTATCTGCTGGATGTGTAAATAAGCCATTGTTTGCTAACAAGTCTGCCATATCTAAAGGTCATTTTATGTCACCGTTGTCTTCACAGCTTGTTTCCGTTGCCCCATGTGGTAAAAACAGTTAATAAAGGTTTAAAGTCACAAAGGCAATAGCAAGTGCTGTAGTTGATGCTCATTCATCTTAGAATATATTAACCCGCAGAAACATTTCACTTTTTCAGAAAGACTGATGAAAGAAACCCACAATGAGAGATAGTACTGAGTTACAGAAGCTAGTGGAACAGGCTAGCCCGGAGGTAACATTACGACTTAAGCTCTCTATTGCATTGCAGCTTGCCACTTTCTTCTATAAGTCTTCTGCTCTATATAAACTCTAAGGATTCTGTGTTAGGCCAATCACTGCAATGGAAATGAGGTCTATGTAGCACACAGTGTGTTTGCCAGAATCCTGTTGCTTCACATGTTCGGTGGATGCTGACTCGAGTATGACTGCGTGAATCACTGCTGTGGTCTGATGGGTTGACGTAAACGAGTGACTACACCAGAGTACAGTAACTGTGGACAGTCCTGGTTGCAAGCCATTGGTCACAGTGTCCTGACTAATATCTAAAAAAAAAAAAAAAAAAAACTTGACAGCACAGCCCCCTCACCAACAGGAGGCCTGGACTTGGCAGGGAAGTTAGCGGGTCCCTGCCAGGGTTGTTACAACACTAATAACTTCTAAGCTTTCTGGGCAGGGAAAAGGATCTCTCATAATCTCTCTGCCATCAACACCAATGCTACTCTGCACTTCACCAGCAGTGTTGGCTCAAATTGGCACGGTGCATCAGACCGTCATGGATGTTTGCACAAGGGCCCCGTGTCCCAGTTTGGGAGATTGTTTATGTGTTATATTTTTCCACCCATGGTGTGTTTTCTGCGTGCAGACAGTGAAGAGATGCACAAACCACAGCAGCTTCTTTTCATGCCCCTCTCTCTCTGTTGTTCCCTACAAGCGGGAGAAAGAGCAGTGCTTGGAAGGCAGCAGCGCGGGCGTCGCACAGTCGGCAGCAGTAGCAGCAGAGCGGAGGGGGGGACTTTTCGTAACCTGAATGGTGTCTTTTGACAGATTCTTCATCAAGCTCACTCCTCCCAGCGGTGTTTGACAGAGCTTTCATCAATCCCACACCTCTGCTGACCTTCTCGGAGCCGCTCACCTGTGCACAGAGACAAGAGTTCTCGGTGATGACTTCTTTGACCGTTTCAGGCTGCGTTTTTCAGGTTTATCTCCCGGTTTTTACTGAGGAGACGTCTTCGAGAGTCAGGGAGAGTGACAGACTCGACAGAGCTTTCACAGCCTGTTGGTGATATTTGATGCTTCTTTTATTTTTCCTATATTTTTCTCCAGGTAACTGTCATGGTGAACGGACAGGATTCTGTATGTTTCATAGTGATAGAGTGAATCCCCTCAAGGCCACACACCTTTACACAAGCTTTCACTGCATAAAGAATTTTCACTCATTAGTCTAATTACCATTGACCCATATACAGAGTTTATGGTAATGCCAAATTATTCCTCCCCGGTTTCCACTACATTGACAAAGTAAAAGCCTTCATTTCCACATTTTATTATCTCATTTTGTTTGTAGGAATCCACTTACAAGTCCATTTCACACCTGCCCCAGGACTCAGCAAGCTGAAGTTGTGTTTGCCTAACTGCAATGATAACTAATACTTTAAATTTTATCTCTGCTCTACACACAGAATTAGAATTAAAGAAATGTGAATATAATGTATTCTTGAGTTTCCCTTATGTGGCCCGCAGGAACTTATCCCACGAAATGAGAATCTTTTCCAAAATTGAGTGGCGCACGAGAATTCAATGTCATTCCATTCTGAGTTTGAGTTCTGATGGTTTCCTTGCTGAGCGTAGGTTTTTATCCAGTTAGAAACAGGAGATTAGGCTTTTTTTTCCTGCCAGGAGAGCTTTCATTTCCATGCTGAAATACTGCTGATGTAGCATTTGCTGCTTAATCTGATAATCAGATCCCCAAGGACTTCCTTCCCTTCCCGCCTTTCATGTCTCCCACGGACCCTTAATCCTCCTCTCTCATGCCCTTCCCTCCTCTTTCTGCACCCCTTATCTTCTCCCCGTTTCTACTCCCCCCCTCCCCTCCCCCCAATTTCCTCTCTCCTCTTTTCCTCCCACACTTCTCCCCTCTTCCAGTCAACACATTCCACTGCCAACAACGATAAAAAAAGCTAAGCTCTAGCTAATGCACCTGATTGATGGACAGGCACCGATCCAATGAAGCGTTGCCCTTCAATTAGGCCTCCGTGGTCACCTGGCAACAGTGTTAAGGAAGTGTACCCTTCAATTAAGTCTCAGCGGTTGCTCAGCAGAAGTGTGAGCCAATGAGGCGTGAGCAAAGGTTGACGCTGCATCATTACCGCTCCCTTCGAGGGGCCCAGAGTGCCTCGCTGGCTTTAATCACTCAGTTGCCGTTAAGTGCTATGCTGTTACGTGGATGTGTGTGTGTTTATTATTGTGCATGCTCACGGCTCATTGGATGTGCTAAGTTTACAATGCCTTTGATGTTATGAGAGGCTCTGAGACTTGTTTATGAGGTGTTCATGGTAACTCCCCCAAACAATATAGGTGCAGGGTTTCTGCTTTTATGGCAAGTCATCCATGGAAATGCTTTATCGCTCATAGAGACAAAGCGTAAAGCTGTTTTGATGCCTGGGCATACTCATGCATCACTGTAATCCTTTAAGAAGGCACTGTGTTAAAGGATGGATTTCTCTTTAGTGAAGACGCATCCTCTCTATAATGGTATCTATTAAAAGAGGGGGAGGCAGCGGAGGGAAAAGTGAATTAAAGAGAGGGAAGGAAGAGGTCTGAGCGAGGAGGAGTGAGAGGAAGAGGGAGGGACACTAGAGAGGATAATGACAGAGTGAATGAGTGGGACCGAGAGAAAGAGAGAGTCCATCCAGCTCCTCAGTGGGCTAACGAGAGAGTAGGATGTTGCCTGGAGGTGATAATTAGTGTATCCTCAGAGGCTGTGAGGATGCAGAGGCATCTACAGTAGACAAACTGCACAAGTAAAAGTTTACTATTTTCTTTCTTCGGAGCATTCAGACCACCATGAGAAGCTCAAATCCTCCACTGAAACAAGTGACTTTTTTTTTTAATGGTTCAATCAATCAGAGCTGGTTTCAAGTCCTTTGGAGCAAGTCCAACTCAAGTTAAGTCTTGTCGAAGCAAGGCTCAAGCCGAGTCTTAAGTCTGTGTTGGTAAGTCACAAGTAAATGGTGACAAGGCCAAGTTAAAGTGTAACTACAACTTCAAATTCTGCTAGAACCCTCTCTCCCAGCAAATAAAAAAAGTGAGGGAACAACACCTGTAGGAGGCGTGGCCTCGTGGCTACGTAGTGTGTGGGTCAGAGGACACGGGGGAGACTGACTGACACTGATTAGAGTCTTTTTTTTATATAAATTTCATGACGTAGACAGGTCCCAACCAGTTGACTCTATGTCAGCATTGGCCTCGCAGGTTCAGGGCTAATTTGAAACATGAAATGCAGATTTTTATAAATTTGGTAAGAAATGTCAATATTAACACCAGCACTGATGTGTTTCATCACGGTAGTCATATCATTTAGTTTACAGCTCAAAAAACACCTTTAAGTGTGCACTACCTCTTTAAGTAACAAGCCTTGTCAAAGGAGGCCTCAAGCCAAGTACCAAGTCCATGACAGCAAGTCAAGTCTCGAGTCAGTCGAGAGAAGTGCAAGTCTTTATAAGCAAATTGCAAGTCAGTTGCAAGTTTTTCAGGTCTCGAATGCTGACCATTAAAATCATTTTTAGTCATTTCAAAGCTGAGTCAATAGGGTTTTTAAATAGCTGAGACCAGATCATTTTAATCCTTTTCATAATTCAATATAAAGTGTTTGGCAATGCACAGGCCTGCCTGGCTCTGCCTCATCTATATTTTATTGTTCTCGGATTTTACCAGCTTAAAACCTGAGACTGGAATGTTGTTGCTTTCAAGTGTCAAGTCTTTAGTGAGTCAAGTCTTAACTAAATCAAGTCTCACAGCAGTCAAGTCCAACTTAAGTCGTTATGTCTTCAATTTTTGTCAGTTTAGTCTGACTGGAGGCTACACATGTGCCTTTCAAGTAAAAAGTGATGTAAAAATGCCTACTAAATCTACAGTACTAATACATTTGTGATATAAGAATTTGATATCAGAAAGTTTGTTCACCTATAAAAAAAACTGAAATGCCCATAAAATATTTTAATCTGACAAAAAATCAAATGAATGAGCATCCAGTCGTTTTTGTTGCCCCCAAAGATATAAAAATAGTGTTAAAATGAGAAAGTCATAGTTATTAAAAGCTATCTGAATATGTGCAGTTTAATCTGGTGGAACACATCCACCTTCTTCTAATGAGATTACTGTAAATCCATTACATAGAATGCTTTGCCCCTGACACTGTTAGCGCCTCGGAAATCATGAATCATACCTAGCATCCACTTCTGTTTCATTTCCTTGTGCTGAAATGGTGACATAAATTGTGAAACGTGTGCATCGCTGCATGTGTGTGTGTGTGCATGCAAATCACGGCTTTTATGAGACAGTGGGAGAGTAAACAGCAGCATTACTGGGATTGATGTTAGCGGTGCTCAGAGAGTGCCATCTCATACATGTTTCATGATGCCAAACTCCCAAGTTCAGCAGAGACGCAGACACTCAGGAAAATGCCTGTGCTACTATTTAGCGACCTGCATCTTTGAAGCTAATATAACATTTAGTGGATGCAGGCAAATCACTCTGTAAGGACACAGGTTGACTTCAATCATCTTAGATTTAATTCTGATTAGATGCACTGCACAATATTTTATCTCTTCACCTGCTTCAAAACATGTTTAACGGAAGAGCTACTTCCTGACTTGTAAGATGGTGAGTCTATGGGACTAGTAGAAATGGTTGTAGTAGAAATGTCATTCATGTCTTTTACCGGATGACATTTCTGTAATCTTTCTTTTATTAATTTTTCAGCACACACACAGTGACTGTAAAGATGGTGGAGAACAAACGAGGGGATGATAGAGCGTAACTTCATCACCTCAGAACAGTGCAGTCTTACACAGTGGTGGGGAAGCAACAAAGTACATTTACTCAAGTTCTGTACTTAAGTACAAATTTGAGGTACTTGTACTTTACTTGCAGTGTAAGCTTGTATATTCTTCTACTCCACCACATTTCAGAGAGAAATACTGTACATTTTACTTCACTACATTTCACTAGATTAAGATTATACATTGTATACATACATGCTACTTACACATTAGTGCATGAGTAACAATAATCCATTAATGTCATATATAACACTAACACGCTTAGCATGATAATTACTTTTGGTACATCAAGCTGCACTCATCAATATGTTTATATGAACAATAGATCAAATGATGTGAAAGGAATCACTAGTAGTGACAAACCCACAGAGAATCATCACCCCTCTGCAGTTCCCCCCAGCTCTAAGGAGCGTTTTAGTGTCTTCCAGCTCATTATTTGGGTTTTATGGTCAGCAGCTTTAGTGTTTTGGTTCAGTCTCACTGCTCTCATCCACCTTGTTTCCAGCTGCAGCAGGCTGCTATTTTTTGCGGGGAAAAAAAAGCTCAGATAAAACCACTGTGCACTTCCTGCTGAGCGCTAAACAGCAGGCCGACAAAGTTAGTGACTAACTGGTGAAAAAAGTTGGTACAACTGTTGGTAACACATTCACCATATCAACTTAATATATCAGTATTGTGTTTACCGCTTGTTGCACTGCAAGTGGCCTAAAAGATTAACCCAGGTTTACATTTTGCTGATGATGAGCACTTTTACTTGTCAGATTTTAAATGCAGGACATTTACCTTTAATGGAGTATTTTTAAATTGTGGTTTTGCTACTTTTACTTACATAGAGAATGTGATTCCCTCTTCCATCACAGGCCTTTAATATGCAACACTCTATATCTGTATGCCAGTTACTAATCCACTATGTGAGGACAGATGATATGCGTGCTAATCCAACACCCACAGTGTCAAATGTGCTGAATATTCATAGCTAGCAGAGGTGAAAAGAGATGGTCACACAGGACAAGTTTTGCCATTATCATTTTTTACTGTTGGTACTTATAAATATCCAGTTTAAATACACTAATAAAATAGCCTGGACATGTTCATGACTTGATATATTAACAGCTTCCCAAAAATTGAGATACTTTTAAAATTTCAGGATCTACAAACCTGAGCCACAAAAAGAACAGAGGGTCAACAGAAGGTTTGGTAACAGATGCTACACAGTAGCTGATAGAAGACATACAGTTCCAGTCCTCCACAAGTTAGCACTGTGTTACTGGTAGCTCAGTGGGCTGTGACAACAAACAACAACTTTTGAATATATAATAGCCAGATTAATAATGAAGAGGTTCATCCTGTTTTTATGTTGAATTATTGATAAAGGTTGTTGAACGCTGGGGCTTTGAATAATTGGGAGATTGATTGCAAAGCAGTTATATTTAATTAAAAGCTTTATGACAGTGTGTAACTTCTGGAGATCTGTAAATGTAGATGTAAATGGTTTAGCAGTAGTATATGCAAATGTCAAATCAGCAAAAGCAAACTTTCCCCATACATAAAACATCCAGACACTCCAATATCTCAGTCACAAATGCCCAGTCTGTATGGAGTTATATCTGTGCAAGCAATGGGAAAAATACGCATGCACATAAACTATATTTTGTGGAGAAATGATTATCAAATAAAGAAATTATTATTTTTATGATAATAATTTCTCTAAGAAATATATTTTTTGTGCTAAAATTGTCCCATCACATGCTCAGAAATGAGGCACAAATTAAACCCCATGAGTCATGCCCATATACATGTCTAATGTTGATTAATTACATGTCTTTGCGTGCCAAATCCCTCCTTTTTGCATGCACATGAATTTGATTTTGTGAAGAAATTATTATCACGTAGAGAAATTACTCTTTGTGAGGTAATAATTTCCCTCCAAATGTTCTTTTTCTGTGCTAAAACTGTCCCATTATTTGCACCGAATTGAGGCACAAATTAAACTCCATTAGTAAGACCCACATATATGGCTAATATTGATTTTGTTTTATTACTATTACTATTTCTATGTCTATGGGTGCCACATTTCTTGAGGTGAACTAAATGAGGAGAACAGAAGAAGGGACTCTTCTTTGTTAGCGCACATTTTTGCATGCTCCCCATGGTTAGCTGTAGATTTGAGATGTGTAGAAATGCCTGTTTGTTTTGCTCACAATCCCCTTGGTTGAATTCTTACATGGTGATTACCCATGATTCAGAGCTTGAAGAGAACAACGCATTTATAGAAGAAAACACATAATAGGGCACACACACATCCAGACACACACACACACACAAACACCAGTGTAATTACTGGTTCGAGGACGCAGCAGCAGAATTTTAAAGGAAAAAATCGCTCCTTGGATACTCGTCCACTGTCAGATACCATCCGTCTGTTACGGATGATATAACATCCATCTGTTGTGTTTAGTCCATTCGTTTCATGTTACTCATCATCTGATTCTACTTTACCTTTCAACAACCCACACAGACGGGGCTTGACTTTGTTGCAGCTGTGTAGGCGGAGAATTTAATGACAACCTGGGTCCCATTTCAGGGGCCGCATCCTAAGAAGATGTGTCCTTCAGAAGACCAGCAAGTACCGCCCGGTAGCCTTCTTGCCCCCACCCCCAGAATGCACGGATAGTTTGGGGGCCTCCCCATAAAGTCCATTTACCACCAAAAAGTTCTCAAACAGACAATGACGCAGTAACAACCAGTGGGAAACTCGGGCAATTTCCAGTATATTAGAGTTTAAGACCACTTTTGGCCAATGTTTTTATCATTGTGAAGTCACTCTGTAAACTGTGATAGATGTTTACAACCATAGATATATTCAATAAAGAAATACCACGTTCCAAGATGGAACCTCACTCATCCCAAAGACACTTGCTCACTGGGCATACACACCAAAGAAGACTTGCTCTGGCTGAGCTGGCAAATGTCGTGCTGGCTCCCTGTACACATGAATGGCCACCGCGCCAATCGTTTCACCACCCAGTCCTCCCTAGTTTACAACCCACAGTTTGAGTAGTAATCTTAGTTTGCCTTCATTTTTTCATCAAAATAAGTCTGACTAACCTGGGTGTTTGATTAAAACCTGCCTGATCATCTGACTACTTATGTTTAACATGTTCAAGTTATTTTTCACCAATGCAATGTTACTATAACTGATAGAAACGAAGGCCAAGACGACAAAAATAAGACCTGAGTTGCAATAAACCAGAATTATCCTTTAAATGTACCGGCAACCAATATATTCAGTTCACGTTCAATGTATCCATATAACTATATGTAGTTGTTTGTGTTTACGCCTGGTGTTCACTGTTAGACTTTGCAATGGCTTTTTCATAGCTTTAGTTCTGTGTAAACATGACTTAGGTACATGGTCATTATTCGACAAGGATCAAGGGTCATCAGTGTAGCGTGAAGTGAGTGGGGGTGATTAAGGCAAAAGAATGCTGCATTTCTTGGCTGAGGTGATGGGCAGGGTCAGCCTCAGGTCTTGAAAGGAGGAGGTCCCTGAAATAGGACAGTAAATATCTGAGCTCCTGCACACCTATCTTACACCCACGCAGGCACTTTCATTTATTTTTCCTGATTAGACATCTTCTCAGGACTGTATGGGAGTATACAGACATCTTCTTGTGTCAGTTTTATTATACCTGTTATGGTAGGACAACTACAGCTTTGATTCTTTTGAATATACAGTGTTTGGTGAACTTAACATAAAACATTTAAACATGAAACCTTTAAATTTGACTTGAGTGGTTTGAGTATTTTAGGGTGGATTTCTCCTTGTAACTTCTTATTTGTCACATCAGCCCCCCCGCGAACATGAGATTTGATGTAGCAGCGTTCGCATCACTGACCTTCTGCTCTGAGATCACCTGTTTGAGAGCTCTTTGTCTGGTTCCATCGGAATTATGTAAATCAGACCTGGGCAGGGATTCTTGAGGCACGCTTCATCTTCTCCAACCCCAACAGTTTCCACATCACTTTCCTTCTTTCACCTAGGTCTGCTCAATGCTGCATGAGCCAGTCGTGTTATGTGCTGGTGTTACAGGAGCTAGGAAGTTTAAAATCTCCTGCTCTGTCTCTGAACCCACAAAATATGGCGCCTTCCAGCGTGATCGACGGCTCTGCTTCGGATCAAATGAATTCCAAAGTACCCACTTCTGAGGGACAGAGTTTTTATCACAATGCCAGTTTAAATCACTCGGTGGTTATTCTCCATTGCACTTTCTCACTTTGTTGTGATACTGAGGGAATCTACAGCATCTGTCCTGCCTACACTCAAGTAGTGTGTAACAGTAATAACTCAAAACCTGCTTCCTCCACATAATTTGTGAAACAAACCAGCCAGTTTGTATTGTACAATTGCTAGATTTTTCTGGAATGTGTGCAGTCGCTCACCTTGCATTTCTCCCTCTGCACACAAACATATTGAAACCATGTTCACTCAATTTGTTATGGTGATTGTGCCATGAGACTGAGGGAGTACAGGCCCTATCTTAAACTGCGGCGGGGGACCCGAAATACATCACAGGCCTGCTCCTGCAATAACCAGAGTGCTTACATGATTTCATGAGCCTGTCCCTTGGAACAAGCGGCTATATTTCTCATTTCGATTGCAGAGTGGGACGTTTTAAGAGCCCCGGCTCCACCTGTGAGTGTCTCTTCTCTCAGGTCATTGGTATAAAACGGTTATTAGGTTACTGATGGTCCGTGTCTGAATGAAGCACATCCTTTCCTGTGCAGACTCGCGTTAAAAATAGGTCTGGTATCGAAGCTCATTTTTTTGGACACTTAGTTTGCTGCTTAGGTCAGCATGTTAGTTCATTTCTAACTGGGCTCTAATTCTTTTTACGTGCCCCAGAACTCTGCGACGGTCGATCTTGGGTCTGGGTCAGTTTGGTGTTGTTGGTTTCAAGCGGGGGAGTTCCTCACTTGAACTTCCTCTCTTACTGGATTAGTCCACCAGAACAAAGGTGTTCCAGATAGCTGACTGGATGTCAGTGTGTTCACTGTGGCAGGACCGTCAGTATGTTAGTGATGGTCCATTTCTGATTGGTGCAGTCCTGAATGGCCAGCTGGAAAGGGAACTCTGACTGTCTGCTCTCCACCAGCTCCAGACAACGCTGAGACTCCATGTTCTGGATGGAGCCACCCTAAAGGGAAAGAGAGAGAGAGGAGGTGAGTGACATTTACAGTATACAAACAATAATGCACAAGGTGGCACTGTTATAGAAAAATAATGGATGAGACAAGTGAACTTTTATAGCACGGCCACTGAAAATTCTTTGCAGTTCTAAATGAATGTGTCAATATTAAACTGTAGGTAGAGACAGCAACAGTGAGGCTTTGCTAAATATCTTGGAGCTAGGGTTATTTATGTAACCATCAACAACACCTGGGAAAAAATGGAACCACGCAAATTTAAATTTAAAATGTGTTTGATATTTGTGTGAAAACGATAGGAGGAGGAAAGAGGACTTTCATAGAGGACCTAAATAACGTTAGCTATGGTGAAGCTGGTAGCCTGCCTCCAAGGGTCAACTGAGGAAAATATATTTTATGATATCTACAAGCAGAGTTAGTTATATGAGTAAATTCACAACTGATATTTTTGATTACATATGGCATTTAGTTGGCAAGTGGCCATATAGGTGGGTATTTTCCCTTACATTTCCACTTATCAAGAAAGATGAACAGGCTGTATTCAGAGACAAGGAAATGGTTTTAAGTTGTTAAAACATTCATATACACTGTAAAGTGAGAATGATATCAATAGTATAAACAAACTGGTTCGCAGCTACAGATTTTTAAAAATGGTGGCTGAAATAAAATGCTGCGAGTACTCGACCAGTCAGAAATGTTCAGTGCCGCCGCCATGCTGACATCCAGTGGTTGAAGTTCTTGGTTCAGAAGAGGTCAGTAAAACAGCCTGGCGTTAAGCTACACTGTAAATGTTTTACCAAAGAGAGTTTATGTTTGAGGTGTCCCAGTATTCAACAGAGAACAGCTGTCATTTAATTTTCTGCAGGCCTACACAAACACAGTTTTAGACCTTGGGGAGCAGAAAAACCTCAGTTCCATTAAAACGCTATTGGCTACAGAACTATAACACAAGATGTAGACAAACATAAAAAAGCATACATTTATATTAAGAAAATATTTAGGTACAGCCAAGTAGGGGGAATGGCCACATATTATGTGCACTACACCAAAAATCAGATAGACAATTTCAACAGATGCCTGCCAGACAGTCAGTATTCTCTGTATCCATGGTTTAACAACCAATAACCTTTTTAACTAAAGTTTGAGTCTCTGGATCTTTTACAGCAGGCACCCTACCAGCTGCTGGAGGTATGCTGTAAAAATTATGAGCCAGTTTACAGAAAAGCTGCATATCATCTGTCAGCCATGGCCAGTATATATTTGACCTTGTATTTTGAATTTCACAGCCTGTAATCACAAATTAGAAGCAGTTTAATACAGTGGACAGAGGGCAAGAGTCCACACTGCGGCAATGGAGTACCTGCCTCACTCATCAAGTACACCAACAAATAGATGCAGGCTCTTAAAAATCACCTTTTGACGTTGTGTTCTTTTACATAATCTGACATCTAGGTAAAATACATCATTTTAGTGAGCGGATCAGAACAGAGTCATGTGATCCAGTGTAAATAGAAAAATATTGACTGTAGCCACTTTAAGGTTCTGTGGTGCCAAGAAATGGAATAATAATTACCTTTCACATTAAAGTAATATGAAACCACCACAATCTTAAAAAGCAGGTCAAATGATGGCTTATCAGGAACTTGGGACTGTAAACTCATCAGTCTAGTTATAATTTGTATGTCATTTATAACATATATTATTTGATGTTTGAGTTTGAGTGATTTTAATGATGGTTAGACCTGAAACAATTAGTCTTATAATTGATTATAAATGTTAAACATCCACTGGTCCCAGCTTATTCAATGTGAGGATTTGCTGCTTTTGTCTATTTTATATCATAGTGAAGTGAATATCTTTGGACTGTTGGTCAGTTAATAATGTGAAGATGTCAACATGGGCTCTGGGAAATTATAATGGGCATTATTCAGTATTTTCTGACATCTCATAGACTATGATTAATTGATTTATCAAGAAAATAATATGCAGACTAATTGATAATGACAATAATTGTTAGTTGCAGCCCTGATGATGATATAGGTCTTTATTGTGTTGTTTTGTTGTTCTAGCTTGGTCACATGGACTCCTGCATCTTTCAAGAACCACAATAGAAACAAGTGTTGGACATTATTTTCCCATATTTGATATTTTTGTAGTTGATGTGTGATTTAATGTCCTCCTTCTCATAAGTCATGTAAACCAGAACAAGATGTTTGATGTTTTTTATACACTGGGTATTGTATTATTTCACTCATTGGTATTTAGATGTTTTGGCAATACTGCTGATCTGATATTTGTGCCAATAAAGCAGATTGAAGTGAACTGAATTGAGAGAGACAGAAGCAGATGGTGTAGGAATGCAAAATATGCGTGCGCTTGTGTGGTATCTATTTGTGTGCACACTGTATTTGTTCCAAACAATGTCACTTTAAATAAAAGGCTTGCTTTACTGTCATCTAATATGAGCCCCTACCTCTCCATTGTGTGTGTGTGTGTGTGTGTGTGTGTGTTTGTGTGTACATCTTAGTTTCTTGAACAATAGGCTGGCACCCAAAGTAGGCCCTTAGTTATATGGCAAGAACAGTAATATGTTTTAATGAGCCTGAGCTCCAGGAGAGAGGAGACTAAATCCATTTGTGTCAAACTCGCTGTGTGCTTTAGGAAGGCTGCTTTGCTTTAAAATCAATGTGCTTTACATCTCACACAATAACACACACACACACACACACACACACACACTGAGGAGCGACCATCAGTAGAGGCCTGAGAGGAGAACTGAGTGTACCACAGTGTTTAGTGTTTCTGTACACGCTGAATCTTGCTGCTAACTCTACATTCTCTGAGAATGGCTGACTACACTTCAAATACAATAAAAAAAAGCAGACCTGTGAACACAACAATAACATAGTCATCCTCTCCTTGAGGATTTCAGCTCACTAAGATATCGATTCGCTCAGCTTGCTTGTCTGTGTGCACAGCTGCCTCTGCACAGCAGTTTGCTCACATATCGGCCGGCATGTGTAGGTGTGATCGCTTGATAGAACAAAGTGTCACACATACAGCACATACACATGTATATTATCCCACACACACTCACGGAGAGACGGAGGGACACAGGGGAAAGGGAATCTATCTGAGATTCACATATTGGATTTACAACAGTTAACCTCTATTCACATTGATCCCGGGCTAATCGGTGAAATACTAGACCACGCTGTGTTAGGAGTTAAATCCTATTTGATTTCTAATGATCGACCAGCTGAACCCCTTTTTACATAGTTCAAGTCTTTATAAAGAGCACTTTCAAACCTCTTTAACAAGAAATGAAAAAGGTCAACCTAATGAGGGTTTCAACAATTGAAATTGCCTGTTTATTATCTGTAAAAATTGATTGTATTGTGGGCTGTTCCATATTTGTTGACGATTGCTTTTGTTTTAGCACTTGCCTCTTTTTTATTTCACGTCTTCTTCGTCTGCAACTGGGGACAAAATACTTACTTGCTACCGTCAGACTTCACATTAGCTAATGGGGTTTCTAAAACACAATCAGGCAAGTGATTTTGTTGCTGACATGTCTGACAGCAACTGTTTCACGAAAAGTGCTTATTTGAAACTTCATCAATGAGTGACAGAATCAGCACCTTGTTAGAAGTTGACATCCTGGAAAAGCATCAGGGAGTGGACAATAACATCAACTTGGTAATACGGGATTCTAGTTATTCACCATTTATAATACTTAAATAAACCCCAGCTGTCATTAGTCATGTGAGGCCAGACATTAAAGCTGCACTAATCAATATTTTTATATTTACAATGGATGAAATAACTTTGTCTAATATGAAAGGTGTTGCTTGTAGTCACAAACCCACAAAGAATCACATGACTCTGCAGATCCCCTCAGCTCTGAAGAGCCTTTTAGCGTCTTTCAGCTCGTTTGGTTTTACGGCCCCACAGCTTTACTGTTTTGGTTCAGTCTCACAGCTCTCATCAGTGTTGTTTTCTAGAAGCAGCGGGCATCACTATTTGCTATCTGTAATGTCAGTTGCAGTGTGTCCTGGGAAAATAATTATTGTCCAATCTTGACTGGACAGGTAGGACCTCCCCTACAAAGTCTACAAACAATTTCAAGTTTTTCTGGGAGCGTAGTCACCAATTATCACCAGGATTTCCCCCAGAAAATTAGTGGAGGTGGTAACTAACTCTAACCTCACACCTCCTCATCAACCAATCACTCTCATCTGCTGAGCTAGTTACTCAGGTCACAGTCTTAAAAACAACTCATTCATTAAATTTGCTGTGTGAAATAGCCCTCTCCCCCTTAAGACTTCTAATATTTTATTTCATAAAGCTGTGTTCATTTGATATGACAATGGAGGCGGTCATTCATTTAGTAGAGGAGGTCCGTTTCTGCTGCAGGAAATCCTGGTCATTATGAGAATACTGAGCCGTTCTACAGATAAATGTTACATTGTAAAGACAACTTGCATGTAAGTCTGCTTATATCTATGCGTAACAAGACACATTAAAGCTGCTCTAATGAATATCTTTATAATAACAGTGGATCAAATGACTATGTATAAAGTGAAAGGGATCGCTCTTAGGGACAAAGTCACAGAGAACTGTCACCTGACTCAGCAGTTCCCTTCAGCTCTATGGAGCCTTTAAGTGCCTTTTAAGTAATTGTTTTGGTTTTACAGCCTGCAAATTCACTGTTTTGATTTACTCTTACGACTCTCATCAGCGTTTTCAGCCACAGTGAGTATTGGAGTGAATATTGGACTTAGATTTGTCAGGTGGACACAAACATGACTCCATATGAATGCCAATGTTGCTCTGTGTCTGCTGGATGTGCAAACAAGCCACTGTTTTCCTAACTTGCTATAACAAATGTATATGGTGATAATTTGCCGATAATGTGATAATGTTGTGCTGTGTTGTAATGCAGGTTTAAAGAACAGTGTGGACCAGACTTTATGTTTATTGTAAAAGCTATGTCAGAAGATACAATTCCAAGCATGCCATGCATATCAACTTAAGGCCATTTCCTTTACGTCCTTATTTTACTGCATTGCACAAAATACACTGATCCTCCACAATTTCTGCTGTCAGAAACAGCAGGAGTTCTGTAGTACTGGGTTTGACATTTTCAAATTTTACACTGCCTGCTGCAGTGGGCTGCTAATGGGACATTATAGCAGAAGGGACTCATCATAGTGGCTCTTACTGTATATGGTACAGTAGAAGAACTTAAGATCCATTAAAGTAATCACAATGATCTTTCTTACATCCTCCGCTGAAAACCAGTCAATTGGCTTTCTCTAAGTGTACGACCTCCTGAGTGTACTTCAACAAGTGTACTTAAAAGTCTGTGCTCTACCTCTTGGCCCCTGGGAAGTGCAGCTCAGACTAAGTGTACACAAGCTGAGTTAGAGCATATACAAGCACACACACATTCTTGTTCCCACAATCTTTTACACGTGCACACATACACGTATGCATGCATATACACACAGACAAATATTTGGCATTTGTCCAGCACCTTGTCCTCAGTTCAGCAGTGAGCCCGTCTGTCATTCTGCAGAGAGCAGAGTTGGACCACACTATTGATTCCCCGCTATTAAGGCGGGAACACTAGTTAATCAGTCGGTCAGACAGCCAGTCAGCCAGAAAGCCATCAGACAGCCAGTCAGCTGGCCAAGTCAGGCAATCTGTCAGCCAGATGCTCAATCACCAAGTCATTCACCTCAAAGGATGTGGTGAGTAAAACACTGCATAGAGACAAAGAGAGCGTAGAGGACTGGAGCACCAAGCATGAAGTGCTTGTGCAAATGTGATTCACATAAAAGCTAAAGTTGATGAGATTTTCATGTTGAAATACACCCATTTTATCATCACACAAGTGAGGCAGCAACAGTGAAGCACCTCCGCTGCCTAATAACTGAGGCATCATAGATTTTCTCTATTTACCATAATTAAATTCTGAATGAATAATATTGATATTTCTCCATCTACAGATAATAACAAAGCTACAAAACAAAACACAGCCCCTGAGTTGGGGTCCGCTCAGAGTTTTTTCCTTAGAGAAAATTATCGGTATGTTTATTTTTAGCACACAGAAAAATTGGCTTGACTGACCTTTCAACTCCAAGGAGATGCATACAAGCGAGTTTTGAGCAAAAAGCAGTTTTTGGACACAGTATGTGTATTTTTGAAAAAAATCAAACAGAAGAATCTATGTAATTATATGTACAGTGCAAAAAATTGAATGTGAAGTTCGTCGTTACGCATAAATGTGTGTCCATAAATGTGACACTTGCATGTGATAGCTATTGGGATGACTTTTCAGTTCTGCTAACTAATGTCATGGCTTGTTTACACAGGAGGTGATTCTGCTGTGTTTTTTAGTCAACCACGACTACAGTGGACTACTGTTTTGAAGCCTCGAGTCTGGCATTTTGGCAGTCGCCATATTGGTTTTTTGGAGCAAGACGTGACTATATTTGGACGAGAGGGTGTAGCTGGGCATCTCAGAACCCAAGGACACTGTGCACACCCACCTATACTGGTAACCTGACTGCAGCTGGCTCCTGGCTACGCCGTGCGAAATCGCTGCTAACAAAGTTAGCTTGTAAATGCAGTTACCGGAAAAAATGAACAGCCGACTCTTTAGAGTGTCTTTTAGTACAACCGAACGCCTCTATCCCGATTGACAGGTCACCGTGGTAGTGACTTGTCTATCATAAGTTAGCCACGCCCTAAAGCATACCTTCCTTTATCGCCCATTTTACTCTAAATGGGACCATCATTTAAATCTCAATCTAAATTAAATCTAAATGAACATCATGCAGTATTGAAGAGACTTTAAGGTGCTTCCGCATTGGCTTGACTTTTCAGACCGGAAGGTTGGTGCTTGGTCTTACACAGTTACTGTGCATTGGGCTTTGAGCACTGGCAAAACAAAGGTGACCTACACAGTAGTATTGTGCCTGAACGCATCCTGTGTAAACACAGACAGAAGACTGAAGCTGCTGCTGCTCTGATAACGTGCTGCTTTCACTACACAGCCTGTGCAGACACTGTGTGAGTTAACCACTACATAATTAAAACACAGGCTTGTTGTCAGTAGGATGTTGTTGATACAAGCACCTTTGTGGTTTGATAATGTTTGAATCACATCTTCTCACTTTCACGAGGCATTGGAGTGGTGCAGGAATTTCGACCTTCATTTACAGTTAAATTTTTCCCACTCACATTTAAGCCAAACGTACAGTTTGTACCACTATATATATACAGTCTATATATACGTGGCTCCTGGGACTGTATGTATTCATTGATCCCTGACTTTAAATATGACATGTATCAGTACAGGCATGAATTATGCACTCTGCTGCTTCACGTGAAAAGACAGCTTTGCAAATAATTGGCCCACTTTAAGAAATATGAGGTTGGAAAAAATGAGGCTTAATCTGCAGTGCAGAATGCAGTGCTAAGATACTGAACTTCAAAGATTTGACAAACCAGATGGCAAAAACACTTATGTACCTTCTAAATATTTAAACCCAAAAGGTTCTTTCATATAACACCACACAAGCAGAACGTAATATTTGCAGTTCACAAATACGTCAATAACTTAAATTTGATAGTAAAGTCAGACACAGCCTTCCAATTAAAAGTTTCCAAAATGTTATTGACTGAAGCCACAGCTGTGTGTGCAGAATGTAAAGAAAACACAAGCTGGTATTTGCAGTGTTCACAATCTCTTAGAAAGTAGCTGCTCGTCTGGGTGAAGTTATAAATTACTGATTAGAATGAATTGAACATGATCCAACATCAGTGAAGCTACGCTGAGATCTCTCATAAATAGTGTGGTTTAAATAGCATCTATCCTGTACTACGAATACATGATTATTGAAATGATACATGGAAAAAAACTGTAACATTACAATAGTAGAGGAGTGCATAAAGCATGCAAGCTACATCAAAAAATCGTGACAGTTATTTTCAGTGCTGCCGTTCACTTCTCAGTTTGGATTCGTACAGTATGTTGGGATCAATACTAAGAACTGCTGTTTCTCTTGACGTCTCAACTTTGATGCAGAACATTCTCGCTCAGCAAGCTCTATGAGCACGCCTGCTCTTTGCTCTTGTGTTGCACTCTGTAGTGAATCTAATGAACAGCGCCGATGTGCTCAGCATTTGCGAAATGAAACTTTTTATTGGGCTAACTTGAGGTAAGTGGTGTCCATCAAGGTTGCTAATAAAAGGTAATAAAAAGGTGATGTAAGAAAATCCACTGATGTCAGAAAACACTAGCTGCTATATGAGAAAATACAACCTGCTCTCGGGCAGATTTTTGTGAGGCAGTTTCTTCCTTTCTCTCTTTCCTTCTTCCACTCTCGCTCTGTCTTCCTCTACATTGATGGCTGTTCCCTTAGGGTCAAGCTCAGTTCAATATTGTAAAAGATCTACTTCAATAATTCACAAATACTGACTGCCTGCTTCACATGAAACGCTGCCTCCCTGTCTCTCCTTCTCTTGTTCAATCTTCTTCTTTCCAGCACTGCCTCTCTCCGACTCTTCCATTTTCTTTACACTCCTCTGTTGCTCTTGGCTTTTATTCTCTCACGCTGCCTTTCTCTGGCTTTATTCCTTCTGTCTTATTCTGCCTGTATCTCTACACCATTCTTCTTCTGTCTCTCTACCTGTATGTTTCTCTTTTCTGCCTCCTTCCTCTCTCCTCTCCATCTGCTTCCATCTGCGTGTCAGCTCCTCAACCTACACTCTTTGTGGCCTTCCCACGCTAACATTTTCAGTGCTAAAGATCATGAATACAGACGCATGCATAAACACAAAATACAAACACACATATATGTGGTTAGTTAGTCAACAAGAAATCTCTATTTGTAATAATTTCTGCTGCTTTTGGCTGGAATCTTATTTTTTAAATTGATCCACATTATTGATTTTGTGTTTGGATAATTTCAGTTGGTTGGCTAGCTAACCGTCACTGTATTGTTGTGGGCTAACAATGTCAGCAGCCCTCTGTGCACCGCCTCTGTATTTCTGCTGCTGTGGATGGAATAATTACAACTAATTCTTTGGCATTACATTATTTTTGAACCCATCCTCATGATTCAATTTGAAAAACAACCATAATTGTTAGGTCAATGCAAAGGCTAATCTGCATTGGAGTCCACCCTGTTAAAGGCCAGCAACAGGGTTGATGATAACTGGGTTGACAGTTAGCATGGAAATGACTATGCTAATGCTAATACTCATGTAGTGAAGCACATGGTAAGACAATGCATGCACTGACGTGTGTTGTTTGATCTGACCGCCGTTGATGTTCAGTGGAAATCAGTGGATGTGCCTGAGTCATTAGTCATGTTTAACAGTGTAAGTGTCTCATTATTTGCATGGTTAAACAATATTCCACTTAATGTACCAGCACTGGTGGATGGAGGACTGAAGCCTTCCCTCTGAACGGCTACAAAAAGGAAGTATACAGTGGAAGTATACATATACAGTGCATATACTGTACCTATATGTCAAACTGAAGTTAAAGCTGCACTAATTCAAATTCTTTATATAAACAACTGATCAAATGATTATGGGTAATGTGAAAGGTGTTGCTCCCAGTAACAAGCCCACACAGAATTATCACCCAACTCTGCAGTCCCCCTCAGCTCTATTAGTCTTTCAGTCTATTTTAGCTCAGTGTTTTGATCTTGTTCTGCTGTCCCTGAGTGGCAAAAATAATCAATTTATGCAGCTTTAAAAGAAATCTCAGCTTTGCATCATCACTATGGCTTTTGTTGAAAGATTTGTTGTCATTGAGGAGTATTTACAATTGAACCTTTTACATCAGTAGCTACAGCATCAATAGGGATGCACTGATCCCACTTTCTCTTTCTTGGTACCAATTCTGACACCTAAAGTCAGGCTGACAGCGAGTACAGATCTGATACTAGTACTTTGTTTCCTTTTCAGTGGAAAATTTGTATATTTTGCTCTGTGAATGTGGTTATTATGGGAGTTTCCCCCTAAATGCACATTACTTTTTAACTATAAGTGGAGATGTTTATGTACAAACTAGCCTTTTAGACACGCAAATTGTTCTAAAAGCTTTAAAAAGCTTAATTGCTGCAATTTTATAATGACAGGAATTAGGAAGTTGTATTTAATGGTGATCATTGGCGATCAATTCTGGCTAATATCTACCCTTCTTTTAATAAGGGTAATATTGATACAGATACTGATTTGGTGCATCACTGGTGATTCGATGAGCCAGGGTTCAACCCTATGCTGCCATTTGGTATGCACACTCTATCGACTCTGTAACTTTAGCTTTGAATCCTTTTTCACTGATATGGAACACGTTTGACCCGAGTGTGTGATCAAATGTTGGATTTGCCGTATTTCATTTCACTTTTCTCCTTCCCGTTTGAATCTTTCATACAGCTAACATTTCATGTGCTCTGTTAGAAAAGCTAGTAGTTCAATCTGAGGCCTCATTTGACTTCTTCACCAAACTTCTTTACGAAGAAAAATGGGGCTTCTCTTTTCAAAACCCCATGGGGATGTGCCTAATGGGTTTCATCTCTCTGACTTCTGACATAACTTAGAAGTGAGATTTCTGATTCTGGCCGATGCTAATTAAAGGAAGACTCCCCTGCAAGTGTGCCCAGTAGCTGCAGATACTAAGGAAGCGGCAGAGTTGAAGGATGGTGAGGTATTGTTCTCTGAGGACACTGGATGATGAGTTAGAGAGAGAGAGAGAGAGAGAGAGAGAGAGGAAGGATCTGAATGATACTTAAGTAAGCCTCTTATTCAGTCTGATGTCTGGTACAAAAACAGTACACACACACAGACCAGAGATCCTTAGGGCATGAATACAGTAGTGTCTTCTTTATTCTAATTATCCAGCTCCCTCTACTTATCTGTCACATTTTAAGACAACATTAAAAGTGTGGAGATTAAAAATAAGACAGAGGTCTGTTAAAAGTCAGAAACTGTGGATGTGTGAAAGCTCATTATCCAACCGAAGTAGATGTGCTTTTAAAAGGCCTATCACATAAAATAGCTGAGGAGTGATCCATGCTCTAAGAAAACCAGAAGAGGTGCCTCTTAAGAGTCAGAAACAAAGTGGAGCTTTGGTCCAGCAGACAAGAAACAGCAGGAAAGTTACGGCTACAAACTGAAAAGCAATTAGCAAACCAATAAGATCAAAGGTGCATCTGAGCAGACCTGAAATTTATAAAACATGCCCACAGTTGGTTATGTCTTTGTTGTACATAGAGGGTCTGGCTGCACAGACTGCATTGTACATGTACAACTGTGGCCCTTTGTTTGAGTGTGGTTTACCTGAGTGAACGTCCAGGTGAGCTTCATGTGTTTGGCAGCCGCGTAGCTGCACTCCAGCAGCCGGGGTCTGCTGTTCACGTCCACCAGACACTTGTTGTCGTCATCGTCAATCGTCGGACTCAGCACTCCCAGGTGAAAATGCTGCGAGCTGGTGTAGTAGACATTCTGCTGGGAAACAGAAACAGGGACTAAGAAGGGAAGGGCTTTCCAAGCGCATTTGATGGAGGCCTTCAAGAGCCTCCATTCAGCCGTAGTAGCTGAAAGCAAGACTCCTTTCTCCTTAGCTGTGGAAAAACATCAAGCTGCTCTTATCATCTTCTTTAATGTGCATTATACAATTCACAAGATCAAGGTGTGTTTTTGTGAACATTTCTTAACAGAGCAGCTTTAATCTCCTAAAGTCTTATTTGTATGCAAATATTTTCAACATCAAACAATCTAAAGGAGAACTGATTCTGGTATTAAATATACTGTATTGTATGTCTGCAGCTTAGAATCACTGTAGATAGCACTAGTATCTTTTCATTTTCCATTCATATTATATATTTCTACTTCTGTAGAAAGTAGATAAATAATAAAAATGATTTGTCATAATGTGTAATTTGTACCATCCTTTATATTTTTTACTTTAAAAAACAAACAAACTTTTATTCCATTTTATTTTACTATGTGGTTATAGTAAACTATATACATATTCAGGTAATCACAATCCCATTTTAGGAGAGACCTAAGAACAAAACAGACATTTATCATCACACAACCAAACAACCAGCATATAAAGCCAGACGACTAACCACAAAGCAACAAATTAATAAAAACAATTACAGGAATCATAAAGCACGTTGAATAATGAAGCTGTAAAATCTAGTTCTGCCAAGGTTAGTGTGTACATATGGAATATCTGTAGTTAAGTAGTTATTGGATTATGTACTGTAGTTACAAGATTTACATGAGTAAAAGATGCCTGAACAGTAGAGCTTTATTGATGACAGACAATGATTATGTTTACATGAACACTCATTTTCCACTATTATTCCCAATATGATACGGGTCATGTAAACAGCATTTTCTGTTTGGATAATCTGAATTAGGCCTTATTCCGAATGCAGCATTTTCCAATTAAGACATGTGGGATATGCCGATATTATTCAGGTTTTATACATGTCTTTAGACATGTACACAGCACATTTGGAATATGTGTCTCAGTTGGGGTTTTTAGTGCAGTTTGCGGCACGCAACCTCTTGCCTGTTTACGCTCAGCTTTGTGTGTTGTGAACAAAACAACTAGCCAACAGTTTGCAAGGCTGGGGTAGAGATGCATGCACAGAAGAAAAGCCCACATTTCTGGTGGGAAGGAGAAACACATCTACTTTTAAACATTATGATAGACTTGAATATCAACAGGTTTTTGGATATGAGCAAATATCACAACACCGACCTTTTCAAGAAGCTGGTTGAACGAATGAAAGGGGGAGGCTGAGTTCGCACAGTCGACAAGTCTGCATGTAAACGGGAATATTAGTGGAATATTCATTTTCATTAGCCATGTAAACAGCTTAGTAGGAATGTTGTCTTTTTTGGAGTAAAAAAAACAGAATATTTTGTGCATGTAAACGTAGTTGGTGTGTTTCATTTTATAGAGAAAGTCTATAATTGTGTAAATGTGTGACTCAGCATATGCCTACAAGTCCATGATTGAGACGTGATAAGAGCTTGGATTTGAGCAGAACCAGAGACATACAAAATTGTGTTGTCAGCATAAAAATGGACATTAAAGTGTATGTTAATTTGGCTGAATGGCGACCCAGGATAACAGGACGACGTCATTAGGTGACCTACCACTAGAAGAAAACAACAAACATGTCTCCACATGAGGTACAGTGTGTTTACTTCTTCTTTTACTTATGATAAAACCACTGAAATGTGTGTGACATGCTGTGGTGTATGTAGTGTAACAGTAACAAAAGTACAGAAGAGTAATTAAGTCTGCAAACTTACTCAGTAATGTCAAGCAATATCTATCTAGTTTGCTAACATTGCCTAACATTAGCGACGTAAACATTAGCTATTTGTCATACCAGACCAAGTAAGCAGGGGCGTAAACATAGACAGTGCAGGCAGTGCTGTTGCACTGGGGCCCCTGGGGTGGGGGGGTCCATAGAGAGAGTGGGCCCTCCAACAATGTGTTGGCAGGGAACAGGCCCTCGGACATACGCCTGTGTTCAAAGAAGAACTCACATTAAATTAAATATGGTGCCATTTGCTATATATACCCTCAAAAAGGCAAACCCATCTCCATCATGGGGGGGGGGGTTAAATAGTCAGTAGCAATCCATAACAAAATTATATGCATTTTAATTCCAATACAGCAGCCTAAGTAACTCATTCGACTGTACAATCCAACACATTGTTGGTAAAATATATACTGTATACGCAGGCTGTTGTGCATGCTTCATAACTAGCAACTAGTGTGCACTAGGGCCCATCATAATAGCGTGCACTGGGGCTCATAACTACCTTACGCCACTGCAAGTAAGGCTATAGCTGCTAAACCACTGAGTGTATTGAGTTGAGCAATGGTGCGTTTTATTGTTTATGAATTCAACTTTTCATTTGTCAGAGAAGGAATGTGTTGATAATTTGTTTAAACGTTACATATTCTGGCTTTAAAGTATGGAACCAAAACTTTATAATAATGCACCTTTGCAAATGCCAAGCTGTAGCCTATATTCACAGACAGTTGGGTCATTAGCAGCAGGGAGTACTGTAAGTAGGCTAATTTTTGAATGTTAAGTGTATTTCTTTTTACCTCACCTGCAAAATTTACCAGGTCTCTAAACAACATTCTCACTTTAGTGTTGCGAGAAATAAACAGGCCACCTGTTACTGATCTAATTAAGAAGAAAAACAGAGAGGAAGAAAAAAAAGGAGGAGGAATTATTCAGAGGCAAGTGATGGAGGAGGGAGAAGAGAGGTCAGGGATGGAAAAGTAGATCCTGGCTAAATATTAGCTGAGGAAATTTTGCATACCTGAAAAAACAAAAAACAAAAACAAAACACAAGGGCATGGAAATGAATGCAAATGTTGGCCCAGTTTTGAAGCCTGCAAAATGTCTACTGAAGTAAATCAAACACACCTTGTGTAGTTTTAAAAATTCAAACCATAAAATGAGACATGCATTTTCCCGAGTCTGACAGAACAGCAGAAGATGAGACACGGAATCACAGACAACCTGACACAAGTAAAGCAAATGAGAAGGATCAAGGTCGAAGTGAAATCCAAACAAGCAGAAGCAGTTGAGAACGAGGAGTAACGAAAGAGCATGCACAGAAACAGCACTGCTCAGAACAAATGTTTGTGTGAGTGTGTGTGTATCCAGAGGAGTGTGTGGAAGCTCTGAGGAGGTAATTGATGAGAATGATGGCCGTCTTGCTGGAACAGGACACGTCTAGATAGGAGCCATTATCATACTGTGAACCAGCCACAAAGCTTTTAAGCTGCTGTTTAAAAACACCCAGAGACGGACAACAGTACAGAGTGTGTTGAGTATGTGCGAATGCTTCCAAGTGAGGATTGGCTTCTCTGTCTATGTGCATGTGCGCTAATAAGAGCGATTAAACTCGCATCTGTCAATTGATTGATGCTCAGCTGCCAACAGAGGGCTTAATGCTATCTCCTATCCTGTCACGGCTTCTTAAAACCTCTAATAGAAGGATTAGCACAGTGCTGTGTGAGACAGATAGCAATCTCTCCTGACAGATGTACATATTAACAAGCATGGACAGAAGAAAGCCCGCAAGCTAGGCTGATTTTCTGGTGCTTAATGTCTACCTTCAGTGGATGACATTTCGATCTGAGCAAAATCTTTGTGAAGTCAAACAAAAAAACTGGCTGTTTAGTGATCAGATCTGTCATTTCAAGTGCTATATGACAACTTTTAGATGTAAAGACAAGGTTGTTGCGTACAGCACAGCACCACAAAAGTACTGTATCTCTACATGTTGAGAGGGGTCTTCTAACAGAGGACCATAGTTGGACTGTCAGCAGCAGCTTTTATGTAAAACAAGACTCAAAGTTCAAGATATTTACCAGTTTGCCATTCATAACGCCTTCAAAGATTGAGCCTATGGGGTGGGTGGATGGATGGGTCAAAACATCAATCTTGGAACCCATCGGCTATCGTCTGACAACGATTTAGCCTCTGGGGGCAACGGCCAATGTTTTGGGGCTTCCGGTGTATCCAGTGGATATCCGGATAATGGATATCTGGGCCAAGACTTACTCTTACATGCACCGGTCATTGTTTACAGTCCGATTAACAATCTCAGAATTGGCTATTGTCTGACCACAAAAATCAGATGGGTATAGCCGATGGGTTCCGAGATTGCATTTCAGCCAATGCGTTCTGCCTCTTTTGCTCTCCACACGGACTGTTTACCTGCATGCAACCAAAGCCTGCTCAAACGTGATTGGTCAATGCTACTCGGACTACATATGGAAACCAGAATGCTTCCTATACCAAAGTCATGTCCCTTGCCTACAGATTCTGCATTCAAATGCAGATATACTGTATATCCAAGACCGTAATCAACTGTTTATTATTGTAACCATGATGACCAAGGTTCCCTAACCTTAACAAGGTTATTTGAACCCACACCATAATGTTTCCCTGCACTTAACCAAGTCATTTATGTGCATAAGTCTAAGAAATCCTTAACTAAGATCAGAAAAGAATTTCATTTTTGAAATGCTGATGTTGTCCTGTCAATGGTGGCATCAGATCAGAAAATGCCTCTGTGTGTCGTTCTGGAGGGCATGGACCAGCAACATATTTTGCTGTTTGATTTGGAGAACAAAAACATTAGGAATCACCCTTTTGGATGAATATTCATGTCAATCTGGCCTGTAGCTGTTAAGATATCTTGTTTCAAGCAAAGTGTTAAACAGATGGACAGACTAACCAAGAATCATTTTCTTAACCTTTTAAATATCTGTTTTAAATATACATTTTTATAATTGTAAAAGAATTATGTTCTACTGTACTTCTGTACGAAGTAAAAATAGTTATCTTGATCTCGATATACTATAGTTATTGTACAAAAATCGGTAAAAGGTTATCAAACGAGCCAAAAATGTACCTGAATACATCAATAAATAATATTGTTGGTTAAATAATTCAAATGGAGTGTAAAAAGAAAAAGAAAGCTTTATACTTTTCCTTTAACCTCCAATCAGTATGCAGCATATGGATGATTAACATTACCTGCACTGCCTGGTGCAGTTTAATGATGAAACTAGCTAGGTAGCTAGCTGAAAGGCTGGCACTCAGTGTGTTTAGCTATCAGTGTTCTCAGTTAAGCTAGCTAGCCACACAGTCCTGTCATTGCTCTACTCTGTATTTACCACAGACTGTATATAAAGATGGATGATATGACAGCTCCCCAAAAGTGAAGCCAAAACATCTGGATCGCCCCCTGGTGGCTGGCCCAAAGATGGTTTCTGTCATTTTAGGTAGTTCTTATCACACTGATCTTTGTTCAAGTGTTCATTTTTCTGATACGTTTGGTTTTAATTAGTTATTTGATGCTATAAAAAGGGGGTGTGACGTCATGATTGACAGCTGTGATTTGATTGTGGTATGCTTGCGACTGAGTCGGGCCATGTGTATGGGTGGGACCTCGATCACTACTGCGCAGACTTTGGCTCCAAATGACGTCACCAGCGCAAGATGGCAGCTCCCATATCTGGAATATTTTGTTTTCATTTTTTGTACAGTGGGAGGAAGTGGAGACGTGTCCATCTTTAAATACAGTCTATGGTATTTACCACTGATGTTACACAAAACCCTGGACCAACTGTTGCCATATAAGAATGTGAAATTGGATGAAAATGGGAAAATGCTGTGTGTAGAAAATAGAGTAGAAACATGATTAAAAATATGCTAACACCAAATAAATAACAGCTAAAGACTAAGGAGTGGAAAAATAAAATGAAAAAACAAAAATCTCAAAAGATCAATGATCAAAAGATCATTGCAAAGCCTTGTGAACTCTGTCACTTTTCTGTCCATTCATTAATTGGTCTTCCACAGACAATGACACAAGTGACCGCTAACGGCTCTCAGCCACTTGTTTGCTACCTGGACGTGTTTTTTTTCAGGATGAAAATGACTGTATGCTCTGAGGCTCCTGGTGAGCTTATTACTGGCAGCTATGGATGTAGTTAGACGGGCTAATCACTGGTGTTTCCCTCAGCCATCTGCTCTAGAGGCGAGAAGACAACACAAGCACACACACACACACACACACACACACACACACACACACACACACACACAGCACACAACAGCTGCATGTCCCCATACATAATGAAGAGGTTCATCCAGATCAGTAGAGCAGAAAGAGGTAGAGGAGGAGAGCAGACAATGAGGTTATCTCCACAGAAGCTGTTATTTATAGATACAGATAACGAACTGACTAAAAAAAAACACTTTCTTGTTCCTACTACTGTGCAGCTCACACACCAACACACACACAAAGAGAGAGAGAGAGCTCATTACGGTATCGTACACTGATCAGATTGGTCCCCAGTTTTTATAGGCTTACAGACACAGTCATTTTGAAAATGGATTACTTCAGTGCAACGACAAGCATTTCAGTATCTCCATTTTATAACCACCTCCTTTTAATGACCCGAAAAATTAACTGGCGGGCTCTTCTATATTCTACTGCTTGTGGCACCTTTTGCATTTGCATTTTTTTTTCTCAGTGAAAGTAAAAGCTTGTTGGAAATTCACACCTTGAAATAAGATTCTGTAAAGAAATAAGATGGGATTTGATCCCACAGGAAGGTTGTGAATGTTTTTCTTTCCTGCTGATGAATAGACGCCGACAAACACGTTCTCACAGATCAATTTTGTCAAAGGTTAAAGTTTTTAAAAAGTCCAGTAATTGGGTTTCTCTGACAAACACACACACACACACGTATTGTTTGTCAAAAGTTTTTAAAGTCTGGTAATTGGTTTGCGTTTTCTTTGTATCAGACCGAATCCCTGGTGAAATAACTCTATTTTAAATCATTAATACACTACCAACTTTCCCCAAAATGATAAATCACTGTCTTCTTAAGTCTCTGTAAAGTAAGAAAAGTCACTGTTACAGAAAAGCCTTTTCTTTTTCCCAAGTGGCAAGGTTGTGTTTCAGAGTTTAATCTTTGATTACATTTGTTCTGCTACCTCCTTTCTCTTTATCAAGGCCTGACTTTTTTTTTCAGACTCTTACAAACATCAGATTCTGCTACAAGATTTCCTGCAGCTTGTTCATTTCTGCCTAAACTTACTTACAAGTTCAATATCCTGGTCATTTCCGCTGCGTCGGCACCCACACACCCACCATCCACCCACACAGGCACACCATTGCACACACTCACACATTTATACTACTATACTTGAGAGGACTCTCATTCACTACATTCAATCCATAGCTCTAATCTTGATATGCCTTAACCTTCAACAAGTCCTAAAATAGCCTCATGAAGAAGTGAGGACTGCTGAGAGTTTCCTCACTTTGCAAGAGTCAAATAGGTCCTCACAAAGACAGAAATACGAGAATCACACACATACACACACTCACGAATGCTGCTCTGGTAAATAGCCTCAAAGGTTTAATTTTCAGACTTTATTGATCCAGCCACAAACCAATCTTCTTAGCAAAGCTACACCAATATTGAGGCACAGATCAGATTTCTATTACCTGCTTAGTTTCCACTGCAATTTCTCACTATTTTGTCGAATAAATATTGTCACCCACATCTCTTGCATTGGCCTGAAATTAGCCCCTGATTCAACAGCCACATTCATTTTCTGGTTTCCTGTTTATAAGGTCAATCATGTGTGCGCAGCCAGAAAACATATTGGTACGATGTTATGATAGCTTATTACGGGCATTTTCAGCATTTAGAAATAACGCAACTGGAAAGCAATGAAAATTTTCTAGAGATACATTTGTATGTAATATTTGTTTTTCTGTAACTTGTTTACGACATGTTGTATCTTAAACAAGTCGGACTGGACCATAAAAATAAGTTAGCTGTGGTGTGGTGGAAAAAAGGCCACCAAAGCAGGATAATGGCTTAAAGCACAGCGATGGCTTTTCCTATGTAGCTCTACATTGGACACATTTTGCGCTGGTGACGTCATTTGGCCACAGTCTGCGCAGTAGTGATCGAGGTCCCGCCCATACACCCGCCTGAACCAATCAAGTTGTCAATCATGACGTTTAATAGCATCAAATAACTAAATAAAACCAAACTTATCAGAAAAATGAACAGTTGAGCAAACATCAGCGTGATAAAAACTACATAAAATGACAGAAACCGTCTTTGTGAAAAATTTACTGACGTGTACTTTGATTTTTCAGTTTGGCAGATGTTTTGGCTTCACTTTTGGGGAGCTGTCATGTCATCCATCTTTATATACATGCTGCTATGGATACCAATGGTGTAGGTTTTAATGTTATATTTCAGCAATGGATTTTATCCATTTATAGCCCCACCGCCACTCTAGAATCACTGAGCTATAACATTAAAATGCTTCTTAAATGTTAATTTATCTGTAATAATAATCTTTGGTTGGTGTCAGGTTAAGCATCTCAGAAGAGGACTGGTTGGGGGTAAGGTTTAAGGTTTGGTTCAGATCCAGGTAAAGGGAAGCGCATATCAACAGGGAAACTGACTTTGACACAACACCGGTAAATAAGCAAAAGAAGAAGAATGCGATGGAAAAAGGTTTGTGGTGTGAGAATGCACTGGATAAAAAAAAAAAAAACTGAACTGAGGCAAGAGAATTTAAGATGCTACAAATTATATCCAGCTACAAAAACAGCCTGAAAAGTTGGCAGACCAGCACATTGCACACGTGTGTCTAGTTTGTAAATAATAATTTAACATTCACTTGTCACTCGTGCTTATTAACGGGGCTCAGCGGGCGGACATGCCACTCCATCAGAAACGTCTCTGAGTGAAAAGTAGGGTGCAGATTCTGGAGATTATTTTTATAACATCTTAGTGCTAATAGTAAGTTAAAATCGCTCGATCAGCCCTTCAATCGCAGATATACGAACAGATCGCCAATCGGCACAAGCCTACTAACGCCAGAACAATCTTTATGTGTAGTTTATCCAGTCTTTGTAGGTTTCAGCTAGTCTTCAGGTTTGTCCCAAGCTTAACTTGTAATCATCCACCAGGACCTTCAGGTGAACATTGTTTTCCAGTGGGCAGGTTCTCTTTACAGTAAAGCTGATGTGACATGAACGTGGCATGAGGTCGATAGCTGTGGTCATTTACTGCCATGTAGAAAGAAATGCTTAACTGAACGCTTGCCAATGAAATCCCCCACTGTGATATCTCTCTCACTCTCACTTTGTTAAAGTCTCTCTCTCTCTCATCCCCCTCTGCATATCTGTCCAGGCTTCCCTCCCTCATCTGTGTCAAGTGGCTGAAAAGGAAATTGAGGAACGTTATGCATCGTTGACATTCAACAGTTCATCAGGTATTCAAAGCCATATCCATCCATCCTTTTGGACACACACGCGCACACACAGAAATAGAGTGATTCTGTTCAGAAAGAAGAGGACTCAGAGGTAATCTAAAGGATTGGACGAATCAGAAATAAAAGGATCTGAATGGGGAATAAGAAGGACTGGGGGGAATAACATCACAAAAGATACTCCACATGAATAAAGAAAAAAGAATGATAAGTGATAAAGGCATGATAGAAGACCAGAGGAATATTTGAGTCTTTGATGTTGGCTATGAAACGATTCCTGCTGCTATTCGCTCTGCATCCTCTGGCTGCTTATCCCTCGTGTCTCAGAACCCTTAAACGTGACATCTTTTTGGCGTTCGTCAATGATTTCAAGATCAATATGTAGTGGAAATAGATTTAGTATTGTTTTACCAAGTGTCAGTTTGAGCTGGGATAGTCACTGAGGCCTGAAATTTCATTAGGCTAATGCAAGGAGAGGTCGTGTATGCATAAATGTGTGTGAGAATATCCATTAACAGCAAGGATAATGGATTTATCCATTATATACTAACAATCTCTAATCCCTCTTTGATTACTGCAGCAGGTACAGGATAGATAATAACTTCCATTTCATTTTATGGGCAGTGTAATGTATGTATATGCACCTCTGATTCTACAAGCCCAAATATCTGCAGTCTGTGAAGTGATTAGTTCCCCTTGCTGATCCTGTACTGTGTAATGATATTCTGCTGCTATCTTGACTTATCCTAGTAAAGCCCCGAAATACCCCTGTTATCTGGAGACATGTTACAGTGCAGTGGGTAAATTATGGCTTGCTAGATGTCATTTTTCTTTTTGGTAAGCAGAAATTCCTCCACAAATATGAGCGAACAAATGATCTGTTCATTAGCTCTGCCTATAATACCTCAAAATAACTCCATGGCAGCTAAATATTGGTTCAATAACACTAACTGGAGAAGCACATGGTTGGCTTTGAACTTGCTTGTGTCTTAAAATGTGAGTTTTAAGATTTTAACGAATTAGCAGATGGATAATATTGCATCATGCTGCATCCCAGAGGATGGGGATAAAATTGGCCCACAGGCCTCACTTTGGGCAGTGCTGGCTGGGACTCAGGGCAATCTGCTCTGCCACAGGCTGAATACATTTACCTGCTATCTTTCTGTCCTATCTGCCAAATTCATGTTGTGAATGTGAAAACTTTTCACGTGTCTCTCAAGTTTTGCGCCCATTTTAAGCAGATAAATTAAAATTTAAGCAAAACTAGCCCACTCAGAATTAAGCTTTTTATTGTGAACAGAATAAGCTCAAGACCGTTCATTGCGGACTTGCCCATCTCAATTTGTTGTGTTTAAATAAATAAATAAATAAATAAAGACAGTGAAGGAGATAAAAATGTTCTAATGCAACTCAATTTCTTTATCAGCACCTGATGATTACGCTGTCTCCAGGAGAGAGGAAATGTGAAAGGCAAAAAGACAGGAGAGACACAGAGAAACGCCAACACAGCTGTTTCAGCAGCTGATGCTGTATTGCTGAGTATGACCCAGATAGAAAGTTGGATGTTTCCGACGTCAAGGCACCGGTCAAAGCTATTAACTTTACTGACAATGGAGGCGAGGCTTGGAGTGTCCTCAGAAAGCTCTTCTAGATGCCTAGTCTAGTTCTGATTATGCAAGCCTCTTTATGGCAGCCGGGATATAATGCAGACAGTAAAATATGAATTTTTAATTTTGTCAAGCTACGGAGCATTTCAAAGTGGTCAAAAGTGGAAATACACAGTCACACTCCGTTGGTGTTTAAAGTGTTTTTCAGTGCCTCCATTAAAGGGGCAATAAGTGCAGCCTTTATGGGCCCTTAGAATTGAATGGCCTTAAATCTGCAAAAGGCTGATAGAGTTGTTGATTGGCCCCAGTGACTCGAGGATTACTTTTCAGATATTTCAGCCCTGAAGGCTGAAAAGTTTCACACTACAAGCAAAACAGCACATGACAAAGCAGCATTATTATAGCATGGTGAAATATTAGCTCTTTGCAAGCATTTCCTTCTAGATCTCTGCTCTAATTATCCAGCTTACTCATTATGGAAATGTGACTTTTTCATTTATGTAAATTACAGGACCCCATAGCTCAACATAATGTGCAGAGAGTTACTATAATTTCTCAAAACAAATCTACTGTATTAACTCTAGCTACAAACAGTGCACTTTCCTCTTGACTTGGGGATGTTTAAAGCTGCACTCACCAATATCTTTACATAAACAATGGTTCAAATGACTATGTATAATATGAAAGTAGTTGCTTGTGGTGATGAACCCACAGAGAATTACTACCAACTGTGCAGTTCCTTTTAGCTCTACATAGCATTTTAGCATCTTTAAGCTCATTGTTTTGGTTTTCTGGCCCACAACTCTGCTCTTATCATCATTGTTTCCAGCAGCAGGCAGCCTGTTTTCAGCAAAAAAGCTCTGATAAACCAACTGTACCCAACTGGCCCAGGACCTAACAAGAGACAGAGTAAGTTGGCAACTAGCTGGTGAACATAGAGGAGCATTTAACAGCAAAAGAGCCAGATATTTCCCTCAAGAGTTTATGGAGACCAAAACAGAGCTAAAAGCAGAGTGAATATTGGACTGTCATTCATCAGGTGGACACAAACACAACATTCACAATAAAAAGTCAAGATGGTGATAATATGTCAATGGGGTGTTTCCAGCTGGTTCTGTTGCCCCCAAGTGGCCACAAAGACAAACAAACAAACAACACCAACAAAAAAATCAATTCATGCAGCTTTAATAATGATGTTCATAATGTCATAATATTTCTGTGCATAGAAATATTATAACATTGCTGTGTAGAGAATAAAGAGCTATTACTCTGCTACTATAATGCAACTTAATGCAATGGTTGCTCTCTCTAAATCCCTCCTTTAAAATGACAAAGACTGTGAAGGAGTCCAGTTGTCTCCTGCTGGCAATGACAACCACTCTTTACTGTAAGATCTCTCTGTGTGATCAGTATTTTTGTTTGTTTGTTTGTTTTTCGTGTATTTGAACAGAAATAGTAGAACAGAATAGAATAGAGTGAGAGCCCACTGACCTGCGGTGTCATACCATGACAGAGGTACATGATGGGAACATTGTCAGTGTCAGGTCCCTGGTCCAAACACAGATTGTCTCTTAGACTGTTCTTCAACTGGAAATATGAGAGAAAGATAAAACAGGTGAAAAAGAGGGGTTAGGAGAGAAAGTAAAAATGAAAAAGTGATCTAATGTATCTCCATAAAGTAGATGGGTTTTAACAGGTTTACATATGAGTAATGATGGTAGAACACAAAAGAAAAAGGAAGAGGAGGAGGACACCTCTCTCTAATACACACATTTAGTCATCAAATTTACGGCACTACTAAACAATAGTCACTCACTTAACACAATTTCAGGGTATCAGAGCTCAGCAGCCTTTGATTCTTATTACAAAAACATGGGAAAGAAGAAAAATAGCTCATCTTCAGTCTTATTTTGTTAGTCTCTTGTGAAGGACCTCAATAAAACCTTTGTGGTTTCCAATGCTGTTTTTTTTATATTGAGGCTACAAACTAATACCAACTAGATTTATGCTTTATTTAGATTTCTTTGAAGGAATAGTTCAGTATTTTTGGAAATACACGTATTAGCTTTCTTTCTGAGAGTGAGATGAAAAGACTGATATCAGTCTCATGTCTTTGCGTTCAGGTAGAAGCTGGAGTCAGGAAGTGTTTAGCCTATGTTAGCATAAACACTGGAGGCAGGGGGAAACAGCTATGCTAGCTGCTACAAACACACCTACCTTCAACTTTAAAGCTGTGTAATTCACATGTTGTATCTCTTTTGATTAACCCATACATAAACAATGTAGAAACAACAATTTTAGGGGTAGTTAGGGGAAATAAGTCAGCTTTAGAGGTGTTAGTAAGCATTTTTCTTTTCCTTTGGACAGAGTCAGGCTAACTGTTTCCCCGCTTATAGTCTTTTTGCTAAGCTAGGCTAAACACTTCTTGACTCCAGCTCCGTACTTACCGCACAGACACAAGAATGATATAATTCTTCTCATCTCCCTCTCAGATGAAGGCATATTTCAAAAATGTTTAAATATTCCTTTAAGCCAGTAACATACGTATCTGGCCTTTTTCAATACGTTATATAACTATATGTAGAAGGCGAGCAAGTCAGTCTTTCTCTTTCTCCCTGCATCCCTCTCTCTCCCCTTCTCTCTCTGTCTCTACATTATTAATTACTCCATTATGACAGAGTGCTGCACTACACGGCTCTAGTTGTGTGGCTAAAGTGAAGACAAATGGAACCACTGCAGGCTAATTATTGCCTGCCAGGAGAAAGTCATACAAACACTTTACACTAACCTTCACCTTTTTTTGGCAGCTGCAGAGTAATATTTCAAAAACGAAAAGTATCTGTACTTTTTGGATCGCAGGTTACTCGTTTAATTTGGCTATATTCCACAGAGAAGTATAGACTAATTGTACAATATGTGTTAATTAACACAGGACAATCAATATACTTCAGTGTGTCCTTGTTCCTTCAAGCATTTACAAGAACTGGTCATGTTGAAAAAGTTGCTCTAGTCTAATGTGTGTTCATATTATAAAGCCTGATATCAAATATATATATATATATATATATATATATATATATATAGTACTACCATAAAGTAAAAAAAACATTCAGCTTGCAGAAACCTTTCCACCCTCAAATAAATTATGTATTTGAAAAACAGACAGAGAACATTGTGGCATACAAGAATCTTGTATCTATCTTTTCCATCAAGGTCTCCGTCTGCAGGAGGTTGTGTGACGCAGTTTGAAGAGAAGGTCAGATGCCCCAAGTGCTGCTTGAGGTGAATGGGAAGTCTGCTATGAAAATCTGATGACGTGTTGTACATTCTACAGTTAGAATGGAAGAAGTGGTACTACTTTTGTGAATGACCGCAAATTCCTTCTAGACACACTTTTAGGCTAAGGCTGATATTCATAATCAGAACAAGTCAGCTCTGGTTTGGGGCAACTGTGAGAGTTGGCCCAGATTACATTTGTAGTGTGAGTGACTTAAACTTGAATGTTTTAATGTGTTATTACCTGACCCTGCTTAATTATTACCAGTAATTTCAAATGTTTGATTTGAACTTATGAGTTCATGTTTACAGTTTTACAGTCAACAGTTTGTCTCTGACATTTAGAAGGCTGCATGAAAATGAGAACCATGAAATTATCACCTGATTCTGCAGTTCCCCTCAGTTCTACAGAATTTTATATCTTCTTTTAGCTCATTGTTTTGATTTTCTGGCCCACAACTGTACTGTGTTGGATCAATCTCATCCCCCTCATCAGTGTCCAGACCCAGCAGGAAACTGTTTTTTGCAAAAAAGTTCTAAAAACACAGTGTACGCTACCTGCCCAGCACAGACAAATCTCAACATAGGTGAACATGGCAGAGCACTAAACAGCTAAAGAGTCAGATATTTCCCTCAGGAGTTGCTGGAGACCAAAAACAGAGCTGAAAGGACATTAAATATCACTTACATTCAGCAATAGCCCAGTCTTAACTGGTAATCTCCGTTTTACAGTGAGTCTCAGACTGTAACAACAGTCTGTTAAGCCATTTTCTCACTCATACATGACCGTCCAATAAAGTCCAATGTTCCCAGACGTTTCTGCTCTGTTTTTGTCTTCACTCCTGAGAAAAATATCTGGCCCTTTAACGGCTAAATGCTGCACTATGTTCACTGGTGAATCGCTAACTTTGTCTGTGTGCTGTTTGGTGATGGGCACGTACCGTTTGGTGGTGCTTATTGCTGCTGGAAGGTGTTGAGAGCTGTGACACCGAACCAAACAGTAAATATGCTGTAAAGCCTAAATCATGAAATAAAAGAGGCTGAAGAGGTCAGCAGATTCAGAGTCGTCCCCCCCCCCCTTTCACATTACAACTACTAATTTCTCTCAATGTTAAAGGTTGGGTAGACAGTATTTCTTTGGCGTCATTGGGAAAAAATGCCATATTAACCGTGCAGCTGTGTCTGAGAGCAAACCTCTACTTCAGCCCTCCTCTTGCCTCTGTTTTCAGACTTCAGAAAATCTAGCCCGTGACGGTAGACTTTAGCCAATCACAAGTTATTTTAGAGAAACGGTGCGTTCGAATTGGCTAAGCTACAAGAGCAGATGCGCGAGCATGTCCCTTCAGATGGTGAAAGCCTGACTGAATGGCAGAAAATCCTGCAGAAAATCCTGCAACTTGTGATAAATTTCCAACACCTCCTTTGCCTACAGCGGTGTACAGTACAAAACAACACGTCCCTGCTCCACACAGAGCTTCGGGCTCATTATGTTCGATGCCATGGCGCTCGTAACGACGAGTGGCAAAGAGGCATGATGACAAACAGTGAGGAATAACTTTTGATGGGGGACAGTTGTGCGTGTGTGTGTGGTGTACTAGCCTCTCATCCCGCTGTTGGATGGAGTTGCAGCTGCCTCTGAAGCCTGAGGCGCTCTGCTCTGCGGCCGCGAAGTGCTGGAGGGGCGTCTTTAAGACAAGAGGGACCGCGGTCTCTGTGAGGCTCATGCCGTGGAGAGTGAGCACTACGAGGGATACGGTTTTGCAGGGGAACGGATTCTTTCTGCTGCCGGTTGAAGTTGTGGGTTTGGTGGGAGGGGCTTAGTGGAGTGATACGAGGCAGCAGAGAGAGGCGGAAGGTTTAAGGCTTTAAGGTAAAAATATGAATTAATAATAGCAGCTACAGTATAGTGTTATGAGGATTGGTGTTATTTCAGTAACAACAGTTACATGTATGTACAGACACATTCAGAGTCAGACAGCTGGAATGTTATAGCTGCCTTTGAAATGTTCAGGATCTGTTGTGGTAAAAGTTCAGCTTTCTGAGACTCAACGTACCTTTACTCCCACAGCATTGTAAACATTCTGTGGTGGCCATCTTAAGTCTGCCATTCAAGTGACCTTTAAAAAGTGGTGATTTGAATAGAAATGTCTGTTTATCTATTCAAGCTCTTTGGTCTGGGCCTAGGTCTGCTTTTCCTTATAAACGTTAGCAAAATATAAACATTAATATTTAAAGATGAATAACAGGCTGCATCTCCCCAAAGGTGTAATATTTAGAGTTTATGATGAGTGAACGGGAGGGGAGACCTTCATTTTCTGCTAATTTCTTTTACATACAGCTCACAAACGCTTTTTTTCTCTCCATCTGCTGAATAGTTGGTCTCATCCAAGTGCCCAGTCATCCCACACACTGTTTAGATAGATCACTGACTACATCTCTCTACCTCACTTCACTTGCTGCATCCCACCACCTCTCTCCGTGCTCCTTCGCAGTCACATCACATAAAGTCCTGTGGGGCTTTCAGCACAGTGCTTGATCCTCTATCGAGGAGCTTTCCATTTTACAATATCTCACATTGCTGTCACACTTATTACACTGGTTCAGTAATCTGATATTTTATTGATCCCCGGGGGAAATTTCTCTTTCCTCCTGCCCCATTTCACAGAGAGGTCAGAGGTCAGGCTTAGCTACACAGCAGCAGCCCTGGAGCTGGCAGGGGTTTAGAATCTTGCTCAAGGGCACAACAGTAAGGTGAATGCTTGTCGAAACAAAGGCTTGAACCAGGGTTCTTCAGTTAAAGGAAAATGATGCTGATGTACTACTAATTTCTTTTGCCAAACACGCTTTGACAGATGGTCGTAGTGAGGTGGTCAGGGTCGACACTGGGGAGGCCAGGCTTCGCTTTCTGTATAATGCGCGTGGTTGGGTTTAGGCAACAAAAGCACTTTGGTTTTGGTTACATGTTAATAAAATAAATACGTTGCATCTTGTGCTTCAAGTAAATTTGTAATTTGTTTTAGTATTTAACCAAAACAACGATATTTCCTTAATGCTTAACCAAAATGTTTTGAGAGCCTAAACATAACCATAAAAGTCATTCATCATTCATTCAGATACTGTATTACAATAGCGAGTACTGAATGAAAACAAATGAAATAAGTTGATGTTTCACAGGTATACTGATTCCCATGTTCACCATCTTAGTTTGGCATGCTAGCATGCTAACAATTACTTACGTTAATTAATTACGTTCATTTTTACAGATTTTTACTAAAAAGTTGCAATTCACCATTAAAAAGAAGAAGTAGCGGTCAAATGTTGCAATCGTCATTTCTGGTAAGTGCACAACGGCCGTGTTCGATTTGAGACAACACTACCCTGTCAAAATTAACACACTACACAAGTCAGTACATAGTGTACACAGTGTACTGCATGTAAGTGTACTAACGGAAGTATCCCAATTGAGACATCGCAAAAGTACAGCTGAGATGGTTTTGCAGGTATTTGGTCACAAACGAAAATATTGGACAAATTTCAATTTTGATTTGATGGTGGTGCAAAAAACAAAAAGTCAGGGGATCACCAGAGTTATTACAATTCATCCTGTGGGGAACATAAATGTATGAACCAGGTTTCATGGTAATCCATCCAGTAGTTGTTGAGATATTTCAGTCTGGACCTAAGTGGTGGACCGACCGACCCAGACCAACACTGCCACCCCTAGAGCCATACCGCTAGCATGGCTAAGAATGTTTCCTCGATGTGTTGATAAAAAACATGATTCAGGTGGCATTACGCGTCTCTCAAAATGTATTTTGTGCTTCAAATTAGTAATACAAACACATTTCTTTTTAGCAATCTTTGTGTTGGGAGCAAGTTACAGAAAATATAATAATAATTGAACTATTAAATGAATTTTATTAAATTAATCTTTGGTGTCTCAGGTGGGAGGACTTGTCATGACTTCCGAATTTTTACCTGAAAACATCAGTCAACCAGATGTCAAACTGGTGAAACAGTTCAAGTTCATGACACTGTGTGAATGTGTTTCATTTAAAATCCTAATACAGTACCTCCTCTTTGTTCAGTGTTTACCTTGTGTGAGCAGAGCATTCCTCCAGCTTTTGTTTCATGTTAAATAAGAGACGAGTGAATAAACAGCATCCACAGATGGCATCACACCAGAACACTTGTTGTACTCTCTCCAACTGCTATCTCCTGTGAGAGTTTGTTTTTGTCAAATATGTAAACTTCATATCTACATCTCTCAGATGTCACTGTGGCAACACTTTCATCTCACGCGCTCAAAGCCGAGCCCCCGCACATGCTCAATAGTGTCAACAAATAACTCCATCCAGCTCACACTGTGATTGAAGTGTTTATCAAACAACAAACACAAGAGGTGGCACAGGGGCTGTTTTCAGAGCTAGAGACTCAGTTGCTGCTGCTAATGTCTCAGTAGAACCATGTCGGCCTTTTTCATGACTCAATTCCTAACTTTTTTTTCCTCTTCAGTGACAGATTTGAAGTCGTGCAGGGTCAATAAAGCTGAAAGAATAAGACCTTTTCAACCTGAAGGAAATAGGTTCGGTCTGATGGTAATTTCCAGATGGCATTCAAGCTCGCAGAAGACAGATGACTCAAACTATCTCTGCACTCAAGTTATAAGTTTAACAGGTTAAAACGGGGCCGCAATCAAAAATCACAATCAGAAAATGAAATTGATAAATTATTAGCACTTGGACTCAGCCAAGAAGTACTCATTTTTCTTCCTCTATCAGCAGGAGCAGTCAGAGCGGTGGGATAATTCTGCTCAGCTTTCAACAGATTACTGTCATTTTTCAATTATGCAAAATCCTCCCACAGCTGTTAACTGAAGAGAGGAATAGCCATGCAGAAACTAAGTGGCGTAAAAAGGTTCACCCTTTCAATACCCCGCTGCTGTGATTTGAAGTGAGCTTTTACAGCACGGAGGCATATATCACATGTTGTGCGTGCAATTAGACTCAGCGTTAATGGAAAAGTAAAAGTTTTACAGCTTGAAATACTTGGAAAAGTTAAGTTTAATGGAAATGTTTAGTCATGAGGGGGTGTTTATGCTATTTTAGAACTATTTCAGTGCTTTTGAAAATCACTTCCCCATAATGCCTCACTCACAAATTAAACTAGGGTGTAGTCTGTGCACAAATATTTTAAATATTCTAAAAAACAGAGAAAGAAGAGGAATATAGGCAATCTGAAAAAATAGCAATTAGGTTTAGCGTTAATGGAAAAGTTAAGGTTCTACAGCTTGAAATACTTTGAAAAGTTTAATTTTAATGGAAAGGTTTAGTCTTGACGTGGTGTTTATGCAATTTCAGTGCTTATGACATGATTTTAACCAAACTATTTTTGGTTGGTTTCTATATGATTCAGATTTTGGTGGGAAATCACATTCAACCCAAGTTGCCACACAGTAAAACACTTTAAATAATACCTAAATCATAATCACCCTAATCAGGCCTGACTTCCAAATTAAACTATGGTACAGCGTGAATGAAGAAAATATCACAAGAGGCAGACAGGTAACAGGTAAAACTATAGTGCCAACCTGAAAATATAACGTTTAGCCTCAGCGTTAATAGAAAAGTTAAAGCTTTACAGCTTGAAAATAGTTGTAAAAGTTATGTTTTAATGGATATGTTTAGTCATGAGGAGATGATTATGCTGTCCTGGTGTTATGTAAGTGCTTAGGACACAACTACAGCCGAACGATTTTTGTGTGGTTTCTATACAGTTCAGTTTTGGGTTGGAAACCATGGACAAACCATGGCCACACAATAAAATATGACGATGAAGCCACAGAAAAATGCTCACCCAACTGCAGTCCCCCTCAGCTCTATGGAGTGTTTCGGTTCCTTTTAGCTTACTGTTTTGTTTTTAAGGCCAAAAACATTACTGTTCTGGTTCACTCTCACTGCTCTCATCTGTGTCATTCCCAGCTGTGGCAAGCAGCTGTTTTCAGTGAAAAAAGATCTGATAAACCCACTGCCCAGCAACAAACAGGAGACAGACACAGTAAGGGACTAGCTGGTTACATAATGGAGCATTTAGCAGAGCCAGATATTTCCCTCGGGAGTTGGTGGAGACCCTAACAGAGCTACAAGAGAGACAATGTTGGACTGGATTCATCAGGTGGACAGAAACACGACTCCAAATGAATGGTAATGTTGTGTCTACTGGATGTGTAAATAGTCAACTGCTTGCTAAAAGGTTCCTCATAACAACTTTATAAAATGATAATAAGTCAATGTTGTGTACTACTGCCCCCAAGTGGCCAAAAAAAATCTGTTACAGTAATGCAGGTTTAAATAAAGCCTAAACAAGAATATCCCCATAATGACTTACCCTAAAATGAACAGCTTGAAAAATATTCAAACTGAGGTAGAAATATAGTGCCAAAAAAAAAAAAAAAGCTTCACAACATTCAAAAATATGCCACTTTTGTTCCTTTATCTGAATAAAAATGCCTTAATTGTGGGAGCACACCATTAAGGGTCTTTGAAAATATTGTTGCCTTTTGGCTGAAATGTGACAAGAGAAAAGACAAATGAAAATATGTTCACACGTTTTTACTCCTTGCTGGTAAGCCGCCATAACAAAAGCATATTCATTTTTGATGAAGCTAAAGGAGTGTCTTGGTCCCATTTCACAATGAATTCAAATACTCCTGAATACTTTATGTTCTGCTTTGAGGAGTTTCTGTATGTGTAGCAACCGGTGGGGACTGAGTGGGGAAGTGTATGGTGTAGATTCTCAAACTGTGGGCTGGTATCCAGACTCCTATGGGCTCAGATGAATAGCAGTGTACTTTAATTACCAACCCCATCTTACCGCGTAATTGTTAAATGAATTTACTCAAATCAAGGCTGCAGACTGGGAATGTTTAGGAATCCTGAGAACTAAGGAAAACCTCACCACTCCATAAGCAACTGTGTCGCTGTAGGATCTAAGCTCGGGGTAGATGTTGGACAGGAACCAGCTGAACGGTCGGCACTGGAGTCTGGATCGCAGAGCTTTTCTCTCAGAAATGTCCCCGATGTCTATTCCTGAGTTCTAGAGAAGGAAATAAACACAAACACATCAGAATTCACATTTTGGGTACTTCACTCATGCTCTAACCTTGAGCAATACAATATGTACAATAAGCTTCAACTTCCTAATCTCCAATGTTGCTAGAAATCAAAAATAACAAGTGCAGAATTCAGCACCTCAGGGTCATTTCAGCACTACTGTGTCCTTAGAATGACAGTGTAAGAGCTTGAAATAATAAATGAGGAGGAAGACAGCAAGAAATGTTTAAAGAGCAATCACAGGGAGAAAGGAGAGGGTGTCATTCAGTGAAGAGTGGCTGAACTGTTTGAAAAGAAGAATTTTTAGCCTACAATGGAAAATGGAAAATTAGAGAGAAATGGGGAGGCAGATACAGTACAGAGAGGTTTCAGGTGATGTGAAACGTCTTTGGACTTGTGCTAGTGCTGACAAATATAATCAGAAAAATTGAGGAATTAATAAATCGACAACATCTGATTAGCGATTAATCAAATTAAATCAAATTCCAAACATTCGCTGGTTCCAGTTTCTCAAATTCAAGAATCTGCTGCTTTTCTCTGTTATTAATAATTGTAAATCTGGTTAACATCAGCAGGATACAACACACAATATAACACAACATCACCTTGAGCTCTGGGAGATTGTGGAGGGTATTTTTTTCACTATTTGCAGACATTTCAGAATAACATTAGTTAATAATATTTAGTTAATAGAAAAGAATAATCAACAGTCTCATCAATAATGGAAATAGTTGTTAATTGAAGCTCTACATTAAGTAACAGTAGCTGTGAGCTTCGTTTCTAAAAGGCATATCGCAGCAGCTGTCTCACAGAATTGAATAAACACAGTTAACAGAGACATGCAGGACTAAAAGGAGGACCAGTGAAGAGAGAGTTTCATTTAAGTAGTAAGCAGCAAAGAAAATACAGAGAGAAAGAAAGGGGACATAAAGAGTGTTATTAAATGATATAAAATGACTTGGACTAGGTCTACTTTACTACTTTATCCAATTGTATACAGGTGCTTATGCCATAATAAGTTAGGGCAGAGGAGATGGGTAAAGGGAGAGTGGTAATGCTTTTAAGGCAACAGTGCTAGCTTGTAGAAAAATACAGTTGATTCCACAGTCATAGCACATTGTGGTATGTAGCATAGAGTGTATATACATACAAACTGTATATACGTATGTATGTACATACATACTATATATACAAGTGTGTAGAATAACTCTTTGGAATCGATAGCCTGTTCATGCAAAGGTCAACATTTCACACTCTGGCGACCAAAGTAGTATCATTGTGACAGACAGTGGGACAGCGCTATACCCCCTCATGTATCCACCTATGGACTGAGAATGAAAAGCGACGGACTGAACCAGTTTTCACCAAGATATCTTTGTGCAGACAAACAATAATTTGAAAGATTTTATAATCACATAAAAAATCTACACATATTAGCCTTAAGCTTCCATTGTGCAGGTTTTAGGAAGATTTTGGTCTGGACTGTTTTGCCTCCATGACTAGTGCCACCTCCATGATGGCACTAGTCATGGTTGCTAGGAGATTTGTGACACAGCTTTTTAACACAAATAAGCATGTACACAATTACGCCCACACACACCGTCCCACACACAGAGAACAAGCACAGTATCAAACTCCCAACATACATGAACATACATGTGTACAGTCTGTTTACCTGCAGTGGAACATTCCAGGCCATGTAGACGTGACTCTTGTATTGGTCCATCCAGACCTCAGCCACCCTCAGAGCGTTACGACGCACGTGGGCTGTCAGGTTCTCTGTGTAGGGTTTGTGGGCACGCTCGATGTGTGCAATCCTGGAACAGGGCAGGACCTCTACGCTGCCACCACACTGCCACACCTTTGTTACACACACACACACACACACACAAAAATGCACACACATAATATAAAACCAAAATAAAGGTATGGATATTTTCAGTACCTGCCAGATACATGGTAGTTAAACCGCTATGCTCTAAATAGGGCATTAAATCCTTGCTGCGAGTGAGCCTGCTTGATAGAATTAGTATGAATAGAAAGGTATCACAGGAGCACACTGAGAATGCCCACCCAGGTGTTTACTATTTTTAACAATTTGCAGTTTGTTGACAGTGGAAGCTGTCAAATACATCTACACAGACCTAGCTAGCATCATGACAGGCCCATGAAATATGAAATAAATGTTCGGATTTGGTTCACCATGAATGCAACACAAGTGTGCAGCCCTCTGGCATGCTTTGACAGTTATCTATATTAGGATTATGTTAATTTTAGTTTTGCTATATTACAGGTATATAAGCATGGGTATGTTACAGGTAAATGAGCTCCATGTGTGGCCAAGGCACCAGCCAGAATTAAAATATTAAAATATTTTCAACTAAAATTTCAATTGCTTTCATCTCTTACTCTTCAACTGACATTTAACCTGCATTCATCTCTCTTCAGCTGACAGTTACACTGTATTTATCTGCCATTTCAATTGCATTAATCTCTTACTCTTCAACTGACAGTTCAACTGCTTTCATTTCTTATTTATCAACTGCTTTCAGTGGTTATACAATAACTGACATTCCAACTCCGAATGTTTTACTTTTCAATTGACATTTCAACTGCTTTCAGTGCGCTTATGTGTCAACTGAAAATTGCATTGCTGTCACCTCTTATACCTTAACTGACAGTTCATCTGCTTTTAGTGATTAAACTTTAATGGACAATTTCAGCTCGATTCATCACATTTAAATGATTTCAACTCCTTTAAGCTTGAATGTCAACAGAATCCTTAACTGCTTTTAGCACTTTCACTTCAGCTGATACTTCACTCAGCACTTACACTTGAAGTAACACTTAAACTTTATTCAGTACATACACTTAAACAGAAACTTTTAGTTCACTCTTTCAGTTTTCCATTCAAATAATTGTCATTTCTTTGCCACTTCTTTTACTAAATGTGTTTTGACTACCATTTCAAGTTCTTTCCCAATTCAACTACAAATGTTCAGCAGTAAGCAGATGTAAATTCTCTTCAGAAAACGTAGCCTTTTCGAGTGGCCACTACAATGTTTAGTCAAATGATGTTTTGCCATGGTAACAAAAATTTCTGACTTTCATGAAGTTCAGTGTAGTGACCATACAAGCGCTGGAGGATGCTGATTTAAATAGAAACACCTGTTCTCTCTTTTCCAGTCCTGCACTTTGTTTGTCTGTTTGCGCTATAATCCCTCCTGCCGGCCAGCCTCCTTCCCTGTATCCTTCCAAAGCAAAGAGCTACTGCAGAACAACAGTCAAAACTGTCGCACTGGCCCGGCGCCCGGGCAGGAGCACAAACTGGAGCCAAATTCTGAGATAATACATGCTTCCCTCAGAAATACCTCAGCGTTCTCTATAAAGGATTTACAACACAGGGTTAGAGTATAAGGAGCTATTCTTCGAGCATAACAATCTATGTCTGAGCGTGTGGGTGTGCAGAGTGAGATAGAGACCAAGACCAGTAAAAAAGCGGACTGTGAAGAGAAAGAGAAAGAGGAAAGATTCAGAAAGAGTGTGAAACATAAAACAGAGAAGGTAAAGGGATAAAAGTAAAGGGAGATAAAGTGGGAAGTATAGAGAGAAGATAAAGAAAGTGAAATAGAGGGGCAAAGAGAATAATGGTTTCTCCTCGTCTTGAGTCATTCCAAAAGCCTTTTCATTTTTTTGTTTTGTTATCTTCTCTCTAAATAAAAACCCCTCTCTCATGGGATAAAACACGGTCATGCGCCAACTATTACCCAGAAAACCTCACGGAACATCATTGTGACATTGAGTATTTGCAGTTTATATGTGTGCGTTGGCATCCAATGTCTGATACTTATGTCTGGCTGATTTGTATGTGTGTCACCCAGACAAAACGCAGCACATTTACATCCCTAATTGTCTCTCAGTCTGTCTTCTTTGGTTTAACGCGGAACAAATCTCACTCGCGGACTTGTGTTTTTAAAAGTTTTAATGAGAAAATGAGAAGCGAAAGGCAACAACAAATGAAGTTGTGAATTATAAATGATGCTGAGAACGAACGCACGTCGTGATAAAAGACGGCATGAGACAATGAGCACTAAATATGCACAATATTACGCCAGGGCACAGATGAAGCTTCATAAAAGCAATCTTTATCACAATAGGGGCGTGCAGGCCAGAGATACGGAGCGCTTCTGCAGAAACTGGGAGAAAGAAAAAAATCACATTGCTGATAACAAAAGGCGCCTGTGTTTGGTATGAGGGAGATAGAAATAGAACACACTGGCTGTTTTCTGACTTAAACCTTGGGTTGAACTCAATGCATGATGAATCAGTTAGAGTAAGAGCAATGCCCTTGAGACATGTTTGCAGAACTGATTCTGTCAAAATATCACTTCTGATTTACATAATATTCACAAACTTTTTCTTGTCATTCTTGATGTGTTTATAGTCAAAACTATGTGGTATGAAATAACTGACAATGATGATGTGTTTGTGTGTGTTTAGGCAGGCTTGTTGGGGCTACATTTGATGTCAGGTTCTGACTTCAAATACCCCAGTGGCACTGGAAGTGTTTGCTGTAGAAAAGAAATGTCAATACTCTGGCTGATGTTCTTGCTAACCTTTTGTTGCCTTCCAACCGTTCAAAAACCTCACTAACAGATAGATAGATGGGGGTAAATCTGTCTCTCCTCCAAAACAGGTTGATTTCAGTTCAGTGTTTGTTGTCATAGCTGCAGAGGGCAACTGATTTGCAGCACTGTGCGTGACTCTCGGCCCTCTGTTAGTGCATAGGCTAAAGTGTAATGTGGGCTGAGCTGCTGACAGCTGGAGGGAGCATCTGATGTGGGTCAGAAAAACACGCACTGCCTAGGCTGCAGCGGCGATGGTGAGATACCCTCCTACAGAGAGACCGGCTGTTCGAGGCCTCGCTGCTTATGCTATGCTGAATAAGCCATCCAAGTCTCCTCTGTGCTAATGTCAACAGGTGTTCAAGCAATTTGTCCGAACAGTAGGGGCTTATACTGAAGAATGATATGCCAAACGAGCTCCATAATAGAGAAGAACCTCTCTGGATGTCGCAGAAGCACTCATGCTCACTGCACTGTGCGGAGCGAAGGAGAAAGCCATTACTGGACTTAATACTTGACTGTAGAGGTCTGACATTCAAGCTTCCTATGGAGAAAGTCAAGTCTGAGCACTGCACAAAAGCTTTTTATGAGCCAGAGAAAGACACATTACTGCCAGTGACCCACAATGTGCAGAAACAACAGGAAATTTTAAGCCTTTGGCAGATTTAGCAATTTATATTAATGACAACATATAATGTTTATTATATCAGGTCAAAGCCATTTTAAAGGGAATATTTAGTGTGCCATTATTCATAATATGGGTATCCTTTCCTTGTTTGAGCTGAAGCTGAACCCAGCCAGCTCCTGCTGTCACTGCAATGTGACTGATCCCAACTGATTCCTACTCACTAACCCTTCACTACAGTGTCACTGCGTATGAAGTCACACTCACAGCTGTGGAGGGCAATCTGTATTAAGGAAGGTGGATGGCGGCATAAAATTACTGTGGAAACTACGGGATGCATTCGCCACTTTCTCTAATGTGCCACCAAGGATACTAATAGAATAGATGGCCTGCTTCCTCAGCTGTTTACTTATATTACCTGTTTCCCTGTACATAACGTTCCCTAAGCAATCAGCACATGATATTACATAGGTGGTACATTATTTTTTAATTGATGAATCAATCTGTGCCAATTTAGGATTCTTTTAGGAAACTGTCTTTACTGTACATTCTGTTCATGCTGTACTGTAGTGGAAAAGGTACGCTGAATAAAACAAACGTGAGATGTAAGCGGGGTGTAAGTGCAGTTGAAGCTTCTATTTAGTGTTGCCATCTATTTTCAATGGGAACTAGATAATGCCTAGATGCCTCTTGATTATGTCATGCACTAATTTGCTTATCTATGACTTAATTACTTACAATTACAAAAAAAAGGAAGTATGGATCTTACTCTACCTCGATTTTAACAACTTTTTATGAAGGCTGTTATATAGACTGTGGAACTGAAGCGTCATGAAGAGGATCCAGACCCTGGAATCATTTTGTATTTGGAGAAAAAAAAAAGAAACTTAAATAGTCAAGATAAATCATTTAGAACAAAACCGAAGGAGAAGGAGTTCTGAGAGCACATGAATGTGCCACATGGGAGCACATTCAGAGAAATATCGGTGACTCTCTTTAAGGGAGTTAAGGTTTGCCCAAAAAGTCGCTAGATTTGTCACTAGACTCTATTTTTTTTAATCGCTACAGGGGTCTTAAAAATCGCCAAATCTAGAGATAAAATCGTTAAGTGGACAACTCTGCTTTCATGCTTCATTCCAAACTGCATCTGACCTCCATTCGACTGTCACTGTCCTTAGAACAAGCTGTCCTGTCAACAGCAGCACAGCTCCTGAGGATCATTATAGATCTGGTTAATAAGGTCACACCATATGGAAAGTGGTAGATTAGTGTGATTTGAATGGCTACCTATGAAGATTATGGTACACTCCACTAACGGTGTGGAGGTCGGGGTGGTGGATGGGTATGTAGCTAGTCTGACTTTTATGCAGAAGGCCAGAGTTTGCGTCCCCCCAACCCCCCACCTTTGTATTAACCATAACCCCCGATCTTTCCCCAACCTTGACCAAGTGTTTTAGTTGGCTAATCCTACCCAAACCGTAACCACATGTTTTTGTCTGCCGATAGAGTTAAAAAAAAGATTGTGTCTTGACATATGCCTCTCTGATTTGTTTCATTTGATGGACTAGTGATACTTGAAACACTTCAGCAAAAGCTGCCGGGGTGGAATGCACTGTAGTGTTAGCTACAGGTTTATCTGCATGACTTTAATAATCTTTACAAAGTAGCAGGACAGAGCTTCAGTTTCCTCCACAGCCGCACTCCCGGTAAGGGGTAGTAGAGAACGACTCGGTGTCAGGCTGTCCACACTAGCTGGCCTTCAGTGGTTGGAAGGCAGAGTGGATAGGGCGGTGTAGGTGCGACACATTGAAATCTCTCCAGGTCATACAACCAGTGTACATGTGTCTAAGTTGCTGGAAGGTGGTGTGTGGCAGCAACAACTATCAACACCTCACAACTGGACACAATAAGAGGAAAGTTCATGACAGCGTGGCTGCATCGCAGTATGTGTTTTTTCTTTTTGAGGATAGAGGGCACAGTACAATAATCACCCAGCCATCTTCTCCACAAGCTCTCCTATCATCGATTGTCCACCACTGTGCACTAAATCTGAACCTGACATGGTCAAGCCTGAGAGAATTAAACATTTTTCTAAGTGTGATGTGTTCCAAACCCAGTGGGTCAGATCAGCGTAAGTCAGGCCAGGGCTGATAGTCAAACCTGTACTTCACTGATGCTACACTGTAAATCACTCTGCACTAAGCCTGAGTCAACACTTTCTCTCGGATGTCTCCCGTGTCCGTTCAGTCTCGAAGCTGTTCCATCAGTTGCGTCCTCTTGGGACTGATTTGCAGGCTCAAGTGGACGGTGCTTTTGCAGAGCCCTCTGCCTCAGGAGACCAGATTAGAGATGAAATCCCTGCAGTAACTGTTAACGTTATAACTGTAGTTAAGCTTGCTGAAAATGATTTTGAAACCTGTTCTAAATAATGCTAAATACTGCCAGAAACTGCAACACAATTGAAATAATAGTAAAACTACATAAATGTCAGGTAATGTAGTTGCATTTTATAAAAATAACTCATTTTGAATGTCATTGTATTACATTAAGTTACAGTGTTATCTGGCAGTTGTTACATCATTAGTAATCAGTTCAGTTTGCTTGAGTCAGACTGAATGAATAATGTGAATGACTGATAAAGCCCCCATTCTGTCAAAGGAAAGGTCATTCTTCTTTTTCTGTATGCTGGACATGTCTGCTATTCAGGATATTTCAATTTGGACAGTGACAATGGCGTATGCCTCTACCGTATACAGGACACACATTACACTGTATTACAGGTATTTTTAGTATATAGAGGGCTGTATGCTGGGGTGCAGAAAGAATGTACGATGTTAGCACGTGGTTGCCATGGTTGTGAAGCTAATAAGATATAGGTTCTCAAGCCGACTCACCCTGATGCCGAGCTCCACGTTTTCTCCACCGTAAATTTCCATGCCTTCATCTAAAAGGCCAATCTCCTCAAAGTACTTCCTGTCGACCACAAAGCAGCCAATCAGAGCGGGGCTCCTAAAATAGAGGGTGAAGGGAGGCAAGAGAAGAGGTCAGAGAAAAGAAAAAAAATGCATTAGGGGGTTTAAATGCAAAATATTCTTCAAGGCACACACAAGCACAGTCCTAACACACAATTCGCCCCACACTGAGTGGGCACCAAGGCCCTGAAAATCCCTTTTTCAAATATGCTGCACATTTGATCCTCTAAACATAGGCCTTAGCCTTTCATGATAAACCTATGCCATACATTATACTTACAAATGATCCAGCTGTCAAAATGATGCCTTCGTCTACCACAACAAATTCAGGACATTTTGAGGAAATCGAGGGGAAACAGATCTTTCATCAACATCAAACAGAATCAACAGGAGTGAAAAATAACTCCTATTAGTATTCATGCTGTCAGTCCCACACATCTCCTCTTATCAATATGAAATACAGCACCGCTGCAAAAACAGCTTGTTTGGGTGAATGTTTCTTCCCTGTGGATACACAGATTGGCAAACAGCCAGAAACTCTGAAACCCAAAATGCTAATAGAAACAAGGCCCTTCCACTACCGGCTCTGAGCATATTTTTTTCTCTACAGCCTCCAGATAACAGCACAATGAAATCACAATTAATATATCAAATATCAGAGTTATGTATTTTATACTGTATAATCTCAACAATATAATTTTTATAGTACATTACAATGATAAAGAGCTATGAAGCCAACATAACGCTTCACAGGCAGCTTCAGGTTCATGAAATGAACACGCATTGTTTGCTCCACAACACACGTCATGTACAAATAAAGAATAATTCATTAACATTTGGTTTTCCAGCATAATTTTAACTATGAAACAGAGGTATTGACCTACACTTAGCCAAGAAGCTACAGTGTATGGCTTAGTAATGTTTTAAATAGCTAGTAAGTGGCTAGTAACATCATGCTAGCATCATTAGTTAACTTACGGCTAGCTAGCAAATTAAACATTATTTTTATCCAGTTATCAGCAGCAGGTTGTATCTCCAAAGTTATTTTTGTGGAAAAAAATGTGTCAACTTTCTGTCTGAAATTAAAAAATGTTTGCCAGGGGCGAAACTAGCGTTTAAATCAGATATTTTCACAGACTGTGCCTCTCCACTCTGCTCTTCTTTTCTGCTGGACGTATGTTATGTCTGCTGCTCAGGCTGTACCAGTGGCTGGCACAGTCTTTGGAAGGATTTTATTTAAATGTTGGTTTCACCCCAGGCAAACATTTTATCTTAAATACTTTTGAATTTTGATTTTACCCTTTAGGTTTGCTTAGGGACTGCTATGTGTCCGACAAAGTAATGTGAGGAGTGCTGGGGCCACAAATGGGGCTAGCAAACCTGGAGGGATTTAAATGTGTTAAGCTCCAGTCAGACTGGATTTATTTCTCTAGGGGAGGTGGGGTGATTTTAACATTACCTGTGCTGGTTGCTGATTTAAATCCCGTTCAGGAGCACACATGTGGGTAATTTTTCACCTCCACCTCATTAATAATTACAGTCGCAATCACCTTCTGTTTTTCAGCAAACTCGTTGGTCCTCCTGTTATTTCAAGTTCGTCCGGAGGGATGTCCTTGTATTCTCCTTGTATTCTCTGAGTTTTTTCTGTGGGAAGAGCTGCTTGTCCTTCTACATTTTAGCAAACTGGCAGCAATAAAAGTGTGCCAAATTAGCTATTAGCTGTTCCTGTTTGCAATGTACCCATGGATGTACACACAACTATCACAGGATTACTCTGACACTGAAGGATGGATATTTATTCGCGATGGACATCTGAGATAATGATTTCCTCAGGAAGTCACACTGAATGTTATCAATATGTGCTGTTGGGCCCACAAACTCACCTACTGCCCTCTGTGCATTGTGTGTGTACCTGCCACCTCCAAGTTCCCCTGGACACCTCAGTGCTGTGCACACATCAGACTACAAATGACAGCTTCAGTATCTGCCAAGACACCAGAGTACTCCTGTGCTAGAATATTACTACCAGGTTGTCTGTTGACAATAAAAAAAAAAAAAAAAGTTTCATGGGAAGACAATATAATATTCATATAATTAAGGTCTTAAAACTAGATTTAGACACAGAGCCCCTCTAAAAGACAGGGGCAGGTAATAGCCAATAATGTAGGACTCTTAAATGATACTATACTTTTCACATTCCCTATGCATGTAACTGCCCCCCCCCCCCCCCCAATTAATCAGGAAAAGTAAAATGAAATGAAATATAGTCCGGCGACAGGTTGATGTTGAAACCTACGAGGCATTTCTGCCTGTCACACATCTGCCGGTGCCTGAGTACCAGCTGCAGGGTCTTCAGCCATCCTTCACTGATGTTTCACTCCTTTAATCCCAGAACATCTCAGGATGGTGGGGCAGCGGTCAGGGACGTCTCCCTGCCACTCCCTGCAGCTGGATTTAGATAGTAAGGTGGTTCCACTATGTGGCTTCTCTCTTCCCCCAGCTCTTGTCTCTTCTTGACTTCTTGACTTCCCTTGGTTGAAATGCTGCACAAAGCCGTGGCAGCCGACTTCCACTGGATAGGTTGCTGCTCTCCAGCCTTTCTCTTGGTATTCTGCCACTAGTTCAGCATACCTCCGATTTTTTCTTTCATATGCTTCCTGGATGCCCCCTTCCCATGGAACGGTCAGCCTGACTGACAGGACATGCCTCTCGGTTGTCGACCACAGGACGATGTCAGGTCCCAGTGTGGTGGTGGTGATGTCAGTAGGGAACCTCAGCTGCTTGTCGAGGTCTGCTCTCATTGACCAGTCATTTCCTGGGGCCAAGACTGATGTTCTGTCCTGTGTGGCTGTCCAGCTGTTACAAAATGAACAAGCTGCTTCTGGTGACATTGGGACTTCTCATTTGCCAACACTCTCATGCTCTCTGTGCGTTCTGCCACCTTCTTTAGCACGAACCAAGGAAGCTGGCAGAACATACATACATATTTACTTCAGAAATTAGTAATTTCTTTGTCAAAACTGCCTTGAAAGTGATTAAACAATGACCACAAAGTGGTCCTTGTGAGCAAAGCCAGTGACAAATTGCACTTGAGAAAAAGTACTTAAGAAGATAGAGAAATAAATAATTAGAAGAATTCATCTTCCTCCATTACAATATTGAGCTGGACACAGCCTCTTGTCTTTGTCTGAATCTATAAACACTGCATCATTGATTTGCTTGCCATGAACCACAACAACAGATCCTCTTGCAGATATTGGTGAGTAGGCAGTTTTACTCTTGTTGCTGGGCTGTTTTTCTGTTGTAGCCTCTGCAGTGTGTCTAAGCAATCTTTATCTGTCATACTGGCAATGTTTTCCTGGCCAACGGTATTGAAGAAGTGGACCATTATATCCATTTCAGGGTATGTGCATTGACTGTACACACCGTAGGTCGCTTCAGATGTGCTGTAATAGTGGTGACAAAAATTACCTTCTTTCCTTTTTAAATCTGTGTAGCTGCCCACTGATTCAGATGAGACTCCAGTTTTTATGTGTTACAATTAATGTGCTTTTGGCTGTGCTGCATCCCCCAGGTTTTATATGCGTTGGAATATTGACACTACACTTACCAGAATTTACATACATAATTATTCATGGGGATTAGTGTTCAAGAAATTATAATGTAAAAATAATGAGCTTAGTAAGTGATCTTATCAAACCTACTTCAATATGCTTCAAGTCAAATTATTAATAATTAATACTGCACTGGCAGATTATTTGAAAGAAGCGAGCTGGTGTCTCACTTCTTTCATGATAACAAGACATTTTTTTCAATAAAACAAAACTGTCTAGAAGGTTTTGTTGTTAAGCTCAAAAACAAAAGTCTTTCAGCTCTTCCTGTATTCACCTGATAGGGGCCGTGTGGTTGCGTTGTGTCCACCAGGACTTTGGTGGGTTCAGGTATCGACACCACAGCTCCCAGTCAAAGCCCTGAGCAGACAGCGGGTACTCCTCGATCTCAAAGGTGTCGTATTTGATGTTGTCAAAAGAGGGAGACACCACCCTGGTCCGGTCCTCCTTTATTCGCTGCAGAATAGGTTCTGCCCTGTGGGATGACAGAACAAGCAGAATGTGTTTGAGAGGTGACAGCAAATGAATCCATGAGTCAGTGGTACATTGTTGGCTCCAGAGCTCCAAGCCAACCCTCTAAAATATTATATACTATACTATACTCTACTATACTATACTAATAATATAATAAGTGATCATTATAACAAAAATGTGAAAAGTACAACTGTGACAAATTAAATGATTGAAGTATTGAATGAAGAATAAAAATGAAGTATTTCTGAAATGTCTGCAGTCAAGTCTGATTTTCAGAAACTTGCATAAAATATGCAAAAATAATATACAATTTGAACTACCAGGACATTTTTCTGAAATAAGCCTGACTACACTGGCTTTAAAAAAAGAAGACATTACCAAAACTGTTCTAACTTCAAATGAAAATAGTGTCTTCATGTAAGAACCCATTATTCAATAACGTAGCAACATGAGCTGCTAATGATCTAGGAAGGACATCTGGTTGACTTTAGTGTCAATGTTCTTCTCATCTAATGGGTTAATTTCCCAAATTCTAATAATAAAATATTAATAACTTTCAAAAATCACATAGCTGCTATCTTTTATGTTAACCCTGAGTCAAATGAGTATGAGTGGGAATGGGAAAGGGGTTCCTTATAGTACTTATAGTCACCAAGAATAATCACCAATTCTGCAGCTCTTCTTTCTGCTTTTTAGCCTCTTTCAGCTCCTTGTTTTGTTTTAGGACAGATTTGCTATGTGTTGCAGTCTCACTGTCTCATGCTTCATTAACACGTCCAGATCTAAAGTGATGGGCTTTCTCTTGCCTCTCGCAAACCTGAAGCTTGTGGGTGTATTTGTCTGAGTCTATATGTTTGAACAATTCTGGTTCAAGCAGCAGCAGCAGGCAGTTGTACCCACTGTACACATCCAGCCAAGCACCAAACAGCAGACAGACAAAGGTAACGACAAGCTGTTGAAGAAAGTTGAAAAGAGCCAGATATTGGTGGACACCCAAATAAGACACACACACACATATATATGGATCCTATACTATGTAAAATATGATGAAGTCACGATAGGCTCTAAAAAGACTCTTCACATTTCTTATCTTTATTATGCATGTGTGTCTATACATATTTGTTCACTCATACTGAAGTCTCTCCTGATTGAAATGGCTACAAATGGATTGAAAGGGATGGAGCTGTCCCTTAGCCTGGTGCTGTGGTACTGGATGCTGCTGGACGGATACCGTCTGCTGGACGGCAGCAGGCAGAACAGTTTGTGGTTGGGGTCTTTAATGATCCTCTTGGCCTTCTTCCTACACAGCTGGGTGTAGAGGTCCTCCATGGATGGCAGCTTCGTCCTGGTGATTTGCTGTGCAGATTTCACCACCCTCTGTAGAGCCTTGCGGTTGAGGGCGGTGCAACTGCCATACCAGGCGGTGACGCAGTCATAAAGAACAAACAAGTATGTTACAGTAAATACAACAAGAGAAAGATCGCCTGGATAAAAAGAAGGAAGAAAAAGGGGGGGAAAGAAATAAGAAAGTGCGGGGGATTGTCAGTCCATAGTTAAAGCTAGTGAGTGAGTCTGCAGTCTTGACTGGATTAGGAAGGTCAATCCACCAGTGAGGAGTCAGGATGGAGCTGAATCAAGGACTGAAAGGAGTGCTGGCCAGGGCTCCTCAAGGAAGGCAGAGCAGAATTAGAGAGAGTAGTAAGGCACTGGCTGGCATGGAAAGTCCTGGAGAGATCGAGTGCACCCAACTTAGCCTTGTAAGCCATTCCCAGGGGTTAATTCGAGAGGAAATACAGGCAGTGGTACTGCATACGAGGGCGAGGTTGACTGCAGCTTGAGGAGTTGAGAGGGCCAACAGAGAGCCCCTCTAGGACTCTAGAGTCCAAATAGGAGATGACTAGAGCCTGGACTGCAAATTAAGCACACTCCTTGATCAGGTAATATTGGATTCAGTGGGTGCAAAGCTGCAGGGCTGTGGCTGTGATGATGGCCTAGCACGTCGGATGGCTCTTAAGATTCACAGAGGCTTGTCGGCAGCCTGGCCAGTAATCAGAGGGCCGGGGTGCTGTCGATACAGAGGTGTTGCTGAAGGCGGGGGTGCCAGTGGAGAGGGTTACTTCATGTCAAAGAGATCGAGCAGGTGGTTTGACATTCATAACAGCTATATGCAAGCAGATATGCTGTTTGTTTGAACTTTGGGGTGTCCAAAACATGTGCTTTAGAGTAACTTTATCTTCTTAAACTATCTGTTTATATAAACAATATATCTTTCTCTAATGAGTTCTTTTTAAAAACTTTAAATCTTAATCTTAATAAATCTTATTTCTCTATAATATTAAAAACCAATAACTAAGTTTAACCATTTAACCACAAAACTCAAATCAGACTCAACACTACACGGCTAATGGCTTAACAGACAGGTTTTGGCTGCTTGTGGAAGACAGATATCCTTTATTGTCCCATAGCACCTTCTGTGGTATTGCACGTTCCCAACATCATGCATGTTGTGCTCTCTCCACACATCAACAGCAGGCTCACTTCTCCCATTAAAATGCCTGCGACCCTTTTTTTGTTTTGTTGTTCGTCCTTGTACACCTTAAATATAAGCATAAATATAAGTTTAATTTGGAAGCAAATTAAAGAAATACATTTAAAAGGTATAATATGTAACATTTCCGCATTAAAATGTCTAAAAACGACTAGACCTGTTATATATTTTGTTGAGTTGTGTACTTACATTATCTCAAATGTTTCCAACAATGTACTTTAAATCTGTAATTTTATTCAAGGTAACAAGGCATTTCATTTGGTCGCCTGTCAATGGCGTCATGTCCCCTTTACCCCATCTAGCTGCTGTAACTACCGGGGAAACACGGGAATCATCAGATGATACGTCAAAGAGTGAGAAAGGAAGGAATACAATGTGACAGATTTATACTTAGTAACAGTAATACAGCATTTTCTCTAAAACACAGCAACATTTTTTCATTAATTGCATGCCATTTTGTAACACAGTAATCCAGTAGAATATTCATTTATTGATATGATATTTCAGTATTGATCTAGCTTACTACGATGTGCTACTTTGACAAGTGGCTCATGCCAGCCACCAAGCTAATGTGTAGGGTAACGTTATAACATTACAACAACGTCCAACACGCTCATTAAGTTATTTTTAGGTTGATCGTTTTGACCATGGATAACAGTGCTGGGCTACCCCACGACTGAATTCACCACATAATGTTCCAGTACCTGGATGGGTAGTCGACTCATCTAATGGTAAGTTAGCAAGTTAACGTTACGTTAGCTAACGTTACTTGCGGCTATTTCATTAGACTGAAATGACGTAATGTGAGTAAACGTGACTAAACGTAACGTGAATAAAACTTTAATACATTTCCTTGTCCATGAACATGAATGTGGTTGTTTAACAATGAAGACAACAACTCCCATGATCCCACGCTGCTACACGACGTCATCAAATTAAGTTATTTTTGTTATTGTTTTGATTGAGAGACCCCTAGCGGCAGAAATTACATACTGTTTAACATATTAGTGTATTTAATTGTATTCATTGTTTATTTTAAGTTAAATATTTATCTGTAAATCTGCAGAGCTCCTGTGGGCTTTTATTCTAAGTGATTGAGAATGGGCCTATATTATTTAACTTAATAATGATGTAACATAATATAATATTAAAATACATATATGCATGTTATATTGGGGATGTCATGACAAAATATTTCCTTTGAAGCTGTGCTGTGATCTATTTGCAGTATTTAATAGCAAGTGCTGTGGTGGATACAAATTTGTCTTACAATGTGCATAGCAAGACCCAGGAACATGCTTTATATTTTCAGAAAGTAAGCAATGGAAGAAATGCTGAATGAGAGATTGCACTGAGTTACAGAAGCTAGTAGAACAGAGGCTAGTCTGGAGGAGAGGCCATGACTTCAGCTCTCTTTGTATAACTGTGTGGGTGTGCTTTGATCAGATTTGATTGACAGTGACCAAACAACCCACCAACTCTCAACAGATTCTGATTCAAATGTTGCCAAATTCTGGTTAGTGCAGGGAAGTGACCCACACAGAAATACAGAAATCTCAAATAACCAAAACGGTTCTAACTGAAAATCGTGTGTTGGATCCCATTACTCATGGAAAAAAACTTTATTGAGAAAGTACAGTTTCAGGGCCTTTAAGGTAAGATGAAGGTTCAGGATTAGACAAAAACTCTGTGAAAGAAATGTGCACGCCAATCAAAATGGCAATCAGAAGGTTAATTCTCAGTGTTGGCTTTTATATTTTGTGACAGAATTTTAAAAAAAAACTCAAGGTCAGCCCTGAAAATCCCTCACAGGACCAGCAAAGTGAAATCTCTTTGCTGTCTAATGGGAAAAGAAATCCCACGTCTCAAGATATGAGAATTTACATCATTGCACTCTGAAGAAAACAACTATTCACCTGGTTCAAAATGATACTATTGATCTGGAGGAGACATGATGGCTGACTGGAGAGAGAAAAATTATTTCTTTACATTCTTTGTCTTGTGGGACCAACTGCCCTTGACTGTCCCATGAGAGAGAAAAGACAAACGAGGCACCGTACCTCACAATCATTCATGTTTTATCAGTTCAGCCCCACAGAGGTATATATGATAATAACATCACAAAGTCCCAACATCAGAGAGGAGGACGGACTCTTTTATCCTGCACACTGATTGTTCATTAAGACGTGAACCTTGCCTCTGGCTTACTTTTCACAGTTCTATGACCACACACTGAAATACATAAAATACATACAGCGAGCCCACCCAGAAAACCCTAAAATCTAGTTATTGGAGGAGAAATGTATTTGTCCAATTAGTGTGACCTCCACATCAAAGAAGCCTCTAGTAGTCGAGGTAAAGGTTGCAGTGTTCACACAGTGAGACTTCATGCCATCCGAGGAAGAAATGATTTTCCTCACAGCTGAATACTAAAATATGTTGGGGGATCTCGCATTAGAAGAAGTGTAGTCTCGGTGAATGTCAGAGCATCACTAATTTGAAACTATAACTAAGAAAAGTGGACAATCATCAAAGTCATTCTTATATGTAGGGCTGCTCCCTGAAAGTTGAAGATTTGAATCATCAGTCGGAGACCCCTCAGTCGACTGAGATTCTTCAAGTCAAGCAGTCAGTGTGCATTGTACTTCTGGGGACATTTCGGTCTGGACAAAAATTTAGAAATGTTCGGGTTCGGGTCGGGTTCGGTCACGTCATACTTGTCATGGTGCTTCCTGTTCAGTGCTGGGGTTTGTTATTTACGTGACAACACATGAAGGCAACACACAGGTGGTAAATATTCATGTAGCCTAGCTAAGGATGGAGGACGTCAAACAAAATCTGTCATTGGGGAAGTTTAAAAAACTACCGAAAACCATGCAGGGAAATTGACGATATGGAAGCATTTTGATTTGCTGACTCGAGTCGGATTCGGACATAAAAAACAGAATGCCTGTCGGGTTCGGGTTGGGCTTGGTTACTGTTCTCTTGGACTCAGGTTGTGTTTGGACAGAAATATGCTCTAATACACACTGACCGGGACATAACATGATGTAACATGACACTGCAGATGTGTGTTGCACTTAAACTTGTTTGATTTGAGCAGTTCTTAAAGGCTTTAAGAAGTTAAACTATTCAGCATTTAACATACAAAAAGCAAAAATTAAAAAATAAGTGTGTTGAAGAAATGTCTTTTTTCTTTTCTACCACTTAAACCTGCATTCATTGTTTTTTGGGGCCACTTTTGGCCAGCTCAACAAGCTGTAAATACAACATTGACGTATTAAGTTGTTATAGGGCTAAGCAGTTTCCTACTTACACATCCAGCAGATACAGAGCAACATTAGCATTTATTTGGAATCGTGTTTCTGGCCATCTAACGAATATCAGTCCAATATTCACTCTCTTTTTAGCTCTGGTTAGGTCTCCACCCACACCTGAGAAAAGTATGTAGCTCTTTAGCTGCTAAATGCTCCATTATGTTCATCACCTAGTTGCTAACTAACCCGGTGCTAGGCAGGTATCGTAACTGCAGAAATGGGTGATAATTCTCTGTGAGTTTGTCACTACGAGCGACACCTTTAGCATTACACATAGTAATTTCATCAATTGTTAATATCAAAATATTCATTAGTGCAGCTTTAATCCTCCTGGGACCACTCAGATTTACCTTGTCTTTGTCTTACATGCTGGTATTGGCTGATTTTATTAGTTCTAATAATGTCAGATTTATTTCCAAATTTCAATGATTATGTTACTACAATTTGAAGTATTGTTTGCTTCTTTTCTTGTTTACAGTGCAGTTGCTATGTTGGCTCAATGGAAAGCATCTTCATGAGAGATGAGACTTTTCTTAGGAAGCTATTTGAGAGTAGTCAGTAAATTTGACATGTATATCTCATCGTGTAATTATGTTATTTTAGGTGTTCTCCATGTACGTGCAGATGCCAGCACATATACAATAGGTAGAGATGATTGAGGATTATTGTGATTACAGTCAGACAATCTCTGTAACATAAAACACCCTGTAATTACTTGTGTTTGACTCAAAATAGCAGATAATTGCAATGTATGGTAGAGACAATTATGTAGATCGAGCAGTCAGCGCTTTGTTGGTAATTATACAGTAATTTCTCAATTTCTACGAAAAATATATATATAATGTGTGAGAGGGTGGGCGAGTTTCAGAGCACAGGAAGGCGCACAGAGGAAGGAGGATTAAGAGGAAGGTGTTAGTGGAGGAAGACAAAGGAGATGGTGTGGAGAAAGGGAGATAAGAAAGTAAAGAGAAGAAGAAAGTACTGAAAGAGGGGACTCAGAGGTGTGTACACAATTTGTTGATTACTACGTGTGAATTCAGATGTGTTACAGAGAGTGCTAATAACACTGGCACAAACACAACATCAACTTACCACAGTGATGTAGCAGCAGACCAAGAAACATTTAAACACCAATAAAAATGTTGAAAATGTGTGTGTTTGAAGAGTGTAGACAAAAAAGTGTTTATCTCCAGCTGAGCTCTTTTGTATCTCTGCCAAGAATGATTTCATTAGTCATAGACCAATACCCCCTCTGTGGCAATATGTGGGAGGTTTGTGTGGGTGCTGTGTGTGTAGAGAGAGAGAGGAAGAGATAGGGTTGGAGTGGGTGGGGAGAGGGGTTAAGAACGTTGTAAGTGTCTCTTGTCTAATCTGGAACAGAGTAGCAATGTGTGTGTGTGTGTGTGTGCATGTTCGTGTGTGCGTAGAAGAGCAAGAAAGAAAGAAAGCATGCACAAATGTGTTACCGTCTGCAAATTAGTATTGTGTGTGTGTGTGTGTGTGTGTGTGTGTGTTTGTGCTCTCATTCAAGTGTGAGTGTGTGATATTTTTCAGGCTGTCAAAATGACTAACAGGTACACAGCAGTGCCGTTGTACAGGAGTGTTTTAAAGAGGGGACCCTGAGGTGATGAAGTGTCCGCGGCTCAAAGAGATTGACACTGAATTTGTGTTTAAAAGAAAACAGCACTTGATTTCTGTCAGAAAAGTTAAAGTGTTGCGAAGGGTAACGTGTTATGAACCTCAGCCGCCTCATCACTGTGATAGATTAAACATAACCAACTATGCTAATGAGCTCAGTAATTAACTACTGCTCCCATTACTTAGTGCGTAGGGGAATCATTAGGAAACATTTCTACTGTGTGTCAACATACTTGTCATGACACAACACGGTTGGTATTAATATGATTTCCATCTCCTAAAGTGTTAGGAGTGAGAGCTATAAAATAAATGGAAATGTCCACATTAAAATGCAAGTGAACACAACACGAAACTCAAAACTCTAATCAAGATCATCTGCTGTAAAGAAGAAACATGTAGTCTGAATATAGAAGTTCCATCTTGAAACATAGGCAGGACCAACATGGACTGTGTAATATGGTGGCTGAATGTAAACACTAAAATGAGTAACCTCTGGTGACTATTTTTCAGCCTTAAAGCAACACTCAATTCAGAGGAGAGGATTAATAGCCACCTTTTTGTGCCATGTTTAGCTTAGCTTAGCTTCAACACTGGGAGCAAGACTAAAACTGGATTTATACTTCTATACTATAACGTCGGGGCTCTGGCATCGATGGAGATACCATGTGGGGACTGCAAGAACTGTGATTGGCTGCTTGTATTTTCCCCTATACATGTTTCTGATGCTGGAGATTGCTGAGAGTGAAGACAACATTAAGGAAGTTAAAGAAAGACTCCGTTGTCTTCTCCTTTTCAGTAACAAACATCTTACAAAGGGATTACGCTGCAGACCTTCTGCTCACTATGATCGCGGCTCTGTATGAATGAATAAACACAGCGATTACACGGTGGTAGTCTTGTTCAGTAACGAGACATGGTGTCACCTGGATGTAACTCCAGGTCTATAAGTATGTGTGTAGCCCACAGTCGCTCTGTATCACTGAGTAAATTAAACAATGAAACAGAGTTACTGTAGGGGTTATGATAGCCCTGACCATATACAGTACGTCTAGCATTGTGATGGGGATATCAACAGGTGAAATCTGACGCTCAACTATAGAGTTCTGCAGGGATGATGTATTTTTGTAGGCCAACCCTGAAGTTAGCATCACCCTGGTTCCCTCGACAAAAAGCCAATGGATTTTGGATTATTGCAGAAAATAAACTCTGCGGCAAACAAAAGTTTATGATACTAAATATTATATATTTTAAATATTTAAACATTTAAATATTTTGTTCAGCAAGATAATCTTCACAAATGAACACCACTTTTATGATTTTTGAAGCATAAATGCAATCGCAAGAAGTAAAAAGCTAAATTAACTACACCACGGTCGCAAGACTTCGACGTCACCACCACGAAGCTTTGAAAGTTTGAGTTAGAATAGTTTGCAAGAGCACGAGCATAAACACATCGAGGCTGTAAAGGCAGACGAGTGAGTAGATGAGTTTCTGTGTTCGGTGTGATGACGTTTAATGTCCCCGACAACCTCTGTAGTCTCCTTTAGCCACTTGTTAGCAACCGCCTTTTTAAAGACACATAAAACTGGGGTATTTACTGACGTATTTTATGTCGTAGAACAAAACGTGAAAATCTCTTAAGCTTGTGTTAACCACAGACCTTATTTCAGGCATCTAACCAAAAACCCATTCAAGAAACCCACTGACTTCCAGACGAGGGAACCAGAAGTGCAAAAATGTGAACTCATTTCTGCACCACTCTATAAGTGGAGTCCACAGCCACACTAGCGGCTCTGTGAGTGAGTGCTAGGGCACATGCTCACCATGAATATTGACATGGTAATGTTAAGCTAATAATGTTTGCCATGTTCAAGTTTAACACGTCAGCATGCTAACATTTGCTAATTAGCATAGGAAATGTCATTAGTTTTTTGACAAATTTGAAATTTTGACCAGATGATGGCACTGCATGAAAATTCAGGGGATCATTAATGTCTGTACATTATTGATACATTTCAATGTGGACCAAAATGGTGGACTGACCGCCTTTTACATGCTTATCTTGTTAGCTGGAGAAGTTTTGTTCATGATAGAGTTGCAACAGTGTGCAAACCTGCCCCTGTATGAGAAATATAAGCAGCAGCTGCAAACTCTTGTAGCTACAATGCTTTTATTTATTTGGATAAAAACATCACCGTTAGAACAGTCCCTCCTTGGGTCCCCATATAAACTTGTCCAGGACTTATGTCTGTCCAGGGCACACAGAGACAACACTGATATTCACCTCCTGAAATCTAAAATCTGTAGAGCTAACATCTTAAATCACAGCATATGTTTTTGATCTACAGGAAAAACGGTGATTATAAGCTAACGTAGTTGCCCCTGACATGTAAACATCAGATCTATCTCATGCAAGGAGGGAAAAAATCTGTTGCAGTGTCAAAAAAGCCCTTGAAGCTCTGAAATGTGACTTGAATAGATTTTGTCCATTCAGCTTCTTACAAGGAATGCAGGACTGATTAAACTACTAAGTCACAGCATGCTGTCCCTGTTGCAGCTCTACAGCAGATTGGACTGTCCACTGTAATTTTTAAAAGTAATTACTCTTCAGAACACAGCGACAGTAAATTCATCATAAATGAGAGCAGCCCGACCCATCACTGTTCAACACAATGTCAACTTTGATGAAAGAAGCAGTTCTTGACATTATTAATGTTGCTGTGCAACACACTGCAAGTTATTGACGTTCCATTATTTTCAGTGGTGATGATGTTGCCACAAAGAAAAAATCCTTTAGAAAATCCAGCCAGTAAGAATGGTTCATTTTAATAAGGCTCATATGATGTTTTTGTTTCAGCTTCATTTTCTGAATGTTTGAATAAAAAAACAAATCACACACCTGAGCCCGCTCCAAGGCAAAGTAGACGAAAACCCATGAACAGAACAACAGCAGATGAGACCTGGACTTATTGTACAAACCTGCTCAATGAACCGTTAAACCACTCTGTCCTTATTTGTAGTTCTTTAAACAGCATCATGCATCAACTGTTGCTTTTCCTCTTCGATGTAAATCACAGGAAAATATTAAACACATTTTTGTGACTTCCTGTAACTCCAAACACTTTTCTTGCTTCTCACCATCCAACATGTGAGGAATTCCTGAAATATATAATATGACAGTGAGGACTTCACTACACTTTTGCCAAATACTCTGCATGTGTCTTAGGCTATTTCACCACAGTCGCCACATGGCATGGATTTCGTGCCATGCAAATGTACTATTCATTGATTTTTCATCAACTTTTAACAAATGCATTTTGGTCTAGATGCTGATCCCGTGTCCTGGGCTGTATGTTTTCTGACACCTAAAAGTGAAAGTAGGTGAGCAATTGTTGGATTTGATGGTCACTAGTACTCCTCAAGGCTGTGTTCTGTCTGATTTTATTTATTTCATATACTGAGCTCCATATCAGTCTGCACACCAACATGTGTGGATGTGCTTGATTTACATTTTTTCTTTTCTGTATTTTTTCTCCCACCTTGGGGATAATAACGTTTATGAATTAATTCATATTGAATTGGTTTTCTTTTCTTCATCAAAATACAAATTGGTTTGCTTGCCACTTTCTCTCATTATATTTTTGCCTTTTAAATTTCACAGTTCTCAAGAGACACCAGCATCCCAAGTCTATTATCAACAAGCATACAGAGTTCCTGCTGCCTTTAGCTTGCACTTCCTGATTGCATTTCTTTAAAGAGTAACTTAACACTAAATCTGCTTTTTTGAGTTAGTAAATTACATATACAGCCAGTTCATTACACAATCTACTGATCCATGGTCCCAATCTATAGTGTCAATTACAAACAAAGCTATTTTTCTTTTTCCAGAGAAAATCTAGTAATTCTGTCCTCTTGACCCCCAGTAAATCTGTGAAAAATGTATGACGTACTACAACATCACGTTCACCCCCACCACCACTCCCAACATATAAATACAGAAGTCAACCATTAGCAGTGTAGACAGTTGACAAGAGTGAGAGCTTGCAACTGAGAGTAGAAGTAGCAGTAGAAATACTGCAGTAGTACAAATACTACTCTTACTTGCACGCTAAGCTAGTAGTTTACATTTACAGTAGTTAGTAGTTTACAGTTTACACTCTCCATCTCTGCTATCTCTGCTGATGCCTCCTAAGCTAACTAGCTAGCAGTTCAAACGGCTCTGAAGTTCATCAGTGAGCCCCGGTGGAGACTCGGGGGGACTGAAGTCACGGTCACTGCTTTCAATTTTGGCCTGTGAAAAAGAAGCTTCGGCTCGTGTGAGTGTAACGTCAGCCGTTTCAGGCCAGTGTAGAAGTTAAAACGAGAGTTAGCGTCTGAAAACAGCTAAACGTGTCAGTTAAGAGAGCGGGTAAGCATTTTTATTTATTTAAAAAAAAAAAAAACAAGTAAGTAAATAAGTAAACAAATAAATAAATAAATAATAAAAAAAGCAGGGTGTGTGTCAAGGTTCGAATGCATTTTTTGAATTTGTGAAGGGGGGGCATGTTCAAGCTAAAACGGTGTGTTAAGTGCTCATGTAGGTGTAATGTCAACCTACATAAGCATAAGACTTTAAAATAAAACAATACTATGGCTTAATATCTGTTTGAAGATGATATCAAAAAGATATTTGGGTTCTAATTTTTAGGAATGACAGATAATAGATCACAGCATCAACTCTCATTTTAGTGTTTTGGTGTAGGCTGTTGCATCAATATTGAATGTCAAATGTTAAAAACTGATATGTTTGCTGAGATTTCCTTTGAATATTGTCAAAGTGGCTAAATTGGTCTTTTACCAAGTCCAGATCTCAGTTTAATGAGCATCCACTCACACCTGCATTAGGAGGGTTTTTGTGATGCAGTCACTGAGGATGCAGGTTGCTTCCCCGACAGTCAAACAGAACAACCACAGGACTGCAGGTTTAATTAGGCCTTACGGACCACAACAACCTCAACTACTTAACAAAACACAAAACCACCTCTACTTCTCTTTTATACACCAGGGAGTCTGGAATTAAATCACTACATTGCCAGCTTCTCACATAATCATCTTACTCTGTGACCCAAAATACTAATAAATATGTCAAAGCTGCCTCTGAGGCTCTCTGGAGCTGAAGGTTTACACCTACTTGAATGATGAATTCACAAGACAATGGGTTACAGCTACATCAGTTCTTAATATTACTCAAAAACAATGGAATGATCATGAAGCAGCTTATAAATAGATTTTTTCGTGCCATTCAGCGTTAAACGCTGCTCTGCCTGATAAACTGATGTGTCTTGAGGAAAAACAAATGCCCACACAGAGAAATGATGCCTCTTTCCTGATTTAATCAGCAACCTTTCAAACAAAGTGGCTGCTGAATGAACGCTAACATTCAGCATCTCATTCTTTTCTCGATTTTCTTCTCTTTTTCTTTGTCCCAGTGTTTATCGCAGGCTCTATCAAGTATCTGGCTACAGCTGCACAAGCCAAGGAGGATTAATGAAATACACTTGCAGCAGCAGTCTATGCACAACATCCAGTGCCCTCCTAACTGAGATGTCATAGATTCTACCTGTTTGCACAAATGACATTTTGCTGTCTGGTTTAATCACATCCGGGATGATTGGAGGAGATAAATTGAAACTTGAAAGAGAAAACCCAAACTGACTCAGAGTCACATGTACAAAGAAATGTGTCAAAACATAACAAAATGTCCATAGAAATCACTCAAACCACTCCAGCAGGAAATTCCACATCTCTGCCATTGAGTCATGTTTTCAGTTTGTTCCAAACAATCGCATTCAATCGTGAAATACACTACGTATGGTGGAGCAACACAGAAGTGGTGTATTTAGGTATGTTGTGGAGAAACTACGAGAATTTGGAACAAACTGAACAGACAGACCAATGGTAAACAAGTGCATTAGAGAATTGTTTGAGACGTTTCTATAGAGGTTTTGTTTGATTGAAATCCACTGTAACATTTGTGAATCTACGCGTGCTGTTCTCTGCGAAGAAACAGGCTCAGAGCCACTTTCAAGACTACAGGGGGTGTATTTTTGATACTCAAAAGATGGAGTACTCTTCTAACGGATAGGGCTGGTAATATTCTGTATTTCTGTTATTGTCAACAAATCCCATGAAAAGACCAAAACCAACAATGTGCTAACCCATCTCTCAATACTTTCCGACTTACCTACCCTGAAGGGGTGGGCTGATCAATACCTAAAGTCTACCAAAGTCTTGTTTTGAGAATCAATACAAGTGTCAATAGGATCGAAAACAAAAAAAGGGGTATGTTCTGTGTACATGAACACTCCTCTTAGTGCATTCACTCTCTGCTTCTTTGCTGCTGTTGTGTGCCACATGCAACACTTTGTTAGTATCAAAGAATTCACACAGAAAAAAGTTTGTTATTCAGTGTTTTGAATTTTACCAGGTTAAGATCTGAGAACCAAACTGATGTTAGTGAAGTGAGTAAAAGTGAACGAGTGCGCAGGATCCGACGGTCCTGTCCATGAGACTTGGAGTGCAAGAATTTCGTAGAGATTATTGTTTATTATTAAAAACTGTCTTGTGCATGCAATTAAGCAATTAACAGAGAAGAGTTAAAAGAAATGATTAATGATGGTAAATCACTCATTGGTAATAAAATGTATTCCAAAGCCTATTAAAGATGTATTAAACTCATAACACATGATAGTTCATTAGCCGCCTTTAATAATAAAAAGTATTGGCAGTGGTATCCATATCCAACCCAGTCTCCTAGAAGTTATACAACATTGTGTTCCCAATTCTGTTGTGATGGCAAATGTAATCATTGGCTCAATTATGTTCAGAGGCAACATTTTTGTGAGTGATGAGTGATGAGCTACATTTACAGTGTGTACCGCGCTCGACCTGCAGGTAGGTGGTCAGGGTGAATGGTGGACATACAAAGTTAATGACTTGGACTCCAGAGACTGGGCTTCACATCCTGAGTCCTGTCTGTGGTTAGGTTTAGGCAACAAAAGCACTTTGTTTAAGGTTAGGTAAAGATTGTGGTTTTGGCTTCAAGTGTCTGCAGACATTTTCTGTATTAAACCAAGACCACAATGTGTCCCTGACCTTAACCAAGTGCTGCCAGAACCTAAACACAACAATAAAAAAGTGTAATAAGTGAAATATGTTGTCAGCGAACATTTTACTGATACATTCAGTGTCACCATTTTTAAGACTTGCTATATACAACATTAATTAACATTTCCTTATTATGTTGATAAAATGTCAATAAAATGTAATCTTCTTTTAAACTCATTTGCTTCTGAAAACTAGTCGTATATAAATGCAATTTCTCGGAGACAGGGTTGTTCAGTGATACCCTGGTACTACTTAGCGCATCGGATTGAAACCAGATTTCATGTTATCGCCCACTCCTACTGCTACTGTCAGTGCCAAGCCCATTCATTCCTTCTGAAGATGTAAATCTTTGAAAACAGGTCACAAATATTTCTTTCATTTTCAAAAAAGGATGCTCAGTAATTTCCTATAACAGCTGTAAGCCACTGCAGTTTATATCAAATATTACTCAAACAGAAGTAAATAGTGAATTGGGGACTATTTTCAGCAACGGATTGAACTACATTTGGTGCTCTAGTGCAGCCATTCTCAACCAGTGGGCCTCAGAGCGCCAGCTAGTGCAGAGGCAGTGGTACTGCCAAATAGTTAGATTCAAATTATTATTATTTTTTTTATATATATCTAAAAGTGCTCAAGAATTTTACATCATCAGGTAGAGACAAACATGCTTTGCCACTGTTAGCTAGCTAACGTTCCCTCAGATGCAGTGACACAAAATGGATTGGTTTTTGAAAGGAAAAAGTGATGTGGGAGAAACATACATTTGGAATCATAATGGCGGGAAGTGCGAAGCGCAGCGTGTTGAATGAGGTGAAATCCTGTCAAATGAGGCGCTAAAACCATCAAAGCTCCAGAGACACTTCAACACAAAGCACTCGGGATGTGATGGGAAGCCAAAAGAATATTTCATAAGGAAAAAAGACGGGCTTCAGGCACAACAGAAAGTAATGACAACATTAACATCTCAGTCAAAAGCCTCTTTGAAAGCAAGCTATATGGTTGCTGCTCGTAGCAAGAAACCCTTTACGATCGCAGAGGAGCTTATTTTGCCTAGCACTTTGGGAAGGTGGTCCTTGGAAATGTTTTAACAACCAGAAGAGGACCTTAAGTTACTAAAGGTTGAGAAACCCTGCTCTAGTGAGTATTTGGGGCAGCAGGACGGTTTATGTGTTACTGAGTCAAAATAAACTACAGTGTGTGTGTTCATGGTGATGAAGGAACATGTCATCATCATCAACAGTGTGGCTCATTGATGTGTTTTAATCGTTTTTGGACAACAACGGAGCTCTATGGCACAGAGGAATAAGATATATCAGGCTTTGGATACACTCACAGTACTTGTTAGTAGGATCACATCATTCTTACTTTTGGTCTTTTTATGAGATTTGTTAACAATAAGAAAAATATAGAATATGACCACAGTTATCCTTTAACATCAGGGAGGAAGATAGCTAGATTCCTCAGCTGTCACCGGGTGAACATGAGCATGTTAATGAGGTGACCTTTCAAGATTTCTGCTTATTGACATTTTCAGTCACCACTTGCTGCCGTCTAAGACCAGGTAGTGTGTACCTGCTTGATGTATTTTTAACATGTAGTTTTATTGCAGACACTGCCGTAGTTACAGTATACAGTATGAACTGAAGCCAGCTGCTCACCATCCAGTGTTGAACTCCACATGCGCATCGAACAGAGCGACGACGGGAGCGGAGGCGGCCCTCCATCCGCTGACTCGGGACCTGATCAGTCCTTCCTGCTTGTCATGGTGGACCACCTTGATGAACCCTGGGCTGTGTTCAGCGTTGGTCTCCTCCACGAAGCTCTGCAGGTGAGCTTTCAGCTCGACTGGAGAGAGAGTGAGACGCACTTGTGATGTTAAAGCAAACTCACTGAAGCCTGTTGCTGCATTGATCTTATCGACAAAGCTCCACAGAAACTCCCTCAGCTCCACGGGCTAGAGAAAAGTGTATGCCACTAATGCTTGTATGTGTCTACACTTTTAGCCCATTTTCTATCAAAAACATACATTCAAAGTTGCTGATTTTGAAGGAGAACTCCCTGTTTTTACCACATAAGCTTTGATTATCCTTCCTATAGGTTGATAACATTTTACAACACATTTAATTTCGGTGTTGACACTCACTAAGGTATTATCCATATGTTGTGACAACAATACACATTCACATTTCATGAACCCCTTGGCAGAGCCTGGCATACACAACAATTAAATGAACATAAGCCCATACTGAATGGACAAACATGCTGAATTCACATAAATCCAAATGTTAGTGCAGGGGGAGGCTGAGCAGCAGGGAGTGGTGTAGCAGCAAGGATGCAGTGCTGACCAGACTGTGCAGGAATACGTTGAACAAGGAAGTACAGCCCTGCAAGATCGAGCAAATGTTTACAACGGATAGTCTGGATGAAACATTAAGTTGAATGTTAATTTTCACTTCTAAACCCCATTTACATATTTTTGTGTTGTTTTGGGCTTGGTCCTTATTTCAAATTTAGGGAAATCTTAAAGGGGCGCTCCGATTTTACACATGAAGTGTAGTTTACTTGCCGTGAGTACTACTCAGCCTGTGAAAACAGCTGTTTAATTTCTTCTGTGGCTCTGGAAGGAGCTTTCTAAAGAATAATAATAGATAATATAAAGAAAATAACCCTGATGATGTCATTGGAGTTATCTCGGCTTGGGCTTGGATACTACAAATCTTTAACACAAAGCTTGCGTTACAAACTGTGGCGTGGCGCTTGAAAGACGTGGGAATTTACCAGGCACAGGAAGTCCACCAAAAATGATATTGTGTTGCATTACTGTATGGAAAGCTTGACCCACACTTAAGACTAAACACCGAAGGCGTTTTTTTCATGTGATTAATTCACACATCAATTTAACTTTTTTGAACTGTTGTTTTTGTCATGAGTACTTTCACACAGAACGCAAATATTATGCTGCGAAAAAGCTTTGTAATTTTTTTTCTGAGCTTATTCGCATTGCTGCGGGTATGAATAGTTTTTATGCAAAATATTTGCAGGCGAGTGTTTCGCATTTTCGTGTAATTTATTCATCACGTCCATAAAAGTCTGGATATCTCAGCCTCTGTTGCACCACTCTGTTTTGACCATTCTTTACTATGTGTCTCTTGCAAGCCTCCCAACTTTGTGGGAGTGCAATACAGCATCCAATGATATTTTGGACAACAGTTGTGCTTCCAACTTAGTGGCAAGTTTTAGGGGAGTCTCTTTCCTGTTTCAAAATGACAGTGCCCCCATGCACAAAGTGAAATAGTCTTCCCAGTTTGGTGTGGAAGAACTTGACTAGTCTGCACAGAGCCCAGACCTCAACCCCGACAGACACCTTTGGGATGAATATAAACTCCCAGCACAAGAGGAACCTTGAGTGACGTAAGTGTACGTTGATTGGTTGAAAACAGCTCGCAACGGTAGTCCTGATTAAAAAATGGACCAAAACATGGACAAATCGACTGACAGTGAAGTCCAGGCTTTATTGAGCGTATATGCGACAGGGGAAATATAAAATATAAAAATCTTGTGTGTGATGTTGTGAGGGACGTTGCTATACCAACCACCTATTGGCGGTGCAAATGCAAACAGAAAAAAAGCCCTTGAAGGTACGTAGTTCTCGGGGGAGCTCCCTAGTTCCTCTCAGGAAGTCCCCAGGACTGTTTGGTCCGAAAACGCCTATTGTCAATCTGTTCTAACTACGTGTAGAAATATAAATATAACTAAACACTGTTTCATTGTGGTTTTTTTTTTGCTATGGAAACAGTTAGCAGATGCTCCCAGATGATGTGAGAAGCCTAAAGGGTTCATATTCAAAAATAAAGCTGTGAGATAATCAACCCACGCATATGGTACACACATACACATTCTTTGAATATGTTAAGATTTCTTGTGTTGCTTCTGTCTTTCTTCGTGAGTGATTTCCTATATGCCTTGCACACATTCAGGTAGACAGACGTACACACAAAAACGGATTCAGACACACACACACACACACACACACACACACACTCACACATAGACTGCCCAGAGTGGAACAGCGAACATCTTCATTTCCTCGTTGTGATTTCTCTGTGTTGTAATCCTGCCCGCAGGCTACGGCTGCTGCCTTCCATCTCTATTCATTATTACCATCAGCCTGGATTCTCTAGTCTCTCTGTTTTCCTTTAATGAGCCACCGTTTGCTGCTGACCTGGAAGAAAGATGGGCTCATTTAAAACTGGAGCTAGGAGTATTTGAAGAGCACCTTATTGTGTTACACGTACATGTGAGATTACTTCCAAACATAAAAAATCAAGTCATTAAATCAAGCGCACCTCCAGTTACACAAATAATTTTGAGACGTCTGGTCTGCACGGTGAAATATGTTTTTTACCCAAATGTAGCTGACAGTCTGAACAACAGCAGACCTGTTTACCTTCTATCCATTAAAAAACATCACAAGATAACTGCTGGGTCAGAAGATTCTCAGTGGAAAATAGATTGATGCGTTCTCACCATCTGAAAAAATCAAATGGTATTTGACTACCTGTGTGCAACCTCATGTTGACAAGTCATCAGATCAGTTGTCTTAGCGTTTTGTACATCATTTTGAACTACAATGGTATTAATGAAAAAGGAAACTGGAGTTTTGAACATTATGAAGTCCTACAGGTGGTGTTGGCTTGTTTACTAGCCCAACATTAAGTAGGGCTGCAACTAATATTATTTTTTCGACGAAGTGATCATTAAGTGTTTAATCTATACAATGACAGAACATTTCCCAGAACTCATTTACACTTTATTTGTCTGAATAGTCCAAAACCCAAAGACATTCAATATACAATGACATAAAACAAAAAAGCAGCAGCTTTGAGGAACTGAAACCTGCTGCAAACTGCATTGTTGCTTAATAAATTACTTAAAAGATTAATCGACTATCAAAATTATTATTGATTAATTTTCTGTTAATCAATAATCAAATACTAATTGTTTCAGCACTAGTAAAAAGTAACAACACTAAGCCGCACTAACCCTGTGAGGTTATAAAGCTCATTACAAAGAAAACAAAATTGTTGGATGAATGAAAAAGAGACTGCTGTGCTTTGAGCTATATGCTACCATCAGCAACATGCTCACAGTGACAATGCTAACATGCTAATGTTTAGCAGGTATAATGTTTACCATATTCACTATCTTAGTTTAGCATGTTAGGATTTGCTATTTAGCACTAATCACAAAGTACAGCTGAGGCTGATGGGAAAGCCATTAGTTTTGCAGTTATTTAGTCATAATCCAAAGTATTGGACACATTAAAAATTTGACCTGAAAAGTCAGGGAGTCACTAAAGTTATTACAGTTCATCCTGTAACATGAATATCTGCACCAAATTTTACAGCAATCCATTCCATCGTTGTTGAGACATTTCACTAAAAAACAAAAGAGACAACCTCATGGTGGCGCTACATGAAAGGTCAGGGTATCACCAAAGTCATTAGGATACATTGTCTACAAAATTTCATGGCAATTCATCCAAACATTTTTGGGATATTTCAAAAATGGTCCAAATGGGAATGGTGAACTGCCTGATGTCCCTGGAGCCACGATGTTAGCATGGCTGTAGATATACAGGGAAACTGTGGTTTTTTTTCACAACTGTCTGTTATTTTACAGACCAAACAATTAATCAACTTATTAAAAAGTAATTAGTTAGGTTAAATGATAGTGAAAATAATGGTTACTTGCAGCCCTAATTTTGAATGAATTCTTGAATTGTTATAAGTTATGATATAGAGATTTGGCTAACAGCGAGGCAACGTAATTCAAAGTAATGCCATTGTGACATTAATGGAGGTTTGCATGGCTCGGTGATCTTTGATCAGCACTTTGAGGCTTTATGAATACAACCCCTGATGTCTCTGCTAATTTACTATGGTGGCAACGCATAATGAGCGTGACTGCATTTCCACTTTTGCCTTCATCTAGCCTCAGTTGACCCTCATTTGTCATAATTACACCATGCAAAATCAATAAGTACAATCAGTAAGTAATGATCATGCACTTTCACGCCATGAGTTATCGTCCATCAATTACCTTCATTATGAATTACCACCATGCGATTGTTATTCACCGCAAAGCAAAAGCATTAAATCATATTTCCCAGAGAATTGTTAACTTGAACAGTGGTAATGCATTAGGAGGGGATAATTTGAGGTAAATGTTGAATCTATTTATCCCCCTGGTTGCTCCACTAATCAGCATTCACCCCTGTGCAGCTACCATAACTAAACTCTGATATACTGTATTATTGAAGAACAGAGGAGCAGTGAGAGACCCATAAAATCTGCAGGCGACGGTAGCAGACACAGATTTCTCATAATGGTAATTACAAATTTGGCAGCAGTGAAATATGTTCAATAGTACGTGATGCAATTATTAACGCCGGCCCTCTAACAGACAAGTCATACCCGGGCCTCGCCTGCGACTGCTGTAATAAGTTTTCATCTGTTTTCATACACCACTGATGCAGCTAATGCCTGCACATGTCCTGATCTTTGTGCACCATCCAAAGCAGAATATAAAATAAGTGGGACATAAAATATAGACAGTCTAAAGCTGTAGCTCACCTACAGGAGGCAGTACTTACTGTAATTATTCAACTCTAGATCTTTGCCCTATAATGTGAATATAAAGTGAATTAAATCAACTCTTTATGTGGCTATTATTTATTTGGCTGCAGTGTTGTCAGAGCAGTAAACAGTAGTCCTTCAAGTTCAAATAGGAAGAGATTTTTTTGTACCGTTTGGTGCCAAAGTTCAACAATCATTGATAGACATGGCAGGACAACTGTGTAAGACTGTGTAACTTCTGAGAGAAGTAATGAGACATTCTTTCTCTCACACTTGAAAAGTTTTATTCATAAGAAATAAAACACACTGTTGCTCAATTTGACCGAGTACACTGCTACAGCCCTGTTTGATCTTGTATGACCAGTAGCTTAAAGTGGCTAAAGATAGCTAACTTTAGCTAAATGTTGATGTATAATGGACATTACTGAGTCAGTTCACTGACACCAACACTCTATTCTGGTGGCATTGTGGTAAGAAGATGGATGCCACTCTCATGTCTGTGCGTTAGGTATGGAGCTAGAGCCAGGAGGCAGTTAGCTTAGCTTAGCATAAACACTGGCAGCAGGGAGAAACAGCGAGTCTCTCAAAAGTTCCAAGTTTGTGTGCCAAAAAATAGTTAAAGCACAAAACTTTACATGAAACCATATATTATTAATTTAACATTTCTGTTTGTATGTGCATTAAACACATGAGATTCAACATGTTAATTAGTCAGTTTTAGAGGTCATAGTAGGTGTATTTTTGAACTTTAGACAGAGCCAGGCTAGCTGTTTCCCCTTGCTTCCAGTCTTTATGCTAAGCTAAGATAAGCCTCTCTGGATAACAGGGGAGACTAATATTCATATCACACCCACATCAGGATGGCTACATCGGCAGTGTGAACTACCACATACAGGAGATTCCATTAAGACCGGGGTGAACACACTCCACCACAGCATTATCTGCCATGTCTGACAGTTTACCCCGGTGAACTAGAGGACATGGAGTTATAATAAAACTAGAGGGAGAATAACTCAGTGTAGGTCCCGCTCATGTGCCACACCTGATAAACAGTCAAGTCTGTTCCCAAACTACACTTCTCAAACACAAAGGGCAGATTATGCTTCTTCTACATGCGTTCTCTGGAGGTTGTTAAAAGATATACTGTATATTAACAGTGGGTTCAATTTGGTTTATTATGTTCCTGCAACTTGTTTTTCTGTAAGGACATCCTCTATGAACCACTACACCCCAAAAGATCAAATTTGGAGTGAAAAATAAGGCAGAAAAATCAATCAATGGGCAAATATATTGATAATACTATAAACCCCCCCTGAAAACCTACGATCAAGAGGTGATTGCTTTGAAGAAAAAATATTGCTGCCAAGGGAGATATCCAAATGAGATACACCTTTTAATCCCACCTCAAATGAATGGCTTCCTGTGGATGGATGGAGGTACACCTTTGTAAACTGGGCTGCATCAAAAACAAGAGCATAAACATCATAAAAGCGAAAACATGAGGATGTTCTATGACTCTTACAGCTGTTGCTGTGGTCATCCACCAGTATGATCTCTTTGAGCAGGTGTGATGGAGTCCTCTGGATGGCCGTGTGGACGGAGCGCAGCAACACCGACAAGGCCTCATTGACAAAGATGAAGATGATGCTGAGCTGAGGAAGATCTGATGAATATGACATGTTTCTGCACCTGGGCGTGTGGAAATAAACAGAGAGAATCGGAGGCTTTCTTTGGGGTTTCTTAAGAGAAAGATGTCCCAAAATCAAGACTTAAACAACATCATTCAATTAAAGGTGGAATCCATGCAGGCAAATACCAGCACCACACATCTCGATCAATTAATCAATTGACAGCACACACATCCATCAACTGACTGACCCGTCTGGTCGTAAATCTGGGATCGGCCGGGTGAGGGAGATGCGGTCGCTAAGGTAGCCGTTGTAGCCATAGTAACGGAACTTCCTGAGGGCGACCCTTCGACTCTCGGGGCCCAGGTCGTGACCCCAGCGGTCGAACAGCGAGGAGGCGGAGTCTGAGGCCGAGTCTGACGAGGACGCTGCGTCTTCACCGTCCTTCTGAGGGGTCTCTGTGGACAGAGAGGGAGAGAGGTTGTTGCACTTTGGACAAACATTTTTTTTTATTTTGAGGAAACATATATCACTATTTGCAATTTTTCTCCCACAGTTTTCTCCCAGACCCATCACTAACCACTGTGCTGCCAGATGCTTAGACAGCTACCTGATGTTACACTGTGGAGAAATTTAATGACAAATGAACTTCCTTCAGCTCTATTCACAGAGCTTTGCAGGAAAAATGACTGTGGCTGACGCTAAGTATGCTGAGGGCTGAGACAATCATTTCAGCAACACAGGGGGAAAGGATGGAACACAAATGCGATGCACACTAACCAGGATTTTCATTGTCATTACAAATAACTCATTCTGGCAGCCATCTTTTTCTGCAGAGGTGAACACAAATCCGCTAACATGCCCAAGGAAACCTTTTTTTTTTTTACCAGCACGGTAGCTCACTGTTCTGTGCTACATGTGCAACACCGAGCTGCTGCCCCTGCATGGTGGAAAACAATGAGAGTAGAAAACATGCTTGAGGCCTGTTAGGAAAAAAACATTTGCAAACAACAGAAAGCATATTTGGTGGTTTGAAATATTTATATTTCATGTTAATTAAAGCAGACCATGAGGCTGCACTCATTCTAGCTCGTCATGATTCCAAACACGGATGAAGAGTGATGCTTTGCAGCTTCCCTATCACCTGTTCTCACTGTGTTGGGGCAAAGTAGCAGCAGAATTTGTTTGTCCGAGTCACTGGATGATGGGGCTCAACTGAGAGAATTAAATATTCATGAGACTGAGGCATGCGAAAATTCCTGACCCAGGTGTACAAGTGTTGAAAAGGTGGAGAATGTATAATCAAAAAGCCATGAAAATAAAATTTGTAATTACAGTATGAGACTCCAGGTCAACTTTCTACATTCACTTTCACAACTGCTTATGAATGTCTTTCCTGAAAAATGAAACAGCCCTAATTAGCAATACTTCTCTCATGATGGTCTGAATGCTTAAAGAACAGAAATATGAATTATCGTTGATTTTGTAAGGAAATATAAACTGTAAGGATAGCGTATCGAGAGTATCAAACAGTTTTGGACATATTTGTGGAAACAGTGTCTAAGCTTCAAGCCTCTAAGTGTGGGCCTTTCCAATGGCAGCAGTTGACAACATCTGTGGGGCACGGCTGACTGAAACACATCAAAATCGAGTAGCCCACATGTTCCACACAGTGCTGGTTATGTACTGTTAGCAAGACGTCTCTCCCTTTACAGCATTTGGGAGGTGTGTGTCGCCACGGGAAACTAACTGGACAGGCATCTGATTTCCTTTTTTAAAGGATTAAAAGAGTTTATTAAAAAAATACTTCTGTATGTACCTCTAAGCAAAGCATTAAAACTCAACAGGCCATCACCCCGACCCTAACTACCTGCAGCTTTATGAAACACCAATAATACACCTGCAGATATTTGACTGCAACATATAGACAGAGTTTTATTCATAGACACCAGTACTGACTGACAGTAAAATTAGCCATTCTATCACTGGGGAAAAAGACAAATCAGACTCAACAACATGTAAACACGTGACTTATCAAAGAAGGAAAAAAGAAATCTGTAACATAACTAAACCAGCCATAAACATAGCACACAAAAGTCAAGAAAATCATTTAGAATATACTGATTTCTTGATAAAAAATGAATTTTAATTTCAGTTTGACTTTAAGATTCTAGCTCTAATGAGTCAAACATCACTTTTTTTCTTTTCTGGCCTCCAAACAGGCCTGCTGGAAGACTGTGAAGTGCCTTCTCCCCTTCCTGAGCTGAATGGGTTTTTTATTAGTTTGAAGAGCACTACTTCACCCTTTGGCAATAACAAGCTTAATGCTCTCGTGGGTGGAACACCACCTCCCTCCAAGTCCCCTCAAAGCCTCATAATAAGCACCCTAAAAGCACTGCAAATGATACACTTTTCTTGGTCACAAATGCATTGTGACGCACCTAGAGTTTTGAGGAGTTTAAAGTCGCCTCATTCAGCGTGCACTTTGAAAGGTTTCTCAGTGTAGCCAAGAAAAGGACAGATGCATCACAGAGCAAATGTACCTGTGTAGGTTTCTTGATGCTGAAGTCAAGAACAGACAAACAGATGGAGTGTGTTGTGTCCTGCCCTGCACTGTGTCCGACACATTTCATTGTTAATTCAGAAGGACCCAGCTACCCTTTCCAGCATGGCTGGAGGGCATAGCGTACCTCGATAGGAGAAGCCAGTGGGAATCAAGTGGAACAGTGGTGAGAATGTAAGTGTGTGTGAGTGTAATACAGCACCTGCAGCAGTGTATGTCCACTAGCATATCACAATAGCAGATAGATTCAATACTGTATATGTATGTATGTGTTTTGTCCTTACTGAGAGGTCATGTGAACACTCACATGTGAACGCAAAGCACTGTACCTTTTTTCACCCTAATGCAGCGCCTGTTCGGAGAAAATAAAAGAATTTTGTTTCTGAGACTTACAGTTCAAAAGTTATAGGCCAAAGAGTAAAGTTTGTTGTTATAGCGCCACCATCTGGCCAACTTTGACACTGCGCTCCTTTGGGTCCTCAACAATACACCCGCCAAGTGTGGAGCTGATTGGATAAGCAGTTGTCAAGATAATGGAAGGACATACATACAGACAGACAGAGATTCCTTCCTTTATAGATTATATTTTGCCGTTGTGCCATATTATATCTTAATCAGGGAGTACATAAAATGTTAAATTCAAAATAAATCTGTCATTTGCTTTTTCCAACATGTGAACATTTTGTTTTCCCCAGCCATCGCATAATAGTACCCTCTCTTCATGTCAGCACGTAGTTTTACATGGAAAAGTGAAAATATATATATTATATTATATATATATTCATATATGAAATTGGAAATTTTGCACATCTTTTCCCTTTGAAGCTGTTTCCCTCAAATGCCCATAGTTCATTCAAGATTTGCCAATTCAATAGCCCATTCAGGGTCTGTATGCACCTCAAGCATGGAACAGCCTGCATGCTGATTGGAGATTTGCACCGAAACTACAGTATCTTCCTTCAAGCTGCACTAATCAATATTTTGATAGTAACAATGGATCAAATGACTATGTATAAGGTGAAAGCGGTCCCTCGCAGTAACACCCACAGAGAGTTATCACCCAGCTCTGCGGTTCTGCAGTTTTAGCATCTTTCAGCTCATTATTTTGGTTTTACGGCCCACAGACTCCACTGTCATGAGTCCCGTTTCCAGATGCAGCGGTTCAGCGAAGAAGCTCTGATAAACTCACTGTACGCTTCCTTCCTACAAACAAAGTTAGCAACCAGCTGGTGAACACGGTGGAGCATTTAGACTAAAGAGCCACATATTTTTCTCAGTAGCTGTTCAAAACAGAGCTAAAATCAGAGTGAATATTGGACTTGAAATGAATACTAATGTTGCTCCATGTCTGCTGCTGTTTGCCAACACATCACAATGTTGTGTTTACAGCTTGTTCCAATTCCCCCAAAATGGCCAAAAAAAAAAAAAATTACTGCTTTAACAAGAAATTCAAGACATTTTGTTTTGTTTAGCTTTTATTTCGTTTTCCCTGTTGTGGTGTGAGTCTGCAGCTGTGTTTAAAAGGAACAGTTCTTTCATTTTTGAAAATACTGCTTTATATGAGTGCTTCAGTGTTGTCCATTTTTTCTGAAGAATGAGCTGGCACGAATATATCTTTCTATCTATCTATCGCAAATTTGCATCGCTGTCAGTATGAATAGTTTTGATGCGAAATATTCGCAGGTGAGTATTTTGCATTTTTGTGTTGTTTATTCATCACGTCCCCGGCGTGTAAAGGCCTTTACACTTTAATTTTCTCCAGCATACAAACCACTCGCAGTTACACACAGAGGACCTTGGGGGTCAGAGGTCAACCCCCTACAAGTGCTACTCACTGTTGTGAGTGTCTGGCAGCATCCAGGGCTGCATTGTGATGGTAAACAGTGGAACTTTGTGCTGTGATACCCTTGTTGGGGATAGGAACTTGGCTGCCTGTCAATGTCTGCTCAGCTGTGATTACACACAGAACACACAAACACACACACACACACACATACTGCACAGATACAGACAAGAACGGTTCAGAAAGAGAGAGCGAGGTGGACAAGTTTGGAAAGAATGTCTCCAATTTTTCTTACAAAATTTGCTGCATTGAAAATATGCTTTAAAAACATTAAGACTTACTATAAAAAATAAATGATTAACTCTCTCCGAACCATAAAATGCAAGAGAGAGAGAGAGAGAGAGAGAGAGAGAGAGAGAGAGAGAGAGAGAGAGAGAACACAAAAGACAGAAAAAAACGAAAAGATAGTGATGACAAGAGTGAGAGAGATGGAAGAGAATGAGAAAAAGGCGGAGGAGGTAGGAGAGTGACAAAATAAAAGTGGTGACAGGATGTGGAGCGAGGTACGAGAGAGTGATTAGAAGGAGGAGAGGCAGAGAGAGAGTGATGAGGAGAACAAGAGAATAAAGGGGATGTGACAGAAGGTATTCATCCCTGGGCATCTGTAAACGAGGCGACCCTGAGCTCCGTCACATCAGCTCGCAGAGACACACTCCTTTATTGGCTCAGACACCGGGACAGCTCCCCTGTCCACACACACACACACACACACACACACACACACACACACATCCACACACACACACACACACACACACAGACACGGCATCAGGCCCGGACTCCCCATAACCTAATGGATTGGGAACGGGCCGCTCTGCTGGGTGACAAAGTGTCTCACCTTGTCCTCCAGTCACTTTATGCAGAATTGGCTCAGCAGGCCCGGACGCTGCACGCTGTGGACCAGATCTCAACCCCCCACAGCACACACTGTGACAGGGCTGAGGTCAAGACCAATGCAGTCAGAGCCGAGATCTGGTTCAGTCAAGGCCGAGACCAACACTATTCCAGACTAGCAATGATGGGTTTAGGGAGGATTAACAGAAATGTGAAATCTCTGTACTAAACCACAAGGGTTTCGACTAATGCATACATAAGATGTTTAAGACAATTACACACAGACTATTTTTTTTATTTGTTTGAACTGTGGAAAAAGGAAACAAACGTGGACCTGCGGCTGTGAATGCTTTTTACTCTGAAATCCAATTCCATCCGCTTTAGCGACGGAAGTAGAAATGTATAAATTGAAAATGTAGAAGAGTGTAGGAAGAACAATTTGAAGCTGAAATACCCGATGCATTTTTAATTAATACACCATATTACCATCTTTAAGTTGGAGGGTGGTGAAACTAAAAATGCCACATTTACTGTCCTTCAAGATCTCCATGTTTTGCTATTCAGAAATGTTGATTTGGTTTGTTAAACAGCTACTAGACAGCATTCCTGAGCAGAATGCGATTATCTCGCATTGTTTTATGTTTTAGAGTTTGCTCCATTAGTGTCCAATATTTCTTAGGGCAGACATGGAATACCAATTTAATTGATGGACTGTGGAAACACCAGGGACAACAATGGAAATAAGGGTTAGGGTGTACAGTGCATATAAAGTGGCATTTCTGAAAACAGAAGGTGTGGTGAGAATGTGCGCCCCACGCTCATACTTCACACCACAGGGGTTTCTAAAGCCAGCTCAGTGTAAGATCGTCAAGTGGAAACAGAAAAATAAGGTGACAGACCGAGTCGAATGTACAACGTTGTGTGTTAAACATGATGCTAGTCAAAGGTGCGTGATACATTTGTTTCAGTGACTGTTTTGTACTCACTTTGCTTTCAGTGTGTTCCCGTCCTCCTTCTACTTTATTTCCAAACTCTGGTGCTGTATTTGAAATCATTATTGATTGCCATTCTGACATTTATTGACAATGATAGAGTAAAAGTTTCACTGCTGATACAACCCTGTCTTCTAGAGATGACGTTTCCATACAGCTAATTTGCAAGCACAAATACGTTTTGAATGCAACAAAATGCCAACCGGATTACCTTTTCTATTAACATAATGAGGCAATGTTGTTAATCAACGTATCTGGCAAGTCACGAAAATGTCGGTCGTTAAAATGTTCATTAACAACATATTTTATTTGTTTTCCGCCAAAATATCAGCTCTTAACAACTACTTTATTTAACTTTATGGTTATGTTTAGGCACTGGAAGCAGTTGGTTATGGTTAGAGAAAAACCATGGTCTTAGATTAATACTGAAAAAGTGACTTGAATCTCGAAACACAAAGGTGATCATTAACATTTAACCACCATCTTTACCTAACCTTAACCAAAGTGCTTTTGTTGTCTAAACCTAACCACAGGCGGGACTCATAATGCGAACCCTGGACCGCCTTCCAACTCAGTCAGCTGACTGCGGGCGTTCACTCGAGTGATGGGAATTACGGCTCTTTGAGGGGAACCAGGTCTCATGGCTCCGTTCCTTTCTGAGAACCGTTCTTTTTTCTTTTTTCTAAGGGGGCGGGGGTTACTAGGTTTATCTGCGAAATAATCTCTTATGATAGGGTAAGATTTGGATCAGATTCAAACTTAGACATCCCACCAATATAATTTCATTTCACATGTGTGGACTGGTTTAGCAGCACTAAATGACTCGTATTGCCAGACCTAATGTCAATGATCTGCAATGTAAACATTACACGAGGTGACGCCATATCCCTCTGCTTTTACAGGGAATTTACTATTTTGAATTTACCCTCTGTATGAAAAGTGTTGTGTGAATAAAGTTGCCTTGAATGCTATTCATGCAGCACTGTGACTGGCTGGTTCTCACTGTTCACTTAAAGGGGAGTGGATTTAGAGCAGGCAGTGAAATTTGGGCACAAGCAGAGAGAAGAGATGATGATAGGGGTTAGGGATGATGATATGATGTGTAATACCTGTAATACGGACACCCATCAGACAAAGTGGAGCTGAACGTTTTTCAATATCCCTTAAAAAGTTGAGGCATCATCCAGTTATATCTGGAAGATCCTGTAGTCACAAGTCCTGCAGTCCTGCAGTTTGAATCCACGTGCAAATAGAGCTGAGATCCCTGCACCTGCAGCTTCAGGAACATCCTGACAACATCGGTAGTCACCATAGCGGCAACCTGCACCATTTTTAAAGTCAGAAATACTTTTCTGCTGGATATTTCTATTTTGATTTGCATGTCATGTCAAAATCCAATGCTCGTTTGGTTTGATGTGAAACCTGACCACCCCCTGCATATCAAATGCTCGCTAGGTAACAGCTCGGCAGCTCGGCTGACAGCTGAGTCTTGATTGACAGCCGACTGGTAGACGGGGAGATGTGAAGTGTTGGATGACAATTTTACAGCAGGAAGTAAGAGGCAGTTGGAGGGAAAAACAGAAACCAAAATAACATTAAGTCTAAACTGAACTGTGTACAAAATCCAGGATAATCAAAGCTCCACACAGTCTGGGTACAAGATGCATATTTGAACCAGCTCTAAATCAGGGATTCTCAACCTTTAGTAACTTAAGGTCCTCTTCTGATTGTTAAAACATTTCCAAGGACCACCTTCCCAAAGCGCTAGGCAAAATAAGCTCCTCTGTGATCGTAAAGGGTTTCTTGCTACGAGCTACGAGCAGCAACCATATAGCTCGCTTTCAAAGAGGCTTTTGACTGAGTTGTTAATGTTGTGACAACTTTCTGTTGTGTTTGTTTCCTCAGGAAATATTCTTTTGGCTTCCCATCACATCCCGGGTGCTTTGTGTTGAAGTGTCTCTGGAGCTTTGATGGTTTTAGCGCCTCATTTGACAGGATTTCACCTCAACACGCTGTGCTTTGCACTTCCCGCCATTATGATTCCAAATGTATTCAGGCTCATATTTCCTCACCACATAATTTTACTAGCGCAGGGTTTCCCACATCACTTTTTTGTTTCAAAACATTTTCAACATTTTGTGTCACTGCATCTGAGGGAACGTTAGCTAGCTAACAGTGGCAGAATACGTTTGTCTCTACCCGATGATGTGAATTCTTGAGCACTTTTAGATAGAGAAATAATCTTCCATCCAAATGCTAACTGGTAAGCATTTTCTAACATTCTCACACTGGATTGTGTCAAATAATTCAGAGATACGATAAAGGTTGTCATCAAAGAAGTGATGGAAATGTCTTCTGAGGACAGAGTCGACATTATTAACATGTGAGTACAGGCCTGTTGGTGTGGAGGGGAAAAGCTTGAGGGTTGTGACGATGATTCAGTGAATTCCTGCTCTGCTGTCTGTGAGTCAGTGTAACAGATGCTTCCAGCATCTACTTATTCTTTTTTAGAAACCTTTTCACCTTATTGTAATGATGTTGGCCTCAATACAGCTAGTTTCCAAAGACTCGCCACAGAATACTCTACATACAATATGCCCACATTCGAGCACATCAACTCAGGGAAATTGAATGTTGTCGCCCGAGGAAGGAGCAGAAGGGAGCATTCAGGATTTGGAGTTTATATCCTGTTTGCAATCAGCTCTTATTTTGATGGAGTGAAAGCGCGGATACCCGGCATTTACTGACATCACCCATCTAGTGTTTGTTTTTATCCTACGCATTAAATCACTGGGTAAAATCAGGAATCTTCTGTGTATTCAGCCCCACTGATGTATGTGTGGGATATAAACACGCACATAAACAGCTTAAACTGATCAAGACCTTAAATGGGACATGATCCCGATTTGCAAAACACTGTGCGTGGATGTAAAAACACTCAATTAGACCTCCGCGCCTCCTCCGTGCACTTTCAAGTTGCTCATCAGTCCCACATTGAAACGCTTGCTGTGGCTGCTGCTTCGCAGGAACCTATCCCAGCAGGCTTTGCACTTGTAACACAAACACACACCCACTCACACCCGAGGATTTGTGAGAATTTGTTTTCGTGGAGAGAATCTCATTTGCTCTGCAAGCCCTGCAACATTATCTCACTCCGAAAGCTTTTTGTGCTCCAATATTTAAAGAGGCAAAAGGGAAAACACAGGCAATTCATTTGCCTTTTGTACTCACTCCGAGCCCCTTCAAATCACACAACGGCTTCCTTTCATATCACAGCGAGCGACAACTCGCAAAAAGTTCCTTTTCAGTTGTTTGCAGTGTGTTTGATTGCGTTGCCACGAGCATGCTCACACAAGAGTCATTTGCAAAATGCTGTGCTGCTCCCAGCTGGGGCAAAAAGGGAGCCCATCTGCACATCCCAGAAGTAAAGGAAACTAGTTTTTGCAAGTTTTGTTCTGCTGCTTTTTATGGTACAATGCCACACACATACTGACAGAAAGAGAGAGAGAGAGAGAGAGAGAGAGTGAGTGAGTGAGTGTGTGTGTGTGTGTGTGTGTGACAGAGAGAGAGAGATGGCGGCCTGCAGCCTTGTGCAAAAGTTCACACATGATTAATTTAATCAAGCAGCGAGCAGATGGTGATCTCTGTCTTCCTCTTCTCCCCTCAGGTATGAATAATGTGTTTAATGGATCACACCTGGACAAGTCAAATCTGTACTTACAGTGTAACCAGAGAGACAGAGACTCACAGGAAACCAGAACTGAGATGCATTAGCGTTTTTAGGTGTGGAATAGTAACTTTGCTGGCTTCATCGATCTGTTAAAGTCATGTTTTTTTTGGCATAGAAACTTAGGTCTCCATTATGGAAATGTTCCACAGTGGCTTTATTCAAACATGACAGGACTGTTACAGGCCCTAGCATTAAGATGCGTCTTGGGTGATCCGTTCGCAAGTGGACAGCTCTAAGTACAGGTGTGAATGCACCCAAGACGCATTTAGATCCGATCACTCAGACCACATTCGGAGGGGGGTCTGGGCCACATATGGCCACATTCTTTTAGCAGTGTGGACATGAATGTGTCCTGGGCCACACTGAAGGACCGCCTACTCAACTGATGTCCTCTGCGTAAGCGGAAGTATGTACTCATTTGCGCGCCAATGGCGTCATATTAAAGTGCAAAACAACAAGAAGACAATAAAAGGAAGAAGAAGAAGAAGCCACAACAACATAATTTAATAATTTTAATAACCCTTTCTTTTAATTTCTGGCAGACTAGGCACAGGAAGTGCATTGCTGCCTCCCGCCGGTTAAAAACAACAATGCATTTGGTCTTTACAAACGGAAACGATGTACATGTTTTTTTGCATATAAAGCGGGGAAGTGAGATCCGATCACCAAGTGGTCACTTGAGACGTATGTGAAGACGTGTGTTAATGCCAGGTGTAAACAGGGCTACAGACAGAGCTGAAATGCTGCTTTATATTCGGCACCTTGTTTGCAAGAGAGAGCGGTGGTACTGCTGGAGAGCCGAGGTGAGTTGGAAAACACTGATTTAAAGAGAGAGGAGTGCTTTCTGTTCTCTCACGGGCTGTATCACTGACAGATTTCAGAAGAATAGTTCAACATTTGGGAAATACGTCAATTTGATTTCTTTTCCCGCTTTTTACTTGTGGATCCCTTAACATGTTAAATGTTAAATGTTAACAAATACAGGCTAAAAAAACAGGCCTCAATTTTATAGCCCAAAGCATAACTGATGCCATGGCAACATCATACTTCCCATGGTGTCAGACTTTGAAAACCACTGATTTATTATATTAATACTGTAAGAAACAGGTAACTTAGGGAGAGGAAATTATTATTATTTCTTTTACTCTTCTGCCCTGCACCACCAGGGGAAATAAACGAATAAACTGTACACACATTTTCATAGACTGATCTGACATTATCTAACTGATCTACAACTTTAAAATGGCTCATTTACTTTCTCTCTGTTAATGCAACAACTTTCAGTTCAGACTCGAGAAGCGTCAGAAACGTTACTCAGTCTGACTCGGTCGAGACTCTCAGGGGCTCGTTCAAACAGGAGATCGACACGTAAAATTGCCACCACGGTCATGTAATGGAGTGCATGTCTGAAAGCAGTTATTCAGCTGTTGAGTTCTCCAAAAGAACGAAGACGGGAAGATAGCCTACACCACAGCAGTGAAATGTCTATCTGCAATTTCCTTGTGCAAGCTGACTTATCTAAATGTGTACTCCCTCGCTTTGATAACCCTCACCTCGTTGTTTACTGAGCGGAATAATGCAGAGTGTTTTCTCCTCTCGCTCCTCTCTGTCTCTCTCCGTTGTCTCTCCAACACAAAGCATGACAGGCTGCAGATTAAAGATCACAGAGACAGATTCCATTATCAAGCCATTTCCCTCCTTTACCACACTAACAACCTTTTAAAACTATCAGCCGTCATTTTCTCCCCATCGTGCTGTCGTCATAGTGCGTTGGCCTCAACAACAACTGTCAGTTCTTCTGCCCGCCTGTCTCTCTCTCTCTGTACAGTGTGTGTTTGTGTGTGTGTGTGTGTGTGTGTGTGAGAGAAGACAATGGATTGTTTCCCTCTGCAGAATGGCCAGAAACATTATCCATTATGGCTCTCAGGAGATGCACCGCACACACACACACACACACACACACACACACACACACACACCATGGAGAGCATACATGATGGGAGGGTAATCTATGTCTTGATTGCAGCTTGACTGCAGTCTGGATTCTCTAAGTCGTCCACTTCCAGAAATCAATACAGATTGAGTGGGTCTTCCTGTAAGTCCATATGGCTCTCTGCTGCAACAGACGGCTCCACTGCACCACTAATTACGTTACAGCACTACTGATAAGGTTTCATTGTCTCATACAAGCAGATGGGCAGGACAATGTAACTGGCATTTCTTGGAAAGAGAGAAGTAAAAACAAAAAAAGATGTAGACGCAAATGATATTAAGTTCTCATCTCATTCCACGCAATGTACTCATTCTTCTCAGGAAAGAAGCTGCATCTCTTTCACGGCGAGATGAAGTGAGTGACAACTGCAAAACATGCACAACTGAGGCGTATGGCTCAATTAAAAAGCATTTTGAGGGCTTTTTCCCCCTTTAATTTACTGTAATGTGGCTCCTGCTGAAACATTATATTGGAGCTGCTGAACACCGACCGGGATCACTCAAAATATAAACCAGTGTGACGTTAGTTAGCAACACAGTAGGAGAGAGTGAAGCCAATTTACATGATTGGAGGGCTGGGATTAAACAAAAATGTGTGATGTGTTTTACTGGCTGGATAAGATTTGGCTTAGAATTTAACTACAAAAACAAGATGCAGGTTTACTGATTTATCTGAATAACTTTGATGGAAAAGGTCTGTTTACATCTGTCCATGTTCCCAATTTGAGGGGGGGTTTGTGTTTGCAAAGTTATCAGGATGCTGTTTGGAACAGAAGCCAGGAAAAAAAACTGATTGTGATGTAAATGCAGTAACTGTGCCTAAAGCCCTATTAGCACGGGACTAGTATTACCTGGGGACCTCTAGTAATTTGTAAGAATTGTTGAGGTTGTCTGTGATCTTAATGCCGTGTGAATCTGCCATGTCCGTAATTTGAAATGTAAAACCTTCACCGCAAATGACCTGCCACATTTAGGCACAGCTGTACATGGAGCTAAATGCTAACATCTGCATACTAACATGCTTACAATGACAATGCTAACATGGTAATGTTAAGCAGGTATAATGTTTACCATGTTCACCATCTTAGTTTTACATCTTAACCTTTCTTAACTAGCACTTAACACAGCCGAGGCTGATGGGATGTCATTTGTTTTGAAGGTATTTGGTCATAAAGTGTTGGGGAAATAACATTTTTGACCTGATGATGGCACTAGAATAAAAGTTAAGGGCGACCCAATCCATCCTGCGGGGGACATGAATGTCTGAACCAAATTCCATGGCAATTCATCCAAAAGCTGTTGAGACATTTCACTCAAAACCACAAGTGGCGCTAGAAGAAAGGACATGGGATCACCAAAGTCCTTAGGTTACATTGTCTGAGAATCATGAATGTCCGTACAAAACTTTACGTCAATCCACATGGTAAACGTTGAGATATTTCACAGAATGGTGCCGCTAGAGGAAAAGTCAGGCGATCACCAAGTCATTAGATTTCATCCTCTTGGGACCATGAATGTCCGCACAAAATGTCATGGCAGTCCATCCAATAGTTGCTGGGATATTTCAGTGACTCTCCCTTAAGAGAAAATGTTATTGCTTTAGAACCTGGGTCTTGTTCTTGATATGTTCACTGTGATTTTTATCTACTATGTGAAAAATACTAGGTTTATTGCTGCTGTTCTTGTCTTAATTGTTTTTTTGTTTTATTTTGCCCTAACCAATCAGTACTGATTGACGTATCCATCCCACCAACGTCGTTTCTGATCAACAAGGAAGCTGCACTAGCGGTTCCTAGCATCATTTAACTCGATGTTTGAAGAAATATGCCAATTTAGGAGCTGTCATTTCTGTAATTCGACTTACAACAACTTGTATAGAAGCGCTGATCTCATCCATGTTTGTTTCCACTTTTGTAGCTAGCTAGCTTTTAATGAACATGACGTCCCCATTGTTAATCCTGTTTACAAAGTTCTGATCAGGCGATTGCTTTTCCAACCAGCAGAAATAGCCGTCAGTGAGCACAAAACCAGACCTATTGAATTTCTGAACAAATCAGAGATGTGGCCGGTAATTTAGAGCTTGATTTAAAAGTTACTATAGACTTTGAGTGTTAAAGTCACGCGTTCAAGTACAGTAAAGTTGAGCAAAGTGACTGCAAGTCATGACTATGTTGAGAGGAAGAGAGCAGGTGATAAAAACTGCTCTGGGAAAACCAAAAAATACCTTGTGTGTCCTCCTCTGTGACCTCTTACACAACAATACTTCAGGTTGAAAGGAATGAATAAATTAGATCCAGAGAAATGTCATCTTTATGCAAATGAATTACTTTCCCCAGAACAATGCTATCCGGCATCCCTCACTTGAAATATACATCAGCATGTGCTGCTACGCAGTCGCTTAAAATATGCATTAAAACAGATTGGAAAGGTTCTTCCCTCCGAACAAGGGATTTGCATTTGCGGCGGCCTGTTTGCTCAAACAGCACAATATGCTTGACTTCCGGTGGCATTATGAGAAGAGCAGAAGGGCATGCATGTTCTCTAAAAAAAAAAAAAAAAAAAACAGACCCTTGAGACACTGGGAGGAAAAACCTGTTACTGGTGTTTGAGGAAGCCAATTAGTACACAGCAGGAGAACAGCAGGTTTGTTGTGAAGAGGAGAGGAGGTGAGAACAGAGTGAGGAAAGGGAGGAGAGGAGAGAATTTAAAACCTTTCAATACAAACCACATCATATCTATTCTCTGTACAGTAAAGAGTTAAGCTGTCAGTGCTAACAACGAAGTGCAGCTTGCTCAAAATAGACAGACGTTAGAACACATCACTGCATACAAGTCACACCATGGTTTAGTATTGTTGGCTAATTTAACGTCCATACCAGCTGAGGTTCATGAAGATTAAAGAGGTGTTCATAACCTGGGGAAAGTGGAAATAGTGGTGACAAAAGAGAGCAACAACAACAACAAAGGCAAACAGCATCAAAGACGGCCGGGGGAACCAGAGGATTTAGGAGCCGTTTGTCTGTCACAAAGGTGCAGGAATCATCTACAAAGCTCAGCCAGCCGAGCCCGTGAAACCAGAATACCAAAAGAGCTGACCACAAGGCACTGGCACAGACACTGCATGGACACAAAGGCAGAGAACCAGAGGAGGAAATAGAGATGTTTCCTCACAAGGCAACACAACAAATTAAAGAATGTAAAAGACTGAAAACGATCTGTTCACGACTTGTTCTGTTTACAGGAGCATTTTAGATATTTAGGACTTTATTTCTCTAGAAATCTAGAAACTGTTTTGATTATGAGAAAAAATGTTAATGTGTTGACGTCTACGGTGGTACCCAACCTGAGGGTCAGGACCCCTTTAGGGATCGCAAGGTAAATCTGAGGGGTCGCAGGATAATAACAATAATAATAAAGATTGGAATGACTTTTGATTTTTATATTGTGAAACACGGGGTAGTTTTACATTTATTTAAAGTATTTTTTATCGCACACTGGTGCTTTGAGCTAAATGCTAACGACAGCATGCTAACATGCTCACAGTGATGCTGACATGCTGATGTTTAGCAGGTGTAATGTTTACCATGTTCAGCATCTAAGTTTAGCGTGCCAACATGCTCATATGTGCTAATTAGCACTAAACACAAAGTAAAGCTGAGGCTGATGGGAATTTCATTACTTTTGATATTTAATAAGAAGGCATACTTTATTAATACCTCTAGGGGAAATTCAGTTTTTTCACTCTGTTATTGTTTTTTTACATACACACATGCACAAACAGGACCTATACACATGCATTAATGTATGGATAGATGCCAGAGCAAGGGGGCTGCCTCATAGGATGGCCCCCCGAGCAGTTAGGGGCAGTTAGGGGTTCACCTCCTCTGCAGTGCCAGGAGGTGAACTGGCACCTCTCCAGCTCCCGGTCCACACTCCGTTCCCTCTGGTTCCCAAGCCAAGTCCCTACAGACCCCTAAAGAACAACCCCAGGTTTCTGTTCAGCACTGTAGCCAGACTGACAGAGAGTCACAGCTCTGTTGAGCCATGTATTCCTATAGACCTCAGTAGTAATGACTTCATGAGCTTCTTTAATGATAAAATTCTAACTATTAGAGACAAAATTCGGCACCTCTTGCTCTCAGTTGGTACTGACTTATCTTCAAACACAGGAACCTTAGAAACAACTGTAAAACCTGATGTACATTTAGACTGCTTTTCTCCCATCAACCTTTATCAGCTAACTTCCATGATTTCCTCATCTAAGCCATCAACGTGTCTCTTAGACCCCGTCCCAACTAGGCTGCTTAAAGAAGTTTTACCCTTAGTTAGCACTTCTTTACTAGATATGATCAATCTGTCCTTATTAAAAGGCTATGTGCCACAGTCCTTTAAAGTAGCTGTAATTAAACCTCTTCTTAAAAAGCCCACTCTTGATCCAGCGGTTTTGTCTAATTATAGACCTATATCTAACCCTCCTTTTCTCTCTAAGATCCTTGAGAAAGCAGTCACCAATCAGTTGTGTGACTTTCTACACAACAATAAGCTGTTTGAGGATTTTCAGTCAGGATTTAGAGTGCATCATAGCACAGAGACAGCACTAGTGAAAGTTACAAATGAACTTCTAATTGCATCTGACAAAGGACTTGTCTCTGTACTTGTCTTATTAGATCTTAGTGCCGCATTTGATACCATTGACCATCACATTCTTTCACAGAGACTAGAACATTTAATTGGCATTAAAGGCACCGCACTAAGCTGGTTTAAGTCCTATTTATCAGATCGATATCAGTTTGTACATGTTAATGATGAATCCTCTATGCACACCAAAGTTAGTCACGGAGTTCCACAAGGTTCTGTGCTTGGACCACTTCTGTTCACCTTGTATATGCTTCCTTTGGGCAATATTATTAGGAAGCACTCCATAAATTTTCATTGTTATGCAGATGATACCCAATTATATTTATCGATCAAGCCAGATGAAACTAATCAATTAGCTGAACTTCAAGCATGCCTGAAGGACATAAAAACCTGGATGACCTGCAATTTTCTGATGTTAAACTCAGACAAAACTGAAGTTATTGTACTTGGCCCCGAACACCTTCGAAACACATTATCTAAAGATATAGTTTCTCTAGATGGCATTGCCCTGGCCTCCAGCGACACCGTAAGGAATCTTGGAGTTATCTTTGATCAGGATATGTCCTTTAACTCCCACATAAAACAAACCTCAAGAACTGCCTTTTTTCATTTACGTAACATTGCAAAAATCAGGCACATCCTGTCTCAAACAGATGCAGAAAAACTAGTCCATGCATTTGTTACGTCTAGGCTGGACTATTGCAACTCTCTACTATCAGGCTGCCCCAATAAGTCCCTTAAGACTCTCCAGCTGATCCAGAATGCTGCGGCACATTTACTGACAAGAACCAGGAAAAGAGATCATATCTCTCCAATATTAGCTTCTCTACACTGGCTGCCTGTAAAATCCAGAATAGAATTTAAAATCCTTCTCCTCACCTTCAAAGCCCTAAATGGTCAGGCACCATCATATCTTAAAGAGCTCATAGTACCCTATTACCCCACTAGAGCACTGCGCTCCCAGAATGCAGGGTTCCTTGTGGTTCCTAGAGTCTCTAAAGTAGAATGGGAGCCAGAGCCTTCAGCTATCAAGCTCCTCTCCTGTGGAACCAGATCCCAGTTTGTGTACGGGAGGCGGACAACCTCCTCACATTTAAGAGTAGGCTTAAGACTTTCCTCTTTGATAAAGCTTATAGTAGGGCTGACTCAGGTGACCCCTGAGCCACCCCTTAGTTATGCTGCTATAGGCCTAGACTGCCGGGATACTTCCTATGATGCACTGAGCTCCTCTCTCCTCTCTCCTCCTCTCCATCTGTACGCACTCATATCCCATCAGTGCTTGTTACTAACTCAACTTCTTCCCGTAGTTGTGTGCTTTCTCTCCTCTCTCTCTCTCTCTCTCCTTCTGTTGCTTTCTGCAGGTGTTTCTGCCTCCGGAGCTGTAGGGTCTGGATCTATGGTTGCAGCCGCCTGCTGCCCCCGTGCTCCTCCTCTGCACCCGCTGCTGCAGCTGCTGTTGCTATTATTATTAGTACTGCTGCTGTAATATTGCTCTTAGTATTGTGTCTGTTGGTGTTGACAGCCATGCCATTGCCGCGGCCATTGCGTTACATCTCTGTGTGAAACTGTATTGTGCTGCTGTATGTTCTCTTTCCTCCTGCTCTCTCTCTCCCGCTCGCCCCCCTCCCCCTTCAACCCAACCGGTCGAGGCAGATGACCGCCCACCTAGAGCCTGGTTCTGCTCGAGGTTTCTACCTGTTAAAAGGGAGTTTTTCCTTGCCACTGTCGCATAGTGCTTGCTCATGGTGGGAACTGTTGGGTCTCTGTAAATATAAAGAGTCGGTCTAGACTTGCTCTACTCGAAAAAGTGCCCTGAGATAACTTTGTTATGATATGGCGCTATATAAATAAAACTGAATTGAATTGAATTGAATTATTTGATCATAAACCAAAGTCCTGGACAATTTAAAATTTTGACCTGATGATGGCGCTGTATGAAAAGTTAAGGCATCATCAAAGTTATAACAAGTTATCCCACTTAACACGTGAATGTTATAGTTAATAGTTGTTGAGACATTTCACTAAAAAACAAAAATGTCAACCTCATGGTGGCGCTAGAGGAAAAGTCAGGGGATCAACAAAATCAGTACGACTCATCCTCTCAGGACCATTAATATCTGAACAGAATTTAATCACAATCCATCAGATAGGTGTTGAGATATTTCAGTCTGGACCAAAGAGGTCTGATGACTGATTGACATTGCCATCCCTAGAGCCACACGGCTGCCATGGTTTAAAATCTCAAGCATGACAGAAAATCATACAGAAGACGAGGATACCAAGTTAGAAAATGAATATTGTGATTGTTTATATTCTGATGTAGCATGTAGTGTCCTATTTAACTGCTTTGTAGGATAGGTAATGCTTTACAAAAACAAAGCTTAATGTGATTTACCCTATGCTCTACCTCTCAGAAAGTATGCTTGTAAAGTTGGTGTGAAATGGGCAATATACAACCAATGACAAAGGCCTACAAGTAGACAGTGCTTTGCTTTAAAGGGTCACAAGCTGAAGAGGTTGGTAACCACTGTTCTGAAGTGTTTGGTCTCAAATTGATGTTATTTTACACTACTTCACTTCTCAGTATGCCTCTGCTTATTTGTGCATTTCGCCAACTTGCCCTTTTGTCCCGAGAACCTGCCAAATTAATTTCTGCTTGAAGTATTCAGCTGTCTTTCCAATGTCCTGGTTTATCAAGCCCACAATGGGCTTATTCCTGGTTGGTTCTGACATCATAAGAGTACTAATTTAGTAAAATAAGTCACAGCTCCGGGGTAAGACCAAAATTCTCACATGGGTGTCTAACAAAAGGACATAAGAACCCAAACTAACTGTGCTGAAGGCTCTTCTGTTAGAAATATGTCCAAGAGCTGTTTCATTGATTTGTGCAGCCTGAGTGTAACCAGCAACCAACTGGCATCAGTTCAGACTCTGATACTGACTTACTTGGATGAAATAATCGTACATACCCACTTCTTGGATATTATTGTGCTGCGGCACAATGCACGGTCAGGAGTTTAGGTCTATGAGATGAAAATTAATATCCCTTCCACAAACAGGCGCCATTTGCTGGTAAATGAAAATATTTCTCCTTTGACTTTGCAGATCAATCACATAAACATCCAGCGAGGCCCTCTGTGTGCAGTGACGAGGTTTGTGTGTTCGGCTCCGAGCTAATATCCATCTCAGTGTCTCATAGTCATGCTAATCACGCCGATAAGGTGCCAACATGAGTCACACCCACTCTCATTTCAGCTGCCACACACACACACACACACACACACACACACACACACACACACACACACACACACACACACACAACACAAGCACATAAATCAAAGGTAGTATATGATATAATTCCTGAGAGCTAATAAAAGACTTGACAGGCTGTAAGTTAAGCTGCTCATTTCCCCGTGGCACAGAATGACCATATTAAATCTATAGGGTGATGATCAATATCTGTGAGTCACTGATTACTTGAGGTGCTGGATTACTGGAATAAAAACTTCCCACTGACTGGATTCCCCACTGCATATTGGCATTTTCAAACTGTCCAATGATAGATGACGCTGCTAAGAATGAGTAACAACTAAGGCTGGTTCCATTTTTGGCTCTGGTACCAGGTTGGTAAAATACCCAGATGCACTAACCCCCGAGGATAACAAGTCTCTAATCATATCTTTTATTTCTCCTCGCCCTCTTTTTCTCATCAAAGAGCAATGTCCAAAACAGGCTTGTCGTCTTTAGCTAGTTCCACCACTTTTGCCGGTTAGAATGACAAACACCTGCGAGAGAAATTTTGATATGACACAGAAGGATGGCTTACTGGGACATTTAGTAGCTACGGTTAATGTTTTCAGTAACACAGGTGTGCTTATGGCAGAATATTTCAGCTGTAGTTAATTCATGCTAATTACTTCAGTAACTTGACCAAAAAGGCTAAATGAAACTTGGCTGATGACGGAGCTTTCTCAATACTTCAAAGATAATTTGTTAAGGTGTGTTCAATCTGAACAGTTTTTTGACACTAGACTTTTTGGGGGCAAATAAATACAGATTGTACAAAAAAAAAAAGCTGTACAGCACTAACTGTACAGACATTAGCTGTTGCCAGCAAGCAAGCTATGCATCAACCATTTGTGTGTGTAGTTTGTCTGTGATTGACAGCTCAGGATCTCCAGTTCTGTTTGTTATTTACCTTCAGACCTATCTCATTTCTTCTTGTCTTGTACGTTTATGAATTTGGAGTCACAAAGTCTCAGGATGAGCACACATTTCCCCCCTCAAATTGAAACTGCAACTCGTGCAGACATGTCTTCTCCTCAGTTTGCACTGGCCAGGTCAAATTCTTGTACATTCGTTTACACTTGCATCTTTTCATTGACTTTCTTTAAAGAAAGAAGCCACACTTAGTAAAATCACTCTATGATCGCATGCGGACTGTGTGCTTTTGCAGTTCAGCATGACCAACAGATTGGTAACTCTGAAACAAACTCTCGTCAACCACGTCTCATCAGTGTTAGATGGAATCTCCTTGTTAAACTTTTATTTATATTATTTCAATAACTCAAGCTTATCGCTGTAATAGTTCTCAATCAGGGCCTCCAGTATTTGGAGCAAGTTGCTCAGGAAAAATAAAGAGGCGAATTCACAAAAGGATTGTGCTGCTTTTGCGGCCGCTAAACCTGCACAAATAAGACAAAAAGAAACCACGTGATTCTCAAAGCCCCCACAAAGGGTGAAATGCACCCCTCACTGGGCTGCCAAGCAAATAGCGTCTCGGTGCTATTTACACGTATTTAAATTAGGTAGAATATGCAGACATTTGGGTCAAAATAATTTTTCTATGCAAATGAGCCTCACTACAACAAAAAGGCCAATTCACAAACAGCAGTGCTAACAGCTCCACACAGTTAGAGTGAAAATTGTTAGCGTCTTCAGAGAGTTGGTGGTAACTGAAGCGCATTTCTAAAGGGGGCCACACCCAGACCTTCCAGTGGTCACGGCAGCAGAGATTGTAGCCAGGAGAAGGCATCGTCATGTCAGGCGTGCTTGTGAGCGATATTTGGAAGGAGAATATCACTTTTTAATTGTAGCTCGCTGTAGCTTCTCTCTGCTGTTGTCCTTCCTACTGTGTTCTTGGTGCAAAGCCACCATTTATAGCCGACTTTGCCACGTGGATAATTGCACTCAGTTGCAAAACTTTATGGGTGTGTTTGCGCTGTGATATCATTAGCACAATAGAGATAGAGGGGCAGATAGAGGGTAGGGGCAGATAGAGGTTGCAATCCATTCTTTGTGAATTTGTCCGTGTGCAAAAAAAAGTACAAAAATAATGTGTCAAATAAATATTGAATCAGTTTCTGCCTTTTCAGCCAACCACATGGCAGATACAGGATACAGGATTCAAAAGGATTTGGACTCAATGAGTGGATTCAACATTGGATTCCAATGTGATAAAATGCTATTAACCCCAAAACCCACTTCAGCTGCAGAGTTTGAAGCTTTGCTTTCAAGCCTGATGACAAAGCGGCACATAGTAATGGTACTGTATGTGTTGCATTCTGCTCTTATTAGCTGGCTTACTCTAAGGAACGCGTATGACTTTTTCATTAGTATCAATAACAAGCCACTGCAGGTCAAGGTGTGTCGAAGACAGAAGGTGCAGAAGGAGGAATTTCAGTGTAGCATGTCCTACTGTTTGCAGACAGAGTTGGATAAAGGTTATAGAGTACTCTATGCCCCTTTAACATTTGCAGTGCCTTATTTATTTATTTATTTAGCTTTCAATGAAAATGCCATGGTGGGTTCTGGGCATTGTAACATCACAATGATCTGCGCTTGTTGTGATCTGAATACCACTCTTCTGTTTAGTGCTCCGAGTAGGTTTCCTTATGTGGTGCTGACGACAGCTGCTTCAGTTTTCAGTCGCACGCAAGCTGTGACATTAGCCAGCCAGGGCGCCCAAACAAGTCCTGCTGAGGCTTTTCAAAATGCAGAGCTGTGCACAAGTCCAAGGTCCATCCGGTCCGCTAAAAATATTCTTTACATTTCAGCATGGAAAGTGGTGCCTGAACCACGGAGGTTTTTATCAAATGTAATAAAAAGACACCCAGCGATGTCTCATGTGCTGGCTGTTGCTGAATCATGGTGTTATTTCTTCGAGCTGAATGCATGAAGGGGATGCAGAGTATGTGAAGGGCATTCTGTTTGCTTGTGTTGTGTCCCTTGGTGCTGCAAGTGGTCGCTAAAAGGGTAATGTTAAGCAGCAATATAATGCACAATGACAAGGTGACTGCTACTGGCCTTCAGAAAACAAAATCTCCTCATTACTGCACACATTTTATTACTTCCGAACAAAAATTTTCTTTTCTTCTTTCCTTCCTGTCACAGCTGGTCCTCCGGGCTGTTCTTCAGTTTGTTGGATTGACTATCTGTTCGTTCTGTCTAAATATTGTTTATCACAGATTTTCCGGAGAGCCTACATATTTCCCTCAGTACCCACAGCAGTTTTTGTTCTAACCATAAAAAAAAACAACATACAAGTCTACTCAAATAGTCTTGTCACTTGTCCCTGTCCTTCCTCATTCTCTCATGCTCTGATTCATCTGCATGAGAGACAGCAGGGAATATCTGACAGCCACTGCGGGTCAGTGGACTGGTACTCTGCTCTGTGTGTGTGAGCGTGTTGTGTTTGTGATTGTGTGTGTGTGTGTGTGTGTGTGTGTGTGTGTGTGTGAGACAGAGGGACGAGGAGGGAGCTGTGGGCTGGTGAGGGGAAAACGCTCCAGGAAGCACAGTGTCCTTGGCTGCGACCAGCAGAAACAAGCAGACAGGCTTCGTTCACAAACTCAGAGCTTGTGAATGTAAGACATCATGTCTCCACTGAATTAACTTTGAATGCATTGACACTGTTTCCCAGATATACTTAAAGTCCCCTCCACTCAAAAAGATGTTGTCTTCTTGTTCCTCCAGTTGAATGTTTGAGCTTCACTGTACAGAATGATGTCTGTGCAGAGTTTGACACTAGAAGGATGTTTTCACGTTCATCTGCTGAAAGTGGAAAGTTTCTATGTGCTCACTGAAAATCTGATTTTAAGAGGCGGGCCTATGAGCAGGATTTGTAACATCACAAATAGTTTGGAAGCCAATCCTGGTTCAGTATTCAACTTATACAAGTGTGATGTGGAAACTTGAAGCCTCCAGTGCACATACACTGAGAATGGACTTTACAGTGAGGCAGGAGACATCTTTAGAACTAGGAAAACTTTAGAAATGAACAAAATTTGCATATTCATAGATTCTGGAATGTTTAATGAGCTAGAAGAAGTAGATGCCTTTTTAAGGATTTTAATGTGGAAATCATACGTTTTTTTTTTGTGGAAAAAACATATCAGACACACACTACTGTTCCAAGTAGACTATTTGTATCGATGTTTTAATACATGTCTGGAGGGGATATTTAAAGAATAGTTGACTAAATTAATTCACAGTGCCATTGCACAAGTCCTGCAATGTCTTTTAGAAATGTAAAAATGTGTCTGCGAGTTTGCTGTTAAATAATTATTATCCAGTGGCTTTTTAATTTGAAAGTTTTGCTAATGAGGAAGTTAATTTCCTGATATTTGGTGGATTCTGAGAGGCAATATACCCAAGCCTGATCAAATTAATAAAATGAAATGTAATATAAAGATTTTATATTAATTTATTCACTTCTATGCTGGAACTGTCACATTTAATAAAGGATATTCCTATCTAATTTTATTAACATTGTACTCACCAAGCAGTTATTAAGGTCTGCGAACACAGCAGCACAACTACAAAAAGGTTTGACCTGGGAAGAAACATGACAGTCAATGAGACTTTAAACTGTATGTAAATGACGTTGGTGTGTGTAATGTTATAACTAACAGAGATGAAGGCCAAAACTACAAACATTAGACCAAAGTTAAAATAAACGTATATTTAAAGGAATATTTCAACATTGTGTCATCGCCTCTTCGGCTCAAAGCTCCACACTAAACACACAGACATGAGCGTGGTGTCTTCTCAAGAAATCATATGAGTGTATTTCCCAAAATGTTGAACTATTCTTTTAATTCAAACCATCACCCATTTCCTCTGGTTATCATCACTCACTTAATATTTTGAATTTCTAAATTCTGAAGGTGTGTTCAGACCATAGACTGTATAAAAGAAGTGGACGTAGCCTCCGGGTCTGAAAAGTGAAGTCCGATTGAAGTCTGATTGTATAGAAGTCTATGAGAAGATGAACCTACTTCTCACTTGATTTATTACCTCAGTAAACATTTTTCTAATGGGTTTATAGTCTCAATAGCTATAGCTTCAAGTCTTCTTCAATACAGCATGATGTTCATTTTGTAAATGATGGTCCCATTTAGAGTAAATAGACGATAAAGCAGGGTATGCTTTAGGGCTTGGCAACCTTGTGATTGACAAGTCGCTACCACGGCAACCTGTCAGTCAGGATAGAGGCATAGCAATGCATATCCCTCCCCAGCTCCACCATCTCGTCCAAATATGCTCTCTTCTGGCTCCAAAAAAACAAGATGGCGACGGCCAAAATGCCAAACTTGAGGCTTCAAAGCGGTAGTCCACCGTGACTGTGACTGTGCAGCAAGGGGTTTTTTTTTACTGTACTCACAAGTTTGAGTTTCTGTGGAGTGGCACTCTTTTCTCTGTTCATCTGTGCTCACAATCACTGCTCCTGCTAACAACCCTGTCCTTCTTTATTCTAAAGTTATAAAATTCTTTATTTGAACTCTGAGTAATCTCAGCATTTCCATATTTACAGTAATGGCACTCAGAGCTGTATCTACTTCCAAGGACAATGAAGTCACGTCCTTGATATTTTTTCATATTAATTTCCATTTTTCCCACGCGGATGCAATTCATTTATGATACGATACAGCAAGTCCAGCACTTGCACTCATTTTACATAGTCTTCTGTGGCGCTGGAGAAGCTTTGTCAAGTCTGAGAAAATAACCCTGATGATGTCACAATGATGTCATCAGACTGCAAATTTATAACAGAAACATTGCATTACAAACTGGAGCTGTTGAGTTTTGACAGACATGGACATTTACCAGGTGTAATGAAACAGGCTATTGAGTTGCATTGTGGGAAATGTAGGATCCAGTGTTTTTGGAGCTAGACCCATGCTAGGGACTAGATGTCAGGATATCTCTACCTCTGTTTCTATTGATTTTGACCATTCGTTTTTAGCCATGCTGGCGGCATGGCTCTAGGGATGGAAATGTCTGTCTGTTGGTTGGTCTGTCAGTCGGTCCAACACTTTGGTCCAGACTGAAATATCTCAATCTACTGGATGGACTGGCACAAAATGTGATACAGACATTCATGGTTCTCAAACGATTTATCCTACAGCTAGTAGATGGATTTCCATGAAATGTGGTACGTCTACCTCAGGATGACTAGTAATCAGTGTAGTGATCCCCTGACTTTTCATTTAGCGCCATCATCAGGTCAAAATTTACTTTGGTATGACCAACTACCTACAAAACGAATTAAATTCCCATCAGCCTCAGCTGTACTTTGTGTTCAGTTAGCAAATGTTAGAATGCTCACATGTTAAACTATGATGTGAACATGCTAAACATCAGTATGGTAGCATCGTCACTGTGAGCATGCTGACGTTAGCATTTAGCTCAAAGCACCAATGTGACCTCACAGAGCCGCTAGCATGGCTGTAGACTCTTAGTCTTGTTTAAATCTCTCTTCTGCAAGTCCCCCAACTCTATGGAAGTGCAATAATAAATTGCTGCAATACTCCTTGAATGATATTCACCTTTGATAAATTCTGCTATAGCAGAATCTTCATAGAGGATGGCTGTCACGGCCAAAATAGAAGTATTATTAATTGTATTATATGAAATGTATGCAGTAGCATCCATTCCCAATTAATCCCAGCCATGATTTATTCCAACAAACTGAAAAGACACAGACTGTTTCAAACAGTTGGCTATAATCACTGCTGCATTATAACATTCTGTATTAGAGAGCGCAGCAAAGCAGACGTTTATAGGTAGGAAATGTTGTGTTGGTTGTACCTTTAATTAATCTCTCAATGTTTAAACTGTTGCGGTCCCTGTTCCAAACAGCAAACACAAGCACTTGTCCCAGTCAGTGCTCTGTGACATTGAATCAATACAAAGCTGAATATAATGAATAAGAAAAGAGGGAACAGAAGACTGAGAGCATTCCCAGTTGTCCCCCAGGGTCTGAGACACACTCACTAGTTTTGTTCCACAAAGTAATTTGAAAATTAAAATTCAGAAACTCTCTGATTCCCATCTTGAGGACAGGGTTGCATAGGTTCAAATCCATTCATCATATGTATAATCACACTGCGACATTGGTGGAACAAGCTAAAATAAAATCCTTGTACCAAAGTCATATAAGACTTCCCGAACTCACTCTACAGAGCCACCTCAGCCGAGTTCCAGTTTTGTCTCTGGGATTCTGACAAAACTGCAGATATTAAATATATAACTACACAGAGAATGAGTTGATGATCTGTGTAATACATAATACCTTTGTTACCACAGCAGTTAAGTATTCAGTATTCATCCTAGAGTGCTTAGTCTCCCTGCTCCACAGCACAATGACAGGAGAGGGTCGTGGCGGCTGCAGTGATATTAAATCATTTAGATAATGTGTTGACCTGGGGGGAGCACACACACAGATGACCTCAGCAGAACTGATAGCAGGAAGAGAGGATGTGACTGGACAGTCAATACAAAACGCTCACACACACACACACACACACACACACAAACATACATTCTGAGAGAAAGAGAGAGAGACGCCTACAATCAGGCAGCTTCCTCACACTTCCAGAGGGATTCATATATTATTCATTTCTGGTGCTGGGACACATTTACTGCTAGTCTCTGAGGGGGAAAGGGTTTCAGCAGGGACAGGTTGGTTTATTTAGAAACGGGCTTGGGCTGGGGCAGCTTTCAGCCAGATTATTTTAATATTAAAAGGTCGGTTCATCCAAATTAGAAAAAATACATAGTCTCACTTTGCCCTTTTGGTTTTATTTGCTCAGATATCAGAGACAATTTCTTCTGCAGAAAGTTGTTCTGCTGAAAACTGTTCAAAGTGTATTCAATGGATTATCCGCAGTAATCCGGACATTGTTTTTGGAAAGAGATGCTGCTTTTGAAAAATGGAATTCGATTCCTCCCATTGTACTGAAGTCCTGCAGTGGACGTCCTAGCATCTGACAGCCGACTTACGGCAGGCAGAACACAGTCCTGCTAGCATGTAGATACACTGACTGCTGAGGTAGCTGGTTTCACATGAGATAGTCTAATTAAAATGTAACTATACCCCCAAATTCTGCTAGAACCCTCTCTCCCAGCAAATTTTAAAAAATGCAACAAGTGAGGGAACAACAACTGTAGGAGGCGTGGCTGGCTACGTAGTGTGTGGGTCAGAAGACACAGGGGAGACTGACTGACACTGATTAGAGTCTTTTATTATATAAATTTCATGACGTAGACAGGTCCCAACCAGTTGACTCTATGTCAGCATTGGCCTCGCAGGTTCAGGGCTGATTTAAAACAGTAGATGTTGTGTTGAGCCATTTTCAACCCATGAAATGTCGATATTAACACCAGCATTGATGTGTTTCATCACAGTACAGTCATATCATTTAGTTAACAGCTCAAAAAACATGTTTAAGTGTGCAGTTCCTCTTTAAAGATATTGTCGTGCATGGGGCTTTTAAAGTAAGCTAGGCTACTCCGTCTGGATGTGCGTTCATTCCGTACACCTATCCTTTTCAAGTGTGATTAGGCTGAACAATGCATTTGAGCAGTGTTTTTGCCACTTAAGTTAAGTTCTGTTAAGTCTGCAGCACAGTATGGTGCTTCTCCTAACCTTAGTCGTGTTAGCTAATCAAGAGCTTGACTGGCCTCATTGTGGCCTCAGGAGGTGGATTTTAGGCTATCTTTAGGCACAAGAGCAACGACAGTATAGGCGTCATATATTTCCCTTATTTTACCACTGCGTGTGAAACAAGTGAGAGGGTGGCAAATGGCCCGATTTAATAACTGATTCTTAAAAATCATTGAATTAGCCAGTTTTTTTTGGGGACGGTGCATTGCTTTCGCCCTTCAATACAGCTCATGGTGCTGGATGGTGACATCACTACAGGATCTCAGTAGGTGTGGAACCTCCGACACAGATATCTCAAAACTTGGACAAAAAAAAAAGATCCAAACTGTTTGCATGGCTGGATACCACTAAAGTTAGTGAGAAAATGTGTTTTTTTCATGTTGTTTTTGGTGCCTGTGAAAAAGGGTGAGGTTAATTAGGGATAATGTACTGTATGTATGTGGAGAGATTTTAACCTGGTTGAAAAAGGCTTTTTTAAAACTTTGAGAATAAAAAATGGATCACCACAGCAATTTAACCATACAAAACTGCACTGAAACTGACACTAATGCAATCCTTTTAGGCAGCAGTTGTGGCAACTTAATTTGCTACCAGGAGAATCCTGTTTGCATCCGCAGAGACCTGCTTACTTAAGTAACCTGGATCAGGACTGGGTCAGAAAAACCTGACTAAGCTCCTACTCCAATTAAAAGAAACCTGCTTAAGAAGCTCTGCTCACTCCCATAGTAAATGGAGGCATGAAAACATACTGTACCGCTGTCTCTTTTGCTTTTCACCATCTGCAGAGCTTCAGACTCACACAGCGTTATGAATTAGATGGCATTGACATGAAGCCCCCCCACATCTCCCTGACTTAATTAAGACAAGTGTAACTCTCATAGCAAGTGATGTACAGTACAGCAGGTGTGTGTGAGTGGGTTGGCATTACAGGCTCCGTGATGCTGCACATCACGGCAAATGAGGCGGGGGACATCCAAACCTTCAACATCTGTAAACTCAAACACTATACCTCTCTCTCTCCCAGCAGTCCTGACAGGCCTGGTGGTATATTTATGTTCCCAGTCCTGGCACCATCAGCACATTTCCAGGGCGGAGTGCATCTCCAGTAGCTATAACCTGGTGCTGTGACGTCCAGGATTCATTAGACTGAAACTGACTGTAACATCAGGAAATTTGTTCAAAGCGTGAAGAAGATGGGACAGGATCCCTCATTTCCCATGTATTACAGCTAACGTAATGTTGCTTATTTATAGACAAGGGAACAGGGGATTGCATTGCAAGCTAGTGATGATCATATGAACCAGCTTTAAAGCAGCATTAATCAATATTTTTATATTGAAATGGGTCAAAGGACCATGTATAATGTGAAAGATGACGCACGTAGCGACAAACCCACAGAGAATTATCACATGACTCACTTGACGCACTTCCCCTTTGCTCTGGTGAGCAATTTAGCTTATTTTAGCTCACTGTTTTAGTTTTCCAATCTGCAAACGTTGCTCTCATCAAACTTGTTTCCAGCTGCAGCAGGCAGCTGTTTTCACAAAAAAAGGTCTGATGATCCCACTGTATAATACCTGCCCAGCTTGAACATCAGAAGACATCATAAAGGAGCATATAGCAAGCTGATAAGCCAGACACCATACTGTAAATTCTCATATAAAAGCCTGTATTCAAATATTGTACAAGTTGTGGCGGGAACAATAAGGGCTGATAACAAATGAAGGCTGCGCAAAAAGTTTTGAATTACTTTTAGACTACTACAACGGCTCACAAGGTACATTCAGGATAACGTCCATCAGTGCAACACGAGTCATGTCATACTCACCACTCTGCTGCTCTCAGTTTCACCTTTTAACAGAAATACTGTTTTAATTCACCACAAAGACGGACAACATGACAGCTCCCCAAAAGTGAAGCCAAAACATCTCCATTGCCCCCTTGTGGCTGGCTGCAGTATAGGTCATAAACCCCACCCCCTCCATGTTAGATGGGACATGGGCCAAACTGAAAAATCAAAGTACACGTCAGTAAATTTTTCCCAAAGATGGTTTCTGTCATTTTAGGTAGTTCTTATCACGCTGATGTTTGTTCAAGGGTTCATTCTTCTGATCAGTTTGGTTTTAATTAGTTATTTGATGCTATAAAAAGGGGGTGAGACGTCATGATTGACAATTGTGAGTGATACTGCGGCTCACTACTTCACTACTGCGCAGATTCTGGCTCCAAATGACGTCACCAGCACAAGATGGCAGCGCCCGTATCCGAGATAGTTTTTGCTTTAATTTCATCCAGTGGGTAGAAGTGGAGACGCGTCGTTCATCTTTATATACAGTCTATGGCTCATACATATTGAACAACAGTAGAACAAGTAGGGAAGAGTCATAAAGTCAGACTGTGACTAACTTAGTCATGTCAGTTACACAGCATTATCTAGCTAAATTAGCCACCATAAACTACTGCTCATACCAGAATAAAGAAAGGGTGTGTTTTACTACAAAACTTGTCATTTGTAAGAGTTTGTGTTATTTTTTCTTTTAAAAGTTCCATAGTCTCACTTTAACTAGGCTACTGTGCATGTGAACGTATAGCTGCTGGTGCTGTGCATGAAAGGGACAGATTGGAGCTGCGGGGGGTATTCAGGCTGGAGTTTGGACTGGATTATGACTGCTTGACTGGGCTGCTTTGCCTACAGCTGAGAATGGCTGATGGGTAGGGTTACAGGACTGGGAGATGGAGCTAAGAGCAGGCCATGGAGTAATGTTTTTCAGCTAATAATTAGGGACACTAATGTGGACTGCGTGGTTTCAAAGCTACTAGAAAATCAGGATAATGAGGCTCAAGAGTGTTATTTGTGTTTGTCAGTATACTATATATGGTGTTGAGTTCCTTTGCGGCATACAGCAGGTTGAATATTCATACAGTAACTCTTTTATAAATGCCAAAGTATGATGTATTGGCTCATAAATGGTGACATGAGGCTGTGCTGCCGTTAATCTTACAGACAATCAGACAGGAAGCAACATTTAGCAGCCACCTAATCTAAATGTTCTTGGATCAGCTGAGGAGGTTTGCCAATCCCATTGCAGATGTTTCTCTCAATTAGAGCAGGAAATTGAGAAAAAACTCCTCAGAAATCTTTGTGAAATTCCTATTTTTCTGTTGACAGAGACACTATGGAGTGGTTCTTGCAGTAACAAGGATTATATTTTGTCTGAGGGAGTACTGAGGCCACATCACAGCAACAATCTTGTTTCATAGGATGTGGTGACATTTTGAATTAGGGTCTGTTTCCTCAGCTGGCACTTGTCAGAGCGTGGGGAAGAAAAAAAAACAAGAAAACACAAGTTCCTCTGATGGTACTTCACCTTCCCAGAATGTGACACGTGCCCTGCTGAAGAGAAAGAGCACGGAGGAATTCAAAATGTCACGGCACTTCTAAAGCAAAGAAGCGCAGGGTTTTGTTCAAACGTAGAGAGTGTTCTCTGTCTGCCTGCCCCGGGAAAATAAAGGTTAAAAATGAGACACAGCCTTGAGTCCTGATAATGTATGTGGCCCGTCCTGTTTCATTCTGCCTAGTGTCTTATAGCCCCGGCCCTCGCCATCCAGCCATCTGTCAGCCGTGACCTACCGGTGGCATGAATGAGGCAGCACGTCCAAGAATGCAAGAGGGTGGTGGTGGGGAGACGAGGCGGGAGACACAGGAGGAGAAGAGAGAGAGGTGAGGAAAGGAAAGAGATGAGGCGAGAGAAAGGATAACTGAATGAGGGATGAAAGGATGAGCGGACAGTGAAAGAGGTTAGTGAGGAGGATGAAGCAGTGAGGAACGAGGAGAGAACAGAGTGCAGATGTAATCCCCCCTGACCTGTAAAGCCTCCGGCTCTCACCAATCTGTTGGCTCTGAGAGGTTTTCACATTTACATGAGCTGAACCCGATGAAGGCTCCAGGGCCTAAAACATGCTCTACAGTGAACTTAGTCATTACTAAAGGTTGTCACAAACCAAGTGACAAATTACTCAAGAAACTACTACAACAGAATGCCTGTTATTACAGACTGTGACTACAAGATACACTTAATGTGTCATTTTAATCCTTACTGCCTTTTCTCTTGCAAAATAATTCCACATACAGTATATTATTAAAACTAAAAATTATGATTAAGAATGTATTGTTGGTGTATTCAATCTTTAACTATTTTCAATATGTACTTTGACAACAATAAATAATGCTAAATAAATAATTCATCACTCAGTATTGTGTGAAAAGTAGTTTTAGCTGGAAACAGGAAGTGAGTAACAACTGATAATGTATATAGTATATATACTTACTTTGGAAACAACCAGTATATTAAGGTTATTCATTGTATAAGAAAATGCATCCTGTAAATGATAAATAGCTATAATGAAGGAACTTTCAACATACTGTATACTGTAAATGTCAATCAACATGCACACAATTGCTTTCACACAGTACACAAAGTGACTGACAGGAACACGGGTTCTGCCACCCAATGGGTCCCGACAAAGTATCTGACGTAGGCCAGGGCTTACTATGATTTATGATTCATTTTAAATTAATTAATCATTTTACCGTTCAGCTATATTTTTGGTAAATATCCCTACATGATGGCCTAAATGTTTCAAAGCCTTCCTTATCCTGCCATGAATGTAAAATAATTCTGGTGGAAAAATACTGAATGCCTTTATTTCACAGAAATTGAATTTGATTTAATTTGATTCGTCCCAAAAACAGCTAAATTTAAAATATCAGACTCCACCATGTGTAATTTTAGTATGTGTGTCCTCAGTGGTAACTATGGCCCTGGTTTGGAGTCAGGTTTGGGTCAAATGCAGTTTATTAAGAAATGTCTCTCTGACTGTGCCATCTGTGTGTGTCCATGTGTGTCATGTGTTGCAAGTAAATACACAGTGCCCAGTGGGAAGTGGGAAGAGGCAGAGGTAGTCTATGTGTTGCGTTAGCATTGTGAGCTAATGTTCAGTGTTCAGGCATTAGATAAACCAAAAATAAAGCCTTGGGTGTCGGGTAGGGTTCAGGTCTCAAACTGGACAATATCAGTCAGGAACAGGGGTTTAAAGAAGTGGGTACAGGCTTCAGGGTTCAGGGCTCAATTTTAGGCCTGAGCAGAACTCTAGTGAAAGGAGGTGCAGCTCCCCCTACTGTAAAATCAGCAACATCTGCCTCTGTGTTTGTGGCATGAACGAGCTTTTTGAACTTATTTATGTTTGTGAACACAATGTATTATTAGACTCACACATACAGTATGTATATAATCTAATTTCCTTTTGCAATGTGATGGTTGTTGACATGCTTCCACAAAGTTGGAGTCATTTTATTGCTTGCACAGTTTTAGAGCTGAATTTAATAATGTCAAGGTTTTTTCAAGTTAAATGGAGATGTCAGTTTTCATCACTGATCATCCTGTGTCCCCAATCCCCATAGATTTAGTGAAGGCAGCAGTGTTAACTGAGGCCGACCTGATCTATGTTTAGTTTCAAAGCAACATGGATGAAGCATCTCTACACCTACATCTGAGGACGCTGGGTGACCTTACCAAGCCTGAAAGGCTCTGCATGGTTTGTGAAACTGGAGTGTTTATGTCACACTTGCATCCACAAAACAAAGGGACTCTTCAATGAGGTGGAAAATGTGATCCAGCTGTGCTGTGGTGTTTACCTGCTGTGGCTACTGCATCCTCAGAGAAGAAAACATGGCTTGTCACACTCTGTCAGAGGAGATTAACTCATCTGTCCATAATGACATTTTGGATGATACTGACATTCAGGCTGTCACGAGTTTATCAGCATCACTCAGACATCTACCTACTGCTACTCAGTGATAGTTTACAGGCTCTTTGTTCTTTAAGATGTGCTGACTTGACTTGGTTGTAGCTGTTTTTTATAAGAGACCCAAGGTGTGAAAGTTTAGGAGTCACTCTCAAGTTTAAAGGTTTGTCAGAGTCACATTAGGGCTAAATACTCATTATACTGCGTTTTTGTGAACTATTTTATTAACTATTATACCCTGCTGTGGCTGCTTAGAATTAGAACAATAAGTTGTGTTGGGTTGGGCTGTTGTGTAAGCCAATGGTTCCCAACCTGTGGGTTGTGACGCCTAAAATAGGTCATAAGATAAATCAAGGTCAGAACTGGGAGAGAGCGGAGGGCACAGGAAGAGGCTGACCAGGTCAGCACACTGTGCACAGCTCCAGCACAGTGTGCTGGTTGGAACAGTGGTGTCGGGATGGGTGGGGCTTATTAGCTTTCTAAGACCTCGCTACGAGAAAGCCCAAGGGAAGGAGAGGTGTCATGTTGTCCAGGAAGAGATACGAGCAGGGGTGGAGAAAGTACATGCCAGTAGAATTGGTGGGGATGCAGCAGCAGGGCACGTGGACCCAATGGGAGCAAGCCAATGACCACAAGATAACTTGGTCAGAGCTCTAGAAGGCCGAGCCTCTCCAGATCAAGTTCCTGATCCAGTTCGTTTACGATGTCCTCGTAGTAGCACCTAAAATTATCAAAGGGCTTCTTGCCACTGCTCAGGACTGGCAGCTGAAGGTTGACCTATTAGGAAGCCCAGGCTCCTAGACACCATTGCAGACCACACTCAGGCCTGACATGGTCCTGATGTACGAAGCAGCAAGGCAAGTGGTCCTGCTGGAATTGAATGACTCTTGGGAAGACCGGATGGAGGAGGCCTCCAGGTGAAAGAGAGTGTGCAGACCTGGTAGGCAAGTGATAGCGAGGATGGCGGGCACAAAGTAGAGGAAGAGAGCCATCAGGAAGATTACTGAAGCCGCAGAATAGGTGCCAAGATGGCTATGGATCAAGAAGGGCAATCCGTGGACCACACAGGCTGCTTGGACACAAGCAGGGGCCTAAAGAACCCTGGCTGGGTCTCCTGGAAAAGGGTGTCTGATGTTGAAAGACCCGAAACACCTGATGACCCCAGGTTAAATCGCAACTATTCATTTTTTGAATTAAATTGTTTTATCTCTTCGAGCACCAAAAAAGTATTCAAATGACACAATATGATAGCTGGAAATACTCTTCAGTGGAAATGCTCACACCTGAAACCTGTGACTAGTGGTTGCAAGTAGACATTATTGTATTTTAAGGCGTCAAAAACCAAAAAGGTTGGGAACCATGGGGTGCAACCCACTCAGAGGCTGTACATTGTTGTTAATAGTAGTTAGTAGATATAAATGATCCTAGCCATTCAGATTGATGCGAAGAAAATGAACATCACTACATATGTAGACCTAAGAGTATCTCTCGGCATCCCCAATTCCAATCACCTTCCACTATCCCTGACAAACAGAAAGACAAGCTAACAGACGCACAGTGCAGACACACCTCGTGCTTGAGTAGCCCTCTCCGTCCTCCCTCTCCAGTCTCCTGTTCTCCTTCAGTGACATGACACCCTGCCTTGGATTGCCAGACAAGCTCTCATTCTATCAATCAGCTGTAATGCCTTCAAGACAAACGCTGTCTGCTCAGCGTCTCACTGGCTTCAGTCTCCCTCTCGCTTTCTCCTTTCTCGCCTCTTACTTTCTTCCTCGCACTGCCAACTCGGTGTCAACATGAAGCTTCTCTTCCTCCCTCTCCTCTTTCTTCTTGCACTTCATCTGTCTGTCTGTCTTTTCACCTCCTCTCTCCTGTTTCCTCTGCCTTTTGGAGAAAAATACTTAAACCTAAATACACATCTAAAAGAACTTTTGTTGGCATATGCTTCATTGTATGGGAGTGAAAAAGTGCTCTTTGGCCTTTTACTTGATAAATCAGCTCAGTGCATACAGTATGTCTGAATTGTAAAATAAACAGGTACTCTAATCATGTGCAAGTGCAAATCTAATTCAACATCACAGTTGCTATCTTAATAGTATATATAAGCTATATAAGTAGAGCTAAAACTGAATTCACACAATTGGAAAGCTGAGTGCAACTCATTGTACATATCTTCAGCAAATCTCTCCACAGCAGCAGAGTGCCTGAATAGTGTTAACTTCACCTCATCTGTTCTGGAGGTAGCTATTATGGCTAATTAACCTCTTTTGCCCCTTCTCCAAAGATGGGGCCCTGAAGGAAGAGGAGCAGGCCCAGCAGAGAACAACCTGGCCTGGGCAGATGGCAACCCACAACCCCCTGGAGGGAGGGGGGGAAATAAAGGGATGGGGATTAGAGGAATAGACAGAAAAAGCACTACTACCATAATTTATGAAGAGATGGCTGATGGTATCTTTCACACTAATTTTAAGATTTTAGAATAATGACAATGCAAACATCTAGTAGCTCTGATTGGCAGATTGCTTCCAAACTTTTGTTCTTTACAAAACAAATTAAGTGACAAAGACGAGAAGAAGAAATATTCTCTTTTTGACTGGAGGCAACAGGGTTTGTGGGAAATGTGGTCTTGCTTATGTTTTTACCATTGTACCTTCCCCTTTATACCATTTATCTCTAGTTGTGTTAGGCCATTGCAGGCAGTGTTACAAATTAATGAACAGGACTGCTTTTTGGCAATACCTTTGCATCAATGTGACGAACTACCTTGACTTGTCAAGTATTAAATTGACAGGATTAGATTTGTCCATATCGCCTAGGCCTACTTCACACAGGTGTTTCTTCTCATCTGACTCTTTGACACCATTTCCAAATGGTATTAAAGCAAGACTATGTACTGTAACTTTTGCTGAATAGTAGCCACTGTGGCCTCATGTGGCAATAACAGGATAATGTAACGCTTAAACAATTTTGGCACAAGTAGAAAAGACTCATAAAGTCAGTGGACTGACTATAATTTCAGTTACACAACAATGTCTAAAATGTGAACATTGGCCAACATAAGTTACTGGTCATACCTCCATATCTCCACACTTGGTTTTAGTACTATGCCAGCGCTGGAGAAAGGTCTGGCTGAACCCATTATCATTCTGGTATAGGGGAAAAAACACTTTGTCTTGTTTGTATTTCTTTAAACCAATCACAACCGTCTTGGGCGGTGCTAAGCCCAGGATGCAGCGATGGTGCATGACTAGGTCATACCAGACCAAGTAAGTCTGTGGAAACAAAACCCCTGAATATACTGCACTGAGTGTGTATTTCATTATGAATTCAACTATTCATTTGTAAGATGATGATTATGTTATTTCATCTTAGATATAATCTTTCATCAGGTTACATAGACTGGCTTTAACATGCAATCTGTATCTGGATACATTATTTGGATAATGACATATTATCACAGGCCCTTGCATTTACACCTGGTATTGACGGGCACTCTTGTGATCTTGATTCTACTCACATTGTGAACGGATCTCAATATGCAAATCAGGTAAGCAGAGCTGGTGCACTTGTCAACAAACATAGCACATACTGGGTCAAGGAAAGCGATGCTGGATACTCTCGAGGGACCGCTACAACATGCAAGATGAGGGTCACTTACCATCTGTAGGCTACTTTTCAGTAGCCTGGCCAACTTGGCTGACATTACTTACACAGTATCAGTAATGCAGTGCCAGTGCAGAAGCTTGCTATCACTTGTGCTAGCTTGGCTAGCCCTATTAGTGACATGATCCTCTTCTTGACTATCATACTTGTGTCTTGAGAGTTTTTCCAAAATGATTTTGCTTTATGGGTTCTAGTTTTTCCTTTTTACCACAATTCGAGCCAGACAGTCTCCAGAAGTGGTCTGGTCAATCTGATTGTGTTCTAAATGCAATGCGTTGTGTATTTCCACCTGCATTATTGTGCATTTTTCCTCATCAAGATATCCTCACTAGATATCTTGATACAGGTTGCAGATCCTCACAAAATATCCAGATGCAGCTTGCATTAATACCAGGTGAAAATGGGGTCTTTAGCTTTATTTCTTTTCCTGTGTTTAAAGGCAGGCCTACTGGACCCCAACATTCCCATACAAACTGCAGCTGAAAACCAAAGGGAGCTGTGTGCTGCACAATTGTTGGTGATTCATGTGGTCCTATATATAGTCTAGACAACAACCTTAGGGCATATGCTGAGAGAATTGTTGGGATCTGAAGAGGAACTGAGCAGTTTGTGCAACACAACAGAGACACAAAGGCGACCCATGAATTTAAACTGGAGCAACAAACATTTAGAACGTCACAAAGAGCAGTCGATTTTATGAAGAGGCAATTGTGATAAGACACACCCTGTTTTTGTGTATATATGTGTGTGTGTCTGCAAAATACAACATAGCAGAATCAGATAGTTCTCTTGTCAGCATACTATGTCCTGACCAATGAAAAGTAAATAAAATAATGTGTGGAACAGAAAAGGAAACATACACACTCTCAATTTGTGTGTGTGTGTGTGTGTGTGTGTGTGTGTGTGTGTGTGTGTGTTGGGGTCTTCACTTATTACCCAGTCGTAAACCACACTAGGTTTGTCTACACAGACTTACACACAAAGCGAGTGATGTATTTGCCGTTAAATTACTAAAGACAGGTGGTATATGGAGAATGCTTATTTATGCAGACTACATGTTTGAGATCCAGCAAGTAATTGCAGTGTGTGTGTGTGTCTGAGACTATTTTTATTTCTCTATGAGGGTGTCTGTGTGTGCATCTGGGGATTGTATTTGTACAGGTGTGTGTGTGTGTGTGTGTGTGTGTGTGTGTGTGTGTGTGTGTGTGTGTGTGTGTGTACTGTATGCATGTAGCAACAGTAATCCAGTGTTGGTTTAGCGCTGAGAGTCCCAGTCAGGGACAGAGCGATAAATCATTATAAGAGTGTCTTTGCTTCTTGACTTTATTTGAAGAAAGGACAGCTCGGGCACATCATTCATATTTTCCGTAAATGAAAATCGACATTTCATCCCTCTGACACAACCTTGGGGTTCGCCTTGGTTGCTGAGTGGTTTCTAAGTGTTTGCTCCGATGTGCTTGACACGGTCTTCTTCCAAATTTGTCTCTCGGCTGCCTCTAAAAGGCAGGAAAAAACCTGAGACATTCACCTATAAAACAACATCAGTGCTACTCAAGCAACCTGGGAGCCAAACATGGACGTAGAGGTGTTGGCTGCACAAAAAACATTTAATCTAAAAACACCCACATCTCAGAAGCCTCAAGAAAGAAAAGCGAGATAGGTCAGAGCCATGCAGTGTTTGTACAGTAGCAGATGGTATATCCATACAGTACATTTGTTTTTTCTTATGTCCTGTTTCAGTGGATTCTGCTAGGCATTAACACTGTTTTGTTACTTGGTTTGCTACAAAATGCTTCTGTAAATTTTGATTGATAAACATGCCAACTCTTAACTCTTTCTATGGATAGAAAATAAAGAAGAAACTGAACTCTCTTAACTTCTGTGAAGGTAAGCAAATAAAGTGTACCTTCATTAGAGCCTCTCGTGTTGGGTGGTAGAATGAACATCTATCTAATCTAGTTGCATCATTTGCTGCTAATTAGTGTTAATGCTCTTAAATTGCACTAACATTATCTTTTTGCAGATAGCAGGAGCCATCTGTCCTGCTGCTGCTCTGAAGGTAAGTGCTGAAGCCCTAAACAACAATAAACTTAAAACAGCAAAAACAAACCAAAAGACAGGCAATTTAACAGAATTTATTAGCTGAATATTCATCAGCTCTAATGCCTTTTCTCCTAATTATTTTCTTCTCTTTCTACTGGCGGGGAAATATTCTGAGCTGCAGAGAAGCTTGTTGATTGTAAACTGTGGCAAACAGAGTCCTCTAGCAGCACAACTTTTTGATACTCGAGAAGATGAAAAACTACCAGAAAACTGGTCTGACAAAAGTTTTTAAAAGTTTAAAAGCAGTCTTAAATTAAAAGGGTGAGCCATGAACAAAATGGCAGTTGACCCCAAAATTGACATGAACATTAATCAAAGCTTAATGAGCATTTCTTTTTTTAGCAATGTACACTTTGATGCTAACAACTAGCACTAGCTGCTTAACAACAGATATATGGTCCTCCTGTATGCTTGCAGTAGACACTGTGCTGAAAGTGAGAAGATGTTTTCTCCAGTTAAACAAATTGTTTGACATTTTGGGAAACACAGACTTTCTTACCAAGAGTTAGACAAGAAGACTGATACCACTCTGCTCTATAATATGAAGCTGGAGCCACTAGACAGTTAGCTTAGCTTAGCATGAAGACTAAGCAGGGGGAAACTAGCTTGGCTAGGTGAAAAAATCAGCCTACCAGCAACCCCAAACTAGTTAGCGCACTAGTTAACATGTGTCTCGTTTGTTTTATCCATACAATAAAGGAGAGTGTAAAAACCACATGCAGGTTTACAGGGGATTATCTGCTGGACAATTTCATGGCTTAGTGACTTCCTAGAGACTTGTTGTCACCGGAGACTCCAGGAAGTCACTGCTGGCTCTTTAGCTGCTAAAAGCTCCACTATGTTCACCAGCTAGTTGCTGACTTTGTCCATCAGCAGGTAGCGTACAGTGGGTTTATCAGAGATTTTTCACTGAAAACAGCTTCCTGCAGCTGCTGGAAAGAAGGCTAATGACAGCAGAGATTGTGGGTCAGAAAACCAAAACAATGATCTGAAAGATGCTAAAAAGCTCCGTAGAGCTGAGAGGAACCGCAGAGTTGGGTGACAATTTTCTGTGGGTTTGTTTCTTTCAGCGTTTCACTTAACACATAGTAAATTGATACATTGTTGATATAAAAAAATGCTAAAGCAGCTTTAACTATACCGTAGTTGCCATACACTGCTATTGCAGTAGGGAGTAATTTTAAAATGGTGGCAATGGACATTAAAAATCGTTGTTCAATGTAATCTGTGGTTTTGCAGAATCGCCAGATATCAGTGCAATTTTCTGGCAGCAGGGTTGGATATATCCACTTGCTTCTTCTTTACAGATTTAGCTTGATTCAAAGCTGCAGTTAGAGCATGTAGAAGTCCCATCTGAAGTCAATTTGGCAAAAGTTGAGAAGAGAAGAGCAATTTAATTCCCTCTCATTCACACAAATCAACAAATCACCCTGAGATGGACAGCAGGGTCATGGTGCTATGTTTTAATTAGGGTTGAATGTGCCATACAGTTTGTCATCCCCTCCATTTATGTCCATATCACACCATATCATGTAATAAATACCATAAAAGCAGAAAGATTTAATAGAAAATAGAAAAGCACAACTGCCTGGCATGTGGTCATCTCTACGACCAAGGGCAGAACTACATGAGTTTGGTGGAATATCAGAGTGTTTTAATTAATATTTCTACATTAGGTAATGAAAGACTATCCGTTCACACATAGTAGTTTTATATTTAATAAAATATGCTGTTCATCAGAACTGATGTACTAGATGCAGATTTGGCTAGTATTGCAGCTATGGTTAGAGATAAGAAACAAAATAAACCAACACTTTCCCTAACACAAGTTAAAAGAGACTGTCCTTCCCAAAAATACATCTGTATAGGTCGTCTGTGCAGCAGCTCATTACGACCCATATTTACGTTTGTATGTACGGCGACCTCTAGTGTCCATAGTAATTATGACGGAACCGTGAGGTGAGTCAGTATAAAGAGCAACAAAGGAGGTCGGGGTGGATGGATGGGTCAAACAACAAAGGACTTTCACCCAGGAGACTGCTGATCGTGTCCTGTGTGAAACCAAAAGTCACCGTTGACTTAGTTTCACGTCACGTAACTTAATTTACTAAACTTAACTTACTAATGTAGTTATTTTAACCCAAACCATGATCTTTTCCTAAACCTAACCAAGTAGTTTTGGTGCCTAAACCTAACCGAACTGCGACCACTTTGTTACCATGACGACGAAGGTCCGGTGCGTTTTGGGAGTCATTGGCAAACGACCTATTCTGATTCTGGAGTCATATCTCCTGCCACCAGTAGGGGTGCTAATTTAGGAAACGCTCCTGTGGGTCGTTTTAGAGGTTAGAAACAAACGCCCTATGTGGTCATTTGGATTGGAGGACTTGTTGAGATAAAATATTTACTCATTTGATGTTTTGACGAGCTCTGTCCATCACGATGCTCTAAAATCTCCCATGTGGGTTAAACTGGTTTGACATCTGGTAAATGTGAAGGCATAAGATGAGTGTGTGAGTGAGTTACAAGCCAGTTACACGAGGTGTTTAGCATCTAAAAAGAAACTAGTGGAAGTGCCTCCTCTCCCCACCTGTCCTGAGGCTTTTAGAGGCTCACTCCTACTTCTAAATTACCTCAGCGCCACTTAATGAAGTGAATTTCTCTTCGCTTAAAAATTTGAGTTGGGTCATATTTTAGGGCGTGAGCAAACTTTGCCACTTGCCCGCAGTACACTGGGAAATGACATATCATTTAATTCTTGGGAAACTGCTGTGGAAAAGGATGATTGCTCAGGAAAGTTGGTTTCCTTGAGTCTGTGTGAATGTGTCCCTATACCAGTGTGTGTGTGTGTGTGTACGTACTGTCTGTGAGTTTGTGATTGCTGTATTTTTCCACTGAAACAGCACACACTTTGCTGCAGTGCACTCAGTCTGTGACAATGGCAGCACTGTAGTGATGAGAATACATGAATGAAAAATGCAGGCAAAGAGGGCTGGGGGGGTTAGAGAGAGAGAGATACTGGGTCAGTATTGGTTTATCTGCAGAGGGATTAAGATTACTGTCAGTAATCTGGAATGCACGGATGGGTGAACGGTCCAACACCCACATAAAAACACTTATTCATGGACGGATTTATGTGCCTCGTCAGCTCAAAGCCAAGGTTAGAGAAACAGAACAGCATACCTCTGTGATTTCATGCCGTTACAAATTGTACAGTCATCTCACTTCCAGCACAGCAACATGTGAATTAGTTTCAAATCATTAATCATGACAAAATAACTTTTGTTACAAAAGCCCTTTCTCACAGCAGATATTGTGACCTGTCATAGGAGTAAAGCACAGGTGCATGGGTGTAATTACCACTTTTCAAAATGCTATTTTTGTCCCACTCACTTTTATTACTTCAGGTTGATTTTCTTACCAAAGTGTCTCTGAAAATTGTTTTCTTACGATGGTGTCCAGCCACCATAGTCAATGGAGAAATGCATTGCCTTACAATTATATCATGTAGGTGCAGTCACATCAGCATTTAAAATGGTGAAACATTGTCAGGAATCAGTGGAATCGCCCCGGTCAGTGGATTTGCTCATGTGGGTGAAGTAAATCCATACTAGTCTTTTGCAGTTCAACTTTAATGAACTTTGGCGAATTTGCGCCGTTGATCAATAGAAAACTGTCTTGACAGTGCTGATCTTTGAGGGAATGAAGAGCTGGAGAAGCTATCGTAGATAACCGGAGCAAATACAACCTTTGAATAAATTGTGAGAACATATTGTTCTGTTAGCGACCAAGCTAACTAGTTTGTAAAATGACAGTTAGAAAGGTAGTTAGAGCTGTTGTGACTGACTAGCATGTGCCTGGCTAGCTAGCATGTTAGCCATGACACATTTTTATCAAATTAAAGGTTACCGGTATTATGATGATGATAGCTTACCCATACAACACAGCCATTACCAATTACATAATTAGGTAGGCCTACACCTGCTTTTGACAAAAATGTCTTCTGTGAAAAAGACCTACTTCCAGTGTAGCACTCATAATTTGATGGTTAAGTCTAAAGCTCTGCTAGTGGTCCCATTAGGTGTTCATTGCACATTATCATACCAAAGCGTAGACACGTTTGCCATTTTTTTTAGAGCTAAACCAGTAGTGTGGCTAAAATATATGTAATGTAAGTTTGTTGACATTTTGTTCCGCGAGGCAGGAGAGAAAAGGGGCTCAAATGGAAGCCGTTTCTGCTCTCCAGATAATGATTGTGCTCAATAAATTCCACAGCAACCTGTCCATTAGATTTTGATATATCATGTGTACAAGTGGGAACTCTTTCTTCATTGTGGCTCTAGAGGAAAGATCAGAGGCTTTTCAAACACATTAGGGTTGTGTTGGATGTTGGATAGATGGTTTCAACAAGCAACATCACCATCATTAGGCTCTGCCGCTAGCAGGAAGAAAATCGCTGCTGCTGTTATCATTCATGTTACTATCTCCAGGATGTTTCAACATGAAAGCCCTTTTCACTGCTGTAACACTGTAATCTGCTTACCACGTTCTTTGAGGTAAATCATTAAACTGTAATGAATTACAGTACATTTCCCAATTTCAAAGCAGATTATTGTAAATCCATTACATTTGAGCTGTATTTCCTCTACCTTGGGTGGACGATTAAATTCAGTAGGTGAGCCTGTCCTGTGTAGTCACTGGAAAGCACTGCAGTCATGTGAAAACCTTGTGACCACAACTTCTTTCTAGTTAAAGTTTACTTCTTCCTCCATGCACTGCAGAATTCATGACAAAAGAAACACATTCACACTTGAAATGTTTTCATAAAGGAATGTTATTGACAATCTGAGACCAAGGCTACTTTTTCCTTCTGTAATTCCTGAATGATATGAATTTGGGACTTTCATCAGACAGCTGTTTATTTCTTTAGTCTTTTTTACCTCTTGTTGTCTTATTTTATAATCTCGGGCTTTTCTCTGTGTTTCCCTGTAGAGTACTGCGTGCACAATAACGATGCAATGGCAATAACAAATAAATCAGATATCACACCTGTCTGCTTCTGTACACGATGCAGATATTGATAGAAGAATATCAAAAGGAATGCCCAGGAGAAATGAAACATCAGAGCATCCAATATCACCAGCCCTAGTACTTTTTTATTAGCCAGTCACAACGAGAATATTCTTCACCTAGAGGGAGCTCAAGCTTTGATAACGTCACTCTTTGTCTTTCTGGGGTTTTTTTGGTTTGTTTTTGTGTCTCCAACCCTCCATCTCTGTCCTTTATTCTCCGTCATACCTGACATTGTCCTGCCAGTACTGTTATTCTTAAACTGAAGCTGCCTATAATCAGTATTTACTCTTAACATTTGAAAGCTGCACTAAATAATATTTTTATATTAACAACTGCTTAAATGACTCAGTGTAACTTGAAAGGTGTCACTAGTAGTGAGAATTATCACCCAAGTGTGCAGTTCCACACAGCTCCGCAAAGCTTTATAGCCCAGTCCCGCCCACACTGAAAGGGAAAACAATGCATCGCTCTCCATTGACTTTGTATTGTGTGAAGGTGTCTCCTTGTCACTTTGGTCTGCTGGCAACCAACAGAAACATGCGTAAAAGCTGCTGTGTGGTGGGATGCACCACCAACAGGGTGAAGAACCCAAAACTAAGTTTTTATAAACTGCTGAACCGAAAAACTTTAAGATGACAAAAGTGGATCCAGATGTGAGTCATCAGCAGGAAGAATGAGAAAACTGTGGGGTCCTGACACTCAGTATGTCTACGTGTGCAGCAAGCATTTTGTGACTGGTCAGTCAAATATCCAAATGTCAGTTTTAGGTTAACTACAGGTGCAAGTTCATTTTTTTCAGTAATTCAATTCAGAAAGTGAAACTCATATATTATATAGATTCATTACACACAGAGTGAAATATTTCAAGCCTTCATTTCCTTTAATTTTGATGATTATGGCTTACAGCTAATGAAAACCGCCTGTATACTGCTGTAAGTTAAGCTAAAGCATTTTGACAGTATGCAGCTTGTGTAGTGGAATGTGGCTACATCACAAAGCTATGCAGTATTATGTTTGCAAGTGCCTCAGCTAACTACAGTAACTTAGCCTGAGAAGGCACACTGAGACAGACCCACAATATTGAGTTTGTCCTCTCTGGTAGACACAGGGTGCTAAAATAATCCTCTGACATGCTGAAATCTAATGTTTTTAGCTAGCTACAGGCATTTTGTTAGCGTTTCAGCTCTTGGTTGCATATTGTGGCGCCGACTGTTTTCCCCTCCGGTGGGCGTGGTTTTCAAAGTATGACGAGTTGCGCTCTGTCTCTATAGTGGAGCATTTAGCAGCTAACGAGCTAAACTCCAAATACTGTAAATGCTAACTACTTGGTATCTGCTGGATGTTTAAAAAGGCGAAAGTTTGTTAACATGTTAGCCATATCAACTTGAAACAAATGTGATTTTTAGCTTGCTGTGGAGTTTTCTCCCCAAGTGAACTTTAAAGCCAACTTTTTTTCATGCCCATACCTTTTCACACAAAATTAAAATGATTGACAATATGACAAAAGACTCTAGTACTGCTTTTTGACCATGAGAAGCATTATTGAAATTCAGTAAATATTGAACAAATTCATCTATACTTCTATCTACTAATCTTGGATTAAAGTGTCATTAGAATCAATTCAAGGTTATGCTCATAGGAAATCAGCATGATACTGATCAATTCCATACTGAATACTTAATCAATTGATGGAGGTTGATGGTATATGACTTTTAATTAAAGGCAATATTGACCTGTAATACAGCCAGATTAATATAAAGTATTGATCTAATTTTATTGGTAACAAATAGAGATGGAAGAGGAGGTAGTGAATTATAAACACATCCTTTTTTACACAGCAACAACAGCAATCGTGATATAATTGCACATGTCGGAGTGTGTGTGTGTGTGTGTGTGTGTGTAGACTTCATCCTGTTTAGCCAGATCTGTCCGCACTGTGCTTCATGTTCCAGCGAACATGTCCTCTTCAATTTTCCCTCAACAGTATGTCCCCTGTCATCTCATACTCTCCACCCTAATTTCCTCTGTCAAATCATCATCTCACTCTCTTTAAATCCCTCAGCCTTCCCCCGATTTCATCCTCAGCTTCCCTCTATCTCACCCTTGTTTATCTCCAGCAAAGAAAGATGCAGAGCTCCTGAGCCTGGTGAAGGTTCACGACCTCAGTTTTCCTGTCAGGAGCCATCTCCTCTTGAGTTATATGGAAACTGAGACAATGACAGCTGACATGTTGCACATGATCTCAGGGAACGCTGCCAAGCCTATCCATGCCTCTGAGCCTTCTTGCTGCACACACACACAAACACACTTATCATCGTCTATGATCTTTTCCATGCCATATACTCAGCATATCCAGCCAACAGGAACTAATTCTTTACCATGGAGATGCAGCTAGCATAGATAATATTCTCTGCGGTAGATTTCTTATATAATGCATCATCATCTAAATGTAGAAACATTGAGACTAACTCAAAACAAGCTCAAAGTGATGTGATCACTCACATTTCACATGACTGTAGGAAGAGCTGGTGAACGTGCTGAACACGTTAATGGACAGAGTTACCCTATGGAATTATTTTTGTTTCAAAAATAGTGATCAAAAGTCCCCTAGAATCAAAATTTGAGAATGAATTTATAATTTAAAAACAAAAAAATGACCTCAAAAGTAATAAAATCACACAACTACATGCACAATACACCTATTCACTCTCAGTTAAATTTGATTTTATTTCTGTTCAAATATAATCATGACATTTAGAAGTGGAATTCCTGTATTTATTGAACAGTTGCATAGTTGACCCTACCAAACTCGCTCTACTGTCTTATGCTTCAAGTCCCACTGGTTTATTCTGAACTTGGAAAATCTGCCTTTAGTTTTTGTGCACCAAACACATGGAATTATCTACAACACATTCTGACTGAAACTCTCACTAACCCTGGACAATTCAAGACAATGATCTCTAACCACTTCACCTCAGTGTGCAATTTTTGATTCTTTTAACTCTGCGTATTTCTCTGTATCTCGACATCATTGCAAATGAGGGAAACCTCAACGATTTTCGAGCCTTAAAGCTGGGGTAGGCAAAATCTGTGCAACCTATGCAAAACCTTCCGCCTCTCTCTCTGCTGCCTTGTATCACTCCGCTAAGCCCCTCCCACCAAACCCACAACTTCGACTGGCAGCAGAAGGAGCCGGTTCCCCTGCGAAACTGCAGAGCAGAGGGCCCCAGGCTTCAGAGGCAGCTGCAACTCCGTCCAACAGCAGGATGAGAGGCTAGTACACCGCACACACACACACCACTGTCTCCCGTCAAAAGATATTCCTCACTGTTTGTCATCATGCCTCTTTGCCACTCGTCGTTACGAGCACCATGGCATCGAACATAATAAGCCCGAAGCTCTGTGTGGAGCTGGGACGTGTTATTTTGTTCTATACACCGCTGTAGGCAAAGGAGGTGTTGGAAATTTATCACAAGTTGCAGGATTTTCTGCAGGATTTTCTGCCATTCAATCAGGCTTTCACCACGTGCACACACATCTGCTCTTGTAGCTCAGCCAATACGAACCCACCGTCTCTCTGAAATAACTTGTGATTGGCCAAAGTCTACCGTCACGGGCTAGATTTTCTGAAGCCTAAAAACAGAGCCAAGAGGGGGGGCTGAAGTAGAAATTTGCTCTCAGACCACTTGGATTACAATATGCTGCACGGTTAATATGGCATTTTTGCCCAATGACGCCAAAGAAATACTGCCTACCCAACCTTTAAATAAAGGTTTAAATGAATGAATAGTTGGACAGTTAAGATAATGAGGACAAACTGCTGGTAACATCTGACATTGTTTTGATATCTGACTGACGACTCCTGTAATAAAAGTGTTGACAGCTCTTCACATTAGCTGCTTATGCTAACGTTAATGTTAGCATAACAGACTGACATGACTAGCTGCTTGACAGTGCAGAATCCTGAAGGTCCAGATTCCAAATAAGCTGATAATAACCTTAAAATGATAATATTATGTGCTTAAAAGTTTAATGGGAAATAGCAACAGCTCTGTCCACCCGCTGTTTGTCATTTACACTCAACAACTGCTACCTGAAAGCAAGGTGACTGTTAAATATGTACTTAAAATCTTAAAATTGATTCTTGGGAAATTTTGTTCAATAATATTGAAACAAAAACAATCCCATATTATTCTATATATAATATATACTACCTGTCTCAGTGCAACTCCTTCTGGTCAAGAGCAACAGCTGGTGCATATAACGCATAATGTGCAATAACAAGACTAAAAATCTAAACTGCAACATCATTTTGACCTGCTCATGCAGTCAGGGGGCAGAAAACAGTATTGCGTAATAAGAGTAATGGTGAGAGGAGTTGAGGAGGAGCTGACGTCCGGCAAACTGCATGAATCACAAAAGTGATGGGTGGGAAATGTTCAATATTGCAGGAGGGATTAAACATCCCTTCCAGCCCAGAGGACATAATTACATGCATCAAGTGATTTATAAGCAGCCAGGCTCTCTCTATAGACATGGTTTCTCTGTCAAGTGTACATAGGGTATGTACTGTATGCACTGGCCATCCACTAATTGTGAGAGTTTATTTTATTTTATTTTTTTTTTACAAAGAATAAACTACAGTAACAAGATCAAGAAGGTTGTTTAAGGTAAGACACCTCACTCTTTATAGTGTGTTTATAACTTAATATGAAGGGAAACAGTGATGGGCAAAGCACTTTTTTTCAGTGTACTGAATCATTAGAATCAGTTCATTCAAAAGATTCGTTCACTGAATCAACTGCGTAGTCCCACTCACTGAACTGAAACACTTGCGAATGTTCAGCTTGCTAACTAGTGAACTGAGAACGGTCGTTCGTGAAGGATAAGCCAGTGAGCTGAGAATGTTTATCTCTTACTACTCTGAATTGCCTGCAGGTGTTTGTTGATGAGTACACACAGAGTCATGTAAATTTCACTATGTCTTTACAGGTTGATCAGGCCAGGGCAACATAACAAGTAACGGAGGGGGCTAATAATGGTTGAGTCCTGTCCAGGACTCAGAAGAAAACAAAACTTAACTCAAGAAAACAAAAAGTTCTTATAGAGAAGTGCCATTTAATTGTAAGCCAAGCATACAATTTGCATCAGATACAGTAAAGAAATAAAACCGAGCTGACTAATATAAAATCATATTTATTTCAGTAGGCTAGCTGTCCTCTTTTCAAAACAGTAACATTATGTGTGTGTGTGCGTGTGTGTGTGTGTGTGTGTGTGTGTGCGCGCGCAAGTTACAGCTTTGAATATAGTATCAATATAAAATAGATATTGTCTTATATGTGGATTGCAGTCCAAGGCCAACATTGAATCATTGCAGCTAAATGTTAGCAACCCGAATCAGCTGTGTATTTGCTGTCTCGAACACACATTCCTCGCACTGTGCACCCGTATGAATACGATTGGACGTTACTAGTCAGCCGGTAGCCAAACAGCTCATGAATGAATCAGTGATGGTAACGCATAAATTAAGTAGCTGATAGTGAGGACCAGTTTCTCAAATAAAGTCTATAGTTAATAAATTCTATAGTTACATGACAACTGATTTGACAACAAATTTGCTGATGAAGATTGTCTTCAAGTGGACCTTGAGAGGACATATTGTTTTTTTCAGCAAGTTGCTTTATTTCTAAGTACTGAAAATGTCCATAGATAAGCCACTGTGATATCACACCCCAGCAGTGTGTGCATCTTCGACTGTTTTGAAACAAGAAAACCATGTACAGTATATCTACGCCACCAGCCCCATGAGACTGTAATGCAAAATGACACACACCAGAAGACAAAATCATTGGATGGATGAATAAAATGGCGAAAAAACAAAAGAGTTTATCCTCTGTGTGTTCGCAGACTGAGCTCATCAGGGTCAGCTACCTTATCACACTTGGCTAATCTTTATCCTGTTGTGAACTGTTGGACAAGTGACAATTTGGACTTGGTGGGGCTAAAATAAAAAGTCAGGGGATCATCAGAGTCATTAGGATTCTTCCTCTGGGGAACATAAATGTATGTACCAAAATGTTCTGGCAAGCCAACCTCAAATATTTTGTTGAGATCTTCTACTCTGGACCTGGCCTTTACTTGATAGTGACAGTGTAGATACAGACAGGAAATACGGGAAGAGAGAGGGGGGTATGACCTGCAGCAAAGGTCCCTGGCTGGAATCAAACATGAGACCTGACAGTCTCAAACACTAGGCCCCTGGAAACTGATAAAGCCAACAGTTCTAATATGGCTACAAATTAGTCAAATAAATGTAACAGTAGCATTTTTCATCTTATCAGGTTGACACCAATCTGACCAGGAAAATATCCACTGTTGAAGGAAAGTATTTTCACTCATCCCATGAATGAAGTGTCTTTTAAATCAGCGTAAATAGATGAGAAAATACTGTGAGGATACAGCATACATGAGTGTCAATGTAAGTATCTCACGATTATGAATATTTTTTAAAGTTTTTAACTTGAAGAGTTTTCAGCTTCACTTGACTTACATTAGAAAAGCTCCTCAGCTGGATCCGAGAACACAGTGCGAGCTATGTCAGAAAAGTTTGTTTTCACTGCTTTATAAAATCTTGGACTAGTGAAACGAGTCATGCATTTAGATGCAACAGGAGGATATCAGTCTGTGTGCACAGCAGGACTCAGATTTGAAAAAAACACTCTGAGCTGAGAAACTACTGGAGCCCAGAGGAGGTCATCAAATCCAAGACTGCCAATTCAATACTGCTGCAAAAAGTTCTTCACTAGGTGTTTTGGGGAAAACAAACTTCTGAAAAGTCTCAAAAGCACAGTGGAGCATGCTTACAGTCAGAGATGGACGGTGTGTCTGATGTTGCTCCATCAATTAAGACACACAGCTGTTCATTTTCTCAGTCTATTTCAACCAGAGCTGTGCTACAGATCATAGTACTGTTTGAACATGATGTCTTATTCACAGAATGAATCTTGGGGCCCCCATTCACTCTCACACGCCAGATCACCATCCTCCTTTTGGCAAGTAAACTTACATCATCCTCATCTCTTCTTGGCATTCATCTGTTTTGGACACAAACATCAGTCACTGGACTCACAGGAGTACAGAAGTACACATCCACACATACTCAATAAGAGTTCTTCAGACTTTAGACATCACCAAAGATTTAGGGTAAAATTGTAATGGGGTTGTAAATAGAATATTTGGGCCAAAATGAATCATCACAGCATTGGTTTAAGTTTGGCTGATGTAAATTGGTAGATGACCAGTATTTTGATGTTTCATTCATCAAGTTCTTGACTGGGAAAAAAATGAATGAACTAAAACAGTTTTATCAGCACGAGAGTCTACAGTCACGCTAACATGCTCGCAATGACAATGCTAACAAGCTAATGTTTAGCACATATAATGCTTTACATGTGTTAGCATGCTTAAATTTGATAATTAGCACTAAACACAAGGTACAGCTGAGGCTGGTATTTGCTCATAAACCAAAGTACCTGGTTAAACAGTTGACAAATTAAACTTTTGGCCTACTGGTGGCGTTAGATAAAGATAGGGGATCACCAAAGGTTTTACAACTCATCTTGGGGGGGACTTGAATGTCTGTACCAAATTTCATGGCAATCTATTCAATAGTTGTCAAGACTTTTCACTAAAAAACAAAAATGTCATGGGACATGGGGACGGGAGTGGAAAAGTCACGGGATCACTAGAGTCAGTAGGATGCCCTGTGGGGACCGTGAATTTCTGTACGAAATGTTGAGGCAATCTATGCAACAGCCACTGAGATATTTCAGTCTGGACCAAAGTGGTGGACCAACTGACAGAGCAGCATTGGAATCCTTGGAGCCAAACAGCTTGTATGGCTAAAAATAGCATTACTTGATGCACAGCATCCCAAAACTGCCTGTCACCTGTAGAGTCACACTAATTGTATTCTATTGAGGATAAATGACAACAGCCTGGGCAAATAAAGACGAATATTTTGCGAGCGTTTGTGATTTATTTCATCATCTTTATAAAATCTATACTGCCACAAGTTTAAAGTGCCCCGCTGTTGCCATTTAAGATGCCATTTACCAAATAAATCATAGCATGCTGAAACCTCAGTTTTTCATCACACCTAGACATGCAAAATTGCAAAAGTATTGATCAAAAAGTACTTATCTCTCAACAACTGCCTTAGTTCATTCATACATTCTTAAACCAGGCTGAATGTGGCAGTGTTCGATCTATATGAGCAAAGATCTGAACATAGGGGGGAAAAAAGGGTGTTAAGTCGGCTGGGACCAGTCTTTCCTGACTGTTAGTCATCCCTAAGCCTGTTTTCTTTTAAAGGATGAGGTTTTAGTACTTTGCAGTAAAGTTTAAAGAAATTTATAGTAGTTGCACATTGTAAAAAAACCCAAAAAACTCAACTGTGCTATGTTTGAATCAATGCATGTAATATTGGGATCATAAGAGATGAGTTAAATCCAAAGGCATAAGGTATACAAATATAAAAAACAATCTGAAGGATCAGGCATCAAATTAAAAATGAATGATGGCCAGTCGATAAAAATGAGTTTTGAGAATTGAGTTAGAAGGAGGTAGTGATGTTGCAAGCCTGAGATCCTCAGGCAGTTCATTACAGAGCTGAGGTGTCTCGCTCTCCCATGCTACCTGAACAAATGTCATGGCAAATAAAAAAAAAGATGCAAAATGTAACTAGCTATGAATTTATATACATCAGCAGGACTCAAGGAATTATGAAAATTCAGAGTTATTTTAAAAAATGTGTAAACACATTGCAGTACACATGCCCTGTGGTAGACAGGCGATCTTGTCTGGGTGTACCAAGACTCTTGTCTGATATGAGCTAGGATAGGCTCCAGCACCCCCACTACCCTGCAACTTCAACAAAATATATGATTGGCTATTTCAATCACAATGTACTAAACACAATAGTGTAACCATTCTGTACTCGTGGTATAGTACAGTATATGTCAGCATGAAGATATGCTGACATATACACTGTGTACTGTATGTACTGTACATAAAGTGTATGTCAGAGCAAGCTGGCTAACTATGAGCACCCTTAACTGCACCAGCACCATGCTAACCATAATCCTTTCCTGGTGGCAGTGTTAGCACTTTTCGGTTGTTATGCAATTTTTTTCCCCCAACCCACAGTAAATATCTACTCTGACCTTGTACCGATCCCCCATTACACTGCCTAAAATCACATATAAGAATAATGTGAACTCTTCTGTCCCCACCACTTTTCAACACAAAGTGACGTCCTTGATCTCAGTCCATCTCATTCCTTGTAACAATTAATTAAAATGCCATTTCAAAGTATAATAACGATGATAGCCACCAAACCCTTTTTGCACATCTGCTTCGATGCCAAACTGCATTTCGTTGTCTCAGTACTCTGTGCAATGACAATAAAGTTGAATCTAATCTTATCTAATGGGAACCGAGTGGAAGCATAGAGTATACAAAGAAAATAAGACTGGCCCCAGAGATGACCCGTGTGGCGCTTCACAAGTTAAAAGTGCTGACAGGGAGTTAATGTAGCCATGGAGATAAAACTCAATCAGCCAAATATGAATAAAAAAAATATAAAAAATGCCAACCTACTGCTGAAGTATTTTTTTAATCAAAATGCTTTGGTCTGTTATGTCGAATGCTGCTCTAAAGCCTTGTCAAATGAGAACGGAGCAGAATTTGGTGTCTGTGATAGTTAAAAGGTCATTTGTGACTTTGAGAAGTGTAATGGACTTGAAAGTTTTCCTTGAGTCTTTCAAAAATACATATCTCTCAAGGCTGCCAAAAAAATGAGTCAATCTTGTGTAGGAGTTCTGTAATGATTGTTTGGAATCCATTCTGTAACTGTTGCAAACCAGATTCTTTTGATCAGTGGCTGGCATTTTATGAAATGATCAGCCAGTAGAAAGGAAAGTGTCCACTCATTTTCACTATAGAAAGCAGATAAAAAGCAACTGGTTCAGAGAGAAATTTGGAGGGTCTGACATGAAATGGATTTATTTTACTCATGTCATTCAGACCATAATTACAGGCAGATGAGTTGGAAAAAACGTTCACTTCAATATTGTTGTGATTCCGAGTCTAAGCTATCAGGAATTTCTGACAGCTTGGATATCTACTCTTGTTGTAAAGAAATGGAGTGACGCTTGTGAGCTAGTTCAGGCAGTCAACTCGAGCTGCGCTGCTAGACGCGTGACTTGCCTCACTCTCCACACCCTCCCAATTTGGTGGTCTATTTAAGCTGCAAAAATGTCCCATCTCTCCCTCAGCCTGTCAATGCCACTGCTGCCCTGCATCAGTGTTGCTGCCTGTTCTTTCAGCCCCACCACCACCCCAGCATCCACCTGCAGGCTCCGGCTAGAGGGTTTAAGATATTTGCTTATATCGGAGCCTAGACGTCAAACTCTAACTACGTTCTGCTGCTATAATAAACATTTCTAATGTGAGTTGTCTGCAGTTACATCTAAGTAAAATCAAATATTAAAACTTATATAAACAATTCAGCTAATTTAAAAGGAGCTATACACAGTTTGTATCTGTTTCACTTGTTTACAAATCACTTCAAATATCTAACACAGCAAAAGTAGCTAATTTAGGCTGTTTTCCCATAGACTGTAAATAAAGATGGACGAAGCGTCTCCTCTTCCTCGCACTATGGGAGCTGCCATCTTGCGAAGGTGACGCCGTTTGGAGCCAGAGTCTGCGCAGTAGTGATCGGTATTGAGGTCCCACCCATACACCCGTCTGAGCCAATCGCAAGCACACTGCAAGTTGTCAATCATGACGTCTCACCCCCTTTTTATAGCTTCAAATAACTAATTAAAACCAAACTGATCAGAAAAATGAACACTTGAACAAACATCAGTGTGATAAGAACTACCTAAAATGACAGAAACCATCTTTGGGAACATTTTATTTGACATGTACTTTGATTTTTCAGTTTGGCCCATGTCCCATCCGCTAACATGAAGGGGGCGGGGTTTATGACCTATACTGCAGCCAGCCACCAGGGGGCAATGGAGATGTTCTGGCTTAATTTTTGGGAGCTGTCATGTCGTCCATCTTTATATACAGTCTATGGATTATCCCCATTCTGCCGACATTGTGTGAATGCAGTATAAGTAACAGAAGGTCATGTGACGAGTAATGTAGCCACTTACTTTGCTGTTTAGTAAATAGTAAAATACTGTGATTGCTTTTTAAATGGGTAATATGAAATGGGTAATTGATTACATTTTTCAAGGAACTCAAAATGGCTACAGTGTAGTAGAATTTACAGAGACTGAAGAGAAGAGTTGTAAGACAGTGCTTGTTGGCAGAAAATAAATCAGAAAAATGATTATTCTCGCAGACCTGAAAAGAAATCAGTAATATTTTTATCTATTATACTGTACCGATATGCTGTAGCCACTTGCCTTGGTTTTATTATAGAGGCTTTGCATTGACAATGTTGCGTTGCCTTCTTTCTTTCTCTTTCTTCTCTCTTTTTTTTACTGCAACTGGTTGCAGATAACTCTGTTGACCTTGGGACCAAGCCTAAGCATTAATAATGCACTGTGGAATGTGAAAAAATGCATACATAGGGTTCACAGAGAGAGAAAATCAACCAGTTTTTCTCTGCAGATTTTTTCACGGCTGCAGTTTTCAGCAGAGCCAGAAAGTGTGACAATAAAAAAAAACAACCTTTGAATGAGAAGCAACACCCTTTGTCTAAGTCTCACTTTCCAGCTTTCAGCCATTTAAAAAAAAAACCATATTATTCTATGTCTACTGTGTGAAAGCAATCAGGAAACTTCAAGGACGGACACCGCCTATGCAGTTCATCTACGTCTTGCTTATTTTGATAAAAAAGAAAAAAAAATCTCATTTATCATTACGGTGTGAATTTCACCCAAGCATGAAATCCAAAGCCCATTGCTGACAATGTACATATACATTACCCAGCTTGGATATTAATTTGTATGGAAACAAGATACAGTGCAGCGACACACTTCAACAGATCAAACAACATTAGCATCCTCCAAGTCGTGCATGTCACATTATTATCTTGCTGTCTTCACAGTGTGAAATCCATTTCAGACTCAGACCAAACAACATGCAGATGGGCTTGAGCAGTGACCCATGACGATGTATGAGAAGAACACATTATAAACTGTGGGATATGAACATCAAGAATCCATCACGGATGAACAACAGAGGACAACTAATTACCTTTTAAACGATCGTGTTACATTTTAATAGGGAAAAATCCATCAGAGGTAGGATCAAACCATACAGCAGAGTGCAGACTGGAACATGACTACTGGACAGAGAAGACTCCATTGAGGTTCGAATCTTTATTGTAGCTTGATGGCTGTGAGCAAATATTAGCTTGCATGCTATAATAATTACTACCGAGACGTCTGAAAGAGAAAGTTGTTCTCGAGAATGTGCGATCAGAAGAACAAAAAGAAGCCTTTAGAACACATTAAAGTGCCGTGTTTAAGTTCTCCTTTTTTAATGTTCTTTCAAAAGTTCATAAGAAATGTTTTCGCTCCAACATGCAAGGAGGCAGAAGCTATTGATGACTAAGTAACGATTTGAGCACACCACTGACAGAGATGGGAAATCATTCCTTCAAACTTCTAGCACCCCGATGGTGAATGTGTTGGATTTTCCTAAAAGGCCATGTAAAGCAATAATAAATATGTGTTCTGAGTTTGTCACACCACAGAAAAATGTGTTATCAACCACCCAGCCAAATTTGAATGACAAAAAAAAAAATCGCCAAGTATATAAAATTAGGTTTCAAAATCGTGAAAAAATAAGCAGTATTCTCTGCTCTGAAATGCAGGTAGATAACTTTACTGTACCACTGAGCCGAAGAACGACCAAAATGGTCTAACTCCACAATGCAGTACTACATAGTTCATGGTATTTTTACACATTTTCAGCAATTCTTTTCCAACATGTATAATGTGTTTAGAAGCAAATCTCTGAATTTCCTTTATACAGACATTAACTTTGTCTTGAGAGGGAACCCTCAATATAACTTTTAGTAGAAAGTAAACACCAATAGCAACTCATTTATCAGTCTGCTTTCATATTGAAATGTTACAGTTTAGGGAAACTACATTGATTTTACACTTAATTATCACTTCATTAGCTATAGGGGGTACTACTCAACCTGTGAAAACAGTTGAGTAATGTCTTCTGTGGCTCTGGAGGAGCTTTGTCAAGTCCAAGAAAAATAACCCTGATGATGTCATCAGGGTTATTTTGAATTTGAGACTGCAAATGTATAACAGAAGGTCTCTGTAACAAACTGATGGCATGTAGTTTGAAAGACAGGAGCACTTACCAGGCAGGGATGGTCTAATAAAGATGGACAATCAAGTTGCGTCATGGGAAATGTAGGATCCAGCATTTTTGACCCATACTATGGACTAATACTAACACTGGCTCTACTCATCGATTAATAAAAAATATCTCTGTCTTGAAAGTGACCCAGCTTTATGGAAGTGCAACATTGAATTGCTGGAGTACTCCTTTAATGTTCCTAGAGACTGGTGTCGCTTATGATATAAATAGCTTTCAATTTTTGATTGTTCCAACACTTCACCCCAGATGTATCAAGAGAACAGAATATATTCACACTTACAACAACGTAGACCAACGTGTTTTTGGTTTGAACATTTATTGCATCATGAGAGCTGAAAGTCTTAAAGTCTTCTGCTAACACTGCTGGAGGAAAGTCGTGCTTCCTGCTGCTGCTGGCAGGCCTAACGGGGAAACATGTCTGCTGGTCTGCTCTGATTAAACAGTAGAAGAAGTCTGTCTGTGTCTATGTGCTGCAACATCTTCAAATTCAGGCTTTAGACATGGATGACAAAGTTTGACAAAATAATCTTAACTCAAGGTCCACTTACTTGTTTTTATTCCCCAGAGCTTGCAACCGCATCTCCAGGTCTTCATCAAGTTGGGTAAGGTGTCACATGATCTAATAAGTGACAACAGAGCCGACTTAAATTTGCTGATGAAGACAGTGAGATGTGGTTGAAAGCCATGAAACAGCAAGTGAGTGGACCTTTAAGTTAAGATTTCTCCATCTAACTACTTTTCCCAAGGTCATTAATGAACTTTAACACTTGAGATAACAGAGTTCACTATGAGAAATTCATATATCTGATATAGTAAATGTAATGGCGCAGATTAGCCACAGATGAACACAAACTTCCTGTCATAGCTATAGTGCTAACTCTTCATGAGCTGCACGTCTGTAAAGTGTACGATTACAGGCTGTATGATTACAGTCCACAGAAGAATATTTAAATAAAAAGGTGGGAAAATATATAAACTCTTTACACTAAATGAACCCTGAGACATTCCTGCTGCGGAGCTAATGACTGAGCCACTGCGGCTCCGTTATAAGAAATACATCCTTTACACAGAGTAAGACATACATAGTGGGCTCTCTTGAGGGTCCTTTATAGTTATATGTGATATCAAACACGCTGTTTAAAATAAGAAACTGATACAGGAATGAAAGGAGCATGACTCAGAAATCAATGTGTGAGATATTAAAAGAGCATTAAGAGGATTCATATTTCCAGGGAGAATTTCATACAGGAGATGATATTTCCTCCACAAAAGGAAATATGTCACTAAGCAGGATTTAGCTTCTCATTTCCTCTGGTTAGGAGAGAGTGATTAGTGTCAGCCAGACTCGACTGGGACTATGCAAGATGCGCTCACAGTTTGTTCAGTAGTATACACCCTTAAATATAAAAGTCCAATTATGCTGATTTGAATTTATCATGTGTCTGCACAAAATCTCAGGTCAACTATAAATATAATCAAGGAGAGTCAAAGTTATTTCTAAGAAAATGGCCTCAAAACAATCTCGATACAAGTCTTCATTCAGTCATTTTCATTTCGACCTCAAAGAAACAATGAATAGAGAATAAGACAATAGCCTTAAACAGAGAACCTGTGTAAAATAATAAATTGAAATCTGACATTAGTTCACACACTATGAATTTGTCTTAAACCGTTATTACATATTGTTAAAATGTTTGACTTGTTTGTATTAGAGTGGAATTTGATGACTTCTCCTCACCGCCTATGCAATGCGTCTAATTTTCCTAATAATAATAATAATAATAACAAAATTACACATTATTTATCCTATTTGTTAAATTCATGCTAAGGAACACTTCAGCTGTCTGTCTGTTATAGTCACAGTGAAACGGCAGTTAGAGCGTCTGTAGCTTTAGGATCTGATCAAATCCTTCAATAGTAGTGAGATATGGAGTCGTAGGGAACTGCTGTTATCCGACCAAAACTCCCTCACCTGTGTTATTAGATGATGAAAACGATGAGGAAGAAATAAATTAATTTGAGCACGACCACAATCTTTCGGAAATGTAAAGTTTCTGGTTTAAGTTTTTGTTGACTGAGATCCAAACATTCAGCTCTGGTCCATGATACTGCACTGCTAGATACTACACCCACAAGCTAACTGTTAAGAACAGTTTTTTACGATGGGTGGGGTTAGCTAGTGGCCCCAAATTACATTTACATTAAGTATAGTTTTACAGGTAGAGAAAAGAGAGGGATTTTGATGTATAAATATTCAAAATGTCCTCATACAATAACGACACAATAGGTCGTTTGCCAGTGACTTCCAAAATGACATATATAGGCGTACCAGACCTTCGTTGTCATGGTAACAATAATTAACACGTGGTTAACGTTGTGAAACTGTCATAGTATGGTTAGGTTTTGGCACCAAAACTACTTGGTTAGGTTTAGGAAAAGGTCTCATTTGAAAGCAATCAAAAGAAAAGACATCAGGGAGACAGGATTAGAATTTGGAAAATGTATTTTTATGTCACTTTAAGTACGGAGATGGAGTAGAAGCTAGCCTGGCTCTCTCTAATCTGGCTCTAGTCTAAAATTACACCTTCTAACAACTATAAATCTCACTACTAAAAACAAGAATTTGTGGTTTTAGGGGGAGTTATGAACAGGAACTATTTCTTGGTGAACAACACCCAGGCACAGTGAGTGTGCACAGCTTCCTGAGGTCTTGTCGTTACAATGAGGTTGCCAGCTTTGGTAGGTGTATTTTTTCACTTTGGACAGAGCCAGGCTATTTGTGTCCATCTGCTTCCAGTGTTTATGCTAAGCTAGGCTAAAAACATCTCAACTCCACCTTTGTACTCAACACACATAGACATGAGAGTGGTATCAAGCTCCTCATCTCAAAGAAAGCTAATGCTGAACTATTCCTTTAAACAGTTGTCCCGCTCCCTACCAACCTATTGCGAATGCGACTAGCCACGTCTGAAAAGTACTTGCTTTAGGCTGTGCAGCTGGAAAAACCCTTATATCTCTGTATATGACTTAGCTTAAAGCTAAGCTATTACCCTATAATGCCTCTTTAATAAGAACACCGATCCCGCCTGTGCTGTGGTCCCATTGTCTCTGTCGGTCACCCTCCTTCTCTCTGCCTGATTAGGTTCCACACAGGAGCAAAGTAAAGGTGGGGATATTCGCTCTTATAGAAATGACGGCTCTCAGTGAGGTGTGTGCATGTTGATGTAATGTTTCGAGGCTTGCCATCTCCACAGGCAGTTAAAATGTCCTTGGAAATTGTGTTTTCCAGTCACAATGTATTCTGGCTCTGATTTGAAGTGTGAAGAATGTGGACGTTGCAGAGATTTGTGCTAGTCTGGTAGACAGAAAACCTGAGCCTATCATTAAGAAACCACTCTAGAGGAACACGTGCGTTTTGTTTAAGGGAAATAGCTAAGAGACATGAAACTCTTGAAGAAATTGATCAGAAATTACATACATGATCCTTCGTCTTTCCTTCATCTACTAATCTGTAAAGAATATGAGAGCTCTGGATTGGCCGTTCACCTGGAAGGGATCTCCGTTAGTGCAGTTTGCACAGCTGAATCATATGACTTAAGTTTCCTCCCCTGGCACTTTATTAAATCTGAAAGACTCGACTGACCTAAAAGGCCCCTTTAAATCATATTCCCAGCCATATCAGTCCAATTTCATACGCATAAACCGCTGCTGCTCCACACAATCTACTGTCTGTCAGGTGGAGTAAATGTAGGCCATGGCAGATTCCAACAACAGGCAGCCAGACGGGCAGGTAGGCAGACAGATTAGCATCAGGAGGGTTTGACCTTATCAGCAGGCGCACCAGGTGAAAAGATGGAGAGATGAATGGTCTCCTCACATGGAGCTCGGTCTTAGAAAGATGATAATCTCTTTAGGGGAAAAAGACAGCACCATCTGTGGAGATGATTGAGACGATGACTTGGCCATCTTTCTTTTCTCTGAACACGTCCCATATTTCAACCCACTGACAAGTCTGATTTCACTATGCTGTTCAAGTTTGTAGAGAGACTGCAGTGTTTCCACACATATTACAATTATTCGTGGTTGCTAATATGAGAGATTGTGGGACCGTGAGTTCTGATTAAAAACTACCCTCTAGTAATTGCAGAAGAAATATAGTCTGAAAGTCCGTGGGAAAGCCTGTAATCTATTCATAAATGGAAAACTACACTCACCTAATTTAAGCCACATGGCTTTTATCTGCGTTTTAAAATAAAACTCAGTAGATTCAGTTGTTAATGCTGCATTGTTGTGGCTGACGTCTTAGCTCACAATTGTCTATTAACACATCCAGTGGACACGGAGCAACATTAGCATTCATTTAGAGTCTTGCTTCTGGCCACCTGATGAGTGTAAGTCCAATATTCACTCTTATTTTACTTCTATTATGGTCACCACCAACTTCTGAGGTAAATATCTGGCTATTTAGCTGCTAAATGTTTAACTTTCTTCACCAGCTAGCTAGATTTTTCTGCCGTTTGGGGCTGGGAAGGTAGCATACAGAGGGTTTATCAGAGCTTTTTTTGCTGTAAACATCTGTTTGCCGTGGCTGAGAACAGACTTGATGAGGATGGAATTTGATGATGATGAAGTATTATCCCTCTGAAAACAGACCTCCTGTGGGCGGCCCGAACTGGCCATGGGAGATCGTTGTTTGCATAATCCTGTTTAAATTAATCTGAAATAAAAACAGTATTAGCTAGAGAATTCATTTTTCTGCAGCTGAAAGCTAAAGCTTCTGTCTTTCGTGTCATCACGTCTTACGATTGTGTCGTGAGTTGATGATGTCATTGTATGGCAAGCCAAAGGGATCAAATGTCATCAGATCGGCACACGTCCCTGGTACATAAAACGGTGTAAAATACGGCGTCCTGACGGTTTTCACGCCGCTTTTTACGCCATTACATTTTAAAACATCGCTTTTTATGCCCGTAAAAACCATACAAAACGCCGCTTTTTACGGCTCTCGATGCATTGCTTTGGTCTGGCTTTACTCTTCACTGATTAGTTACAATAACTCTGGATTTACTGGCTATGTAAAACAGGAGGAAGGGTTCATTACCATACAAGAAAACAGCGTAAATAACGCGCGTCTTGGACAGGTTTTAACGTGCGTAAAAAGCGCCGTTTTAAAATGTAACGGCGTAAAAAGCGCCGTTGTAAATAAAAACGGTGTAAAAAGCGGCGTGAAAACCGTCAGGACGCCACATTTTACGCCGTTTTATGTACCAGGGACGTGTGCCGACCTGACGACATTTGATCCCTTTGGCTTGCCATATCATTGTGTTACATTACGTGCGGTGCAAAATGTGGCGAACTGGCCGCGGGAGGTTGTTGTTTGCATAATTCAAATTAAAGTGATCTAAAATTAAATCTGTAATAGCTAGAGCAATCATTCTTTTTGTAGCTGAAAGCGTCTGTCTTTCGTGTCAACATGTTGTACGCTCGTGTCGCAAGTTGATGACATCATTACATTACGTGCGGTCCAAAACGTGGTCACAACACGTGGTCACAATTTATGACACAGTTATAATTTTATCAGTCATTATGGTTTTTTGACTTACATAGCCTTTTAGCTTAGGTAGTACAGGGATAATCTAGGAAATGGCATCACAATAAGCAAAAATACCAATGTAGGCACAGGTGGACCATTTCTGTTGTAGAGTTCAAAGGGTTAAAAGAGGCTACAAATCTCCGTAGAGCTGCAGAGTCGAGTTCTCTATGACTATATTTCACATTACACATCATTTGATCCATTGTTAATATAAACATTTATTGGTGCACCTTTAACTTAGTTAGGGAAGTTAAGACAAGAAAGACTTTGAAGAGATTTTACTCCTTGAAACTTTTCCCCCATCATATTCAGCATATTTTACTATCTATGAGGAGCCTGGATGATGTAGTGCGGTGAAGCCCTGCAGAGCTGGATATTTTTTTTACGAGGTGAAATCCAAGTTAAGCCACAAAACTCAAAGATCCAGTTAAAGGGCGGCTCAGTTGACTCGGGCGCCAAGCATCTAACTGTAACATCCTGGGTACAAATCAATGTCTCTCTCTCTCTCTCTCTCTCACCTCTCCTGTCCTGCTCGAGTAGTAAAGCAGACTTTGACCTTGAAATTAAAAGATTGTATCAAACAATTTTCGCAATCAAAATTCAATATCTGCATATTTGTTATATAATGTATCAGTAGTAAGTGTGTTACTTTATGCTTATGTGGTGTTATATGCGTGGAGGTTTAATATTAAAAGAAAGCACAAAAGATCCAAAAATCAGAAGCCTGAGTTCACAAAAGTTAAAAAAATGTGGTTGGAAAGTTTTTGGGATACTTTTGTCACTGTGACCCAAGCTACAACACAAGGCATGGGTTGCAAGTTCTTCCAAATAATTGCTTCAAATAGGTTTCAGGAAATTGTGTAGTGTTTATCCGGTCTATTAAGGCGGTAAGAAAACAAAGGAGAGGCAGAGGAGCGCAAGTGTTTCCTCAAGGCGCACAGCCAAACATTAAAGCAACGGCAGTTCATTACTGAGCTTAAGCAATGCAGTTTTCTAACCTGGAATAAAACACAGTGCGCAGCGGAGACCAAAAGAGTTCTGGGAATATTACAGCTTTTGTGCTCGAACCACACACACACACACACATTACTGTGCATAGACACACACACATGTTCACACACATGTGCATTACAGAGGCAAAAAGACACCCTGCTGTTCACATCTCGTAGGCAGCCAGGGGGAAGTATGGAAGTGCGTGCGCGCGCGCGTGTGTGTGTGTGTGTGTGTGTGTGTGTGTTCTTCTTGGCTGAGCAGGCAGGATTTTTTTTCTCCCTGAAGACATGAAATCGACTGATCGACTCCTTTCTCCTGTTGCTGCTTCAAACACACACCCACGTGCACACACACATGCATAGCTGCGCTGCAGGTGTGCACTCACACGCTTCACATGACAATCATACTGTATACACACACACACACACACACACACACACACACACACACACACACTCATGCATAGATACACTGACTTCTTTCACATGCTCCCCAGGGATTTTGAGACATTAATATGGACAAAAGGAGGGAAAACAACACTGTTTACTCAGATTTGGAAAGCGAGAGAGAGAGAGTGTGTGTGTGTGTGTGTGTGTGTGTGTGTGTGTGTGTGTGTGTGTGTGTGTGTGTGAGTGAGAGAAAGAGAGAGAGAGGCTTATTGTTCTGTAATCTGCTCTTGGGATCCTTGGGGAAGTGGAATTGCAACACCTGATTATCTCCGAGCCCGAGCATCAACAAGAAAGGTAATTCTCCAGAGACAGATTGAAACTCTTTCTCCCACTCTCTCTCTTTCTTTCAATTTCTCCAATCTCCCTTTTTTTCTCTTTATCTCCTTTCTCTATCACCCTGCACACACACACACACACACACACACACACACACACTTCCTGTCCTCTACACACACACACTTCCACTCCTGTCTATACCGCCTTCTGTCATTCCTGTTTCTCTCAATAGATTTATCCTCCTGACGTCCCTCGCGTCTTTCTCTCTTCCACTCCTCCTTCCTCCTCTCTTTCATCATTCTATCTGAAAGCCCCGGTGGTTCTGACGATAATTGCTGCTGAGAATTTTCCAGCACTGAAATAATTCCGCAATCTCCGCTGCCATTTCATTACCTCAGACTGTTGCAGGTTGCTATCAGAGGAAATAGACAGAATCACTCGCAACAGGCTTTCATGCTTGTTTCATATGTGAAACACTACTTTGTGAAGCAGCCGATCAACTCCAAGTAAGCAAACCTATTCAGTGCTGTGCTATGACCTATTCTGTGCTATTCACCTTGAGGAGAATTCAATTTCACTTCACCTCGGATTCAATTTGCCACTCATACGAGGCCCCACCTCATACCTCGGAAAGTTGCAGCGATTCCAAATCCATGTGTGCGGAGAGATTGCATTGTATCCCTTCAAGTGACTGACAGCCAGTCAGGCTGAAATGGGCGAAGCAGCACAGAGCGCTGTAGCTGCAGCAACAATAGCCTTTACGTAGCTGCACCTCGCTTCATTTCAGTTCTATTACATTCAATCGTCCCCACTGTTCAAGAAGTGCGTTTTTTTTTCTGTGAAAGTCGCAGCAGTCTGTACGCTCAAGCGGTCCGCTAAGATCATTCATAACTCAGCTGTGGGAAGGAGGATCGGAAACTTTTCTACTGCAGAATTAGTATTGATGGGCATGAGTACTGGACGTCAGTATTCGTTCAACATATAGAGTAATCGCATAGACAGACACAGACATCACTTGATCTAACGTTGCAGGCAGAATGGCGACCAGGCATAAGAGTGATGTTTGGAAGTATTTCGACAAAATAAACGAAATGAATGTGCAAGTGCAAGCTATGTAACATTAAACGTGTGTATCATAGAAAAACTAGTTCAATGATCAATGCTTTGCGCATTAAGCACAAAGAAAAAACAGCAGAGACAGTTAACAGGCAATCTCTCATCACCTCCTTTGCTAGCAGTGTTAGCACGCTATGAAAGTAATCCAGCCACAGCTTTTTTAGCAGCCAAATTATTGAAATTACTGCAACATCTTAATGTTTGTGGAAATGGTCTCTCTTTATGTAGGCTAATCTCTACAGTCTGTGCAGCACAGAAAGGTAGGTTAACCCTAACCTCCACATTTTCACTTGGGTATTCATTGCGGACCCTATTCTTATGTTAGATTTTTTTTTGCGAGCACTTGAGTACTCTATTATAATCATCTTGAGCACTGTGTCAAAATCTAGTTTTAAGACCAATATTATCGTTATTATTTATAAGTCGAGATGAAGTGGCATTTCGAGAGTATCAGGCTTCCATATCGTGACGTATTTCTGACTGAAACAGGATAAGCAGGCGGGACATAGGCTAATGTTGGGAGGAATCTGATTTGAACCTTGTTCAAAAGTGGGCATGACACATCGGCGTACCATGCTGTTGCTAGCTATCTAACTAACTAATGAATCTTAGCTCTGTGCCACTAAAAGTTGAAGATTGATTGATGGGTGGATGTTATAATATTATTGGTTGAAATTGGTTAGTTCAAGTTTAGGTAAGCACACGTCATATTTTGTTTTACAGGAAGAAAACATGATTGGATTTTGATATAAGAATACAAAGAAAAGGATCTTTTGTATTTTTTTTTTTGGCATATATTGTTAAATAGGTGAGCAGTATGACTGGGGATGTGACCTAGAAGAGTTGAAAAGGCATTTTTCATTTCATCTCGACTTTAAAGTTTATTTTGTGCTCATGGTGAATTTTACTAAATAAAGTTGTGCTTAAATTACCACAAACGAACTGTTTAATTTAGTAAATGATGCAAGAACTGACCTTAACAAGAATGAATGGATTTTAAAGCTACAAAAGGTTTGTTAACAATGATAAACTTTGTCACAGGTTCATTTCACCTGGTGAAAAATGTATACAATTTGTAAAACATGTGAGTATGACTAAAAAGTGTATGTAGTAGTATAGTTATAGTATATACTGCAGCATATACTAAAAAATATATATCTGTATTGTGTTACCATCATCCTTCCAGCGGGTTGGATACATTCAGTCTGAATTTATCTGTTAAGCCTTATTAATCAAAGCTTGTGTCCGTTGTGCTGGCAACAATGTTATAAACTTTCTGAAAACCTCTGCATCACTCTAACCATTCTCTCTGTCAAGTGCATTTCCATCCACCTGTTTTGATGTGCATTTTCAATTTGCGCATAAAACAACTGAGTGGAAACACTGGAAATTCAAGAAAACACTATTGCAAAACAAAACAAAACAAACAAAAAATGCTTGGCCGAAGTGGAAAAGTTGGTGTATGAATGAAATTCCATTATGGAATGGAAACAGGCTTAGATGGAAAACCTGGCTTCTGACTTTCCTTTCCTCGCTCTCACTGTCTCCTTTTCAGTACTAAGGTTCCTCTGTGGTGGCCCATCGGCTGTGCTGGGACCTTGCTCCTTCTCTCACCCTCCTGTTGATGCGTCATCCAGATGTCCTCCAGGGGACTCAGCCATTGTTCATAACTGTTCTTACATCATGTGTTGTCTGCAATGAACTGCTTCATCCTCTCTTGGCATCTCTTGTGTCCTCTCCCTCTGTGGGAGTGGTATCCTTGAGTCTTGTCTCTTTTGTGAATGTCTAGTCTGTTCTCTACTCAGGTCTTGGTGATACAAAGGGGATTTTGACGCACAGGTCCTAACAGTGCTTGGCGACACCTGGAAGTTGCTTAACATCTTCACAGATCCATAGTCATATAAGTTTGCCCTTTATTTCCCTGAAATTGTCATTCTGTCTCTCCATATTGTAATTGTGTAATTGCTATTTCTGTCTACTCTGTATGTCTATCTGTGCGCCCTAGAGTCAAGGGCTTAGAGTCATAGGTGTTGTACAAATTGTAAAACCTTCTGAGGCAAATTTGTAATTTGGGGCAATACAAATAAAATTGACTTGACTTGACTATTGAGGCCTGAATGTAGCACATAAAATGAGTCACTGGAAAAGATCCCTGACTTGCTCTCCATGTCCTTCCTAAACAAGGAGCACTGAGGCTGTCTAATATGGCAGTGTAATCACCATAATATATTGAACATAACCAGCTACGCTAATGAGATCATTCATTTAGCTAATTAATACACTAATTAGAAAACGTTTCGACGTCTGCACATAACTCATTGGTGGTATTTATGAGCTCCATAACCTAAAGTCCTAAGGAGTTACTGTAGTTTCAGGGAAATAAGTGTTTCCTCATTAAAATCTGATGCAGAATGCAGACAAAGAATTCTCGTTGGTTAAAAGCAACACGCAGACATGGGATCAGGACAACACAGAAAATGTTCAGGGAACTGCTTCTCTCTGGAAAGGATTGGGTACAGTGAGTCCAGACATACTGTAAAAGGCTGAACTGAAAGAGTTCCCTGGCCGCACTGTCCTAGCAGTCTGCCATTTGTCTGGCTGAGAGGCAGCTGCTTTGTAGCACCGAAAAGCTCTGCACATTGGAACAGAACAGCCTGAGGGCACAAAGCACTTGAGCATAGTCACAGAGTCAACACCTGTGGGAGATCCTCTACACACAGGTTAACTGGATTCACTTACATGAATACACGATTACACATAGCAACAAACTATAATGGTGAGAGTATCTTAGGAAATTAATTACCTGTGGTAAATTATACATGTCAAAATGAATGGCCAAATAATATTTACGACATAATATGCAAGAGTACAAGAACTGTTTCATGATGGAGAAATTAAACTTTAATTAACTAATCATGTTTTGGCCTTGAATATGATCGAAAATGAAATAATGGAGATCCAGTGAGGCCTATAGATTGTCTGTAGGAACATGAGACCTGCAAAAAGATAATTGCTAGGGGTGTAAAGATTAATGGATACATATCAGAAAACCAATACAAGAGTCAGAGATACATGCCCACTCATACGACCTAAATTCTTCATGAAATTCTGAATAAAATCAATATGGCCGTCAAAAAACAATCTTCTCCACCAACCAATCTCTTCTTCTCTGCCCCTCTCCTGCTAGCTCGTTGTGTTCCCCAGTCACATTTTTGCTTAACTGATACTGAGAGAAATATTGGACTACCGTGTACAATGCTGCCTGAAATCTTTACACTGCATTTGCAGTCTTCAAAACACGTAACTGCATCATCAAATCTGCCGGAAACACCGCAAGACTCGCCACTTTTAAGAAGGCAACACATGTGCTGACATCAAAGTTACCAAGAGGAGCAGTCAACACAAAGCAAGTTAGCGTTAGTGTTGTGAGCATGTTAGCAAGCTGACATTAGCATTTACCTAGTGTACAGCCTCACAGAGTCACTAGCATGGCTGTAGACTCTTAGTCTTGTTATTACTACAAAAGTCTAAATATTAAACCCTTTTTGTGGGTGAATTGAATTGGCATTGGATCACAGTTTATTGTATTGTTATAAATGTATCTGTGTATTTTTTGTATTGGACTGTGGTCTGTGTAGCAAGCCACATATCAAATCATCTGAGAAGGAGAGATACACACACCTAATAATTACACTTACAGTAATCTAAACAGACACATATATAAGAAACACTGCCTATCTTTGTGTGAAAATAAAAGTTCAAACAGCAATGAATAAATCCTCTCTGTCAACAATGTATTATTATTGGTATTCAACTTTTGGCGTTGATATAATAACTTAAACCTGGTCACAGTTTTTTACTTTGAAAATACAAAAAAGTAGTCACAGCAGTTTTATAGGACAGAGCTGTTTCGATAACAGGGGAAGTGCTGTGTGTCCTCTTCTGAATTCATTTTGAAAGTCTGTGGAGCATCACCCTGTCCTCCACTCTGCACAAATCCTCAGCCCCCTCCAATAGGCTCAGGTCCGAGCCACTAGATAGATAGATATAAGCAGTACATTGAAAAATTGGGATGTAGGATATCCTTCAGGCCAAAGGCATTCAATAATCAAACGCTTCTTTGAAACTTGACGGTACAGAGAGGCTGGAAGGATCTGAAGGGAGGGAGGGGTTGCTGAACAGCCCTTGGGCGACTGCAAGCTGCTGCAGGCCTCAGATGGCAAAGAGCAACAGTGGGTGGGAAGCTCACCTTAGAGCCTTAGCTCATCTTAGATAATCTTCCCAAAGCACAAGGCAAGTGTCTTCAGTCTGGAAAAAAAATGCCTTCTGCATTTGTGCCATGTAGAGCAGCGCTCTGAATCTTACAGCTTTTCTCTTTGGGGGAGATTATCCCACACAAAAGTGGTGGAGAGCTGCAGTGGCACAGCGCTGTGGGATGAGCTCAGGTGCTCCTTCAGGTTTTTCTTTGAATATTAAGAAAATCAATTCCATTCAAAGCTGGGTCAGGACCAGCAGTTAATTGTGTTTGCTAACGCTCATTTTGAGTCCAACAAGGTTTCCTACATCATTTTCCACTGCAGTGAATGCACTGAACTTACACAGGTTTCAAATTTTGTTATTTTAACAAATTGTGCATTTTACATAAGTCCTATGATCAATTCATGTCAGCAATAACAAATAATCAGTGAGGTAATTAGGCCTACCATTATAGCACAACAACAAAAATGAGAGTAATGCAAACAGATTTATTCAGGTTTATTACAATACAGGTCTTATATTTGTATGTTTTGGCCATTGTGTCTATGAGATATGCTTATATTGCACTCACTAAAGTCATTGCTGAGATCTGGGAATATGACAACATCACTACAACAAAATCCGATTGGGCAGGAGCACAAGCAGTCATAAGATCTGTCAGGCTGTGAATGAACAGTTTAGCCAGATGATCAAAACCACTTTAACTGGAGGTCAAACTGAAAGTGACAGTGATAATCCCTCATTGCACAGAAAAACTGCATGCTCACTTTGACTGATTCTGGATGTTTTGAGGCTGAAATTGATGGATACTGTGAAAAAATCTGATAGTCCTTATTGTTGTCATTACACTGTTGGGTGTGGTTACAGGTGCAACAGCGCATACTTCCGACCACGGCCATCAATAATGCTGGGTGTGGTCAAAGGTGAAACAGACTTGAAAATTTTAGCTATAAAAAGGAAGTTACTTTTTAAATGCGTTGCTAAAAACAGTATTCATACTATATGCAGTCTCTGTATATGTAAGAAATGAGAGACTTTAATGCAGTCACAAACTCATGTAATTTCATCTCACCAACATGTAGGGAAATTGGCACGTTAGCATAGACATTAAGTACAATATTCACAGAAATGCTGTTCTGAGGTCACATTCTGAAAGACAGTAAAACGCATTTTTCTTACAGGCCCTAAACATGGTCAGCTGCACAGCAATATTTACACAACACATTTTCATTTTGCGAGGCAAGTTAAAAATGGTGGCACCACCGGTACTCACATACAGCTAATTTCACTGCATTAAACAGCACCATCAGCTTGATCACATTTCGTCTAGAATGGCCTTTACACACCTGGGACATACATACACTAAAATACCAGAAATAGGACACTGGAGCACATTCATATAAAGCCTATGTGTGCTCCAATATGTATGCTAAAGTGTCTTATGTTACATTGGGTAATCTATGTGCAGTGCCCATGTAAAAAGCCAAATGCCTTTATTTGCTGTGCAAAAGCTCAGAAAAATCGACCTAGTTCCAAAAAACAATTACGTCGCTTTTTCACAGCATAATATTCGTGTTCTGTATAAAAGTACTGATGAGAAAGACAGAAAAACAGTTTGAACAAATATATTGATGTGCAAATTAATCGCACGAAAAAAAACGCCCTCGGTGTGTGAAGGCCTGAAGAGTGACAAATTATTAAATGACCCAAAACTTGATTGAGGAGAATATGTATGACAAATAATTAATTATTTATTAATTGTATATATTCTCACTTGTATGTAATGTTGGTTAGAGCATATGCACTAGACGTCAATAATTAGATACAAGCGGAATCTCACAAAACCACTGATTTAATCAGAAAAGTTCAAGTCGTCTCAACAGGGCAACAAGAGCCTGTGCTAGTGGAGAAAAGCCTCAGGGCAGAGATTAGGCCCGATTGGTATCTGTACAACTTGTACGACTGTGAACAACAGCAGACATGGGCTAGAAATCCAAATGATTTAGGTGTTTTTCCCATGACCTCGATGATAACCTTTTTCCACCAGGAAACGATCCTGCGTGTGACCTGGACCTATTTAGCTGGAGCGTAACGGCCGTATATCTTCCTGCTGTCTGCAGGACTGTAGTCAGCATGCTTCATATCACTGAGAGCCAACACGACAGATTCAGGGGACCTGAGGTAACAGCGAGTAAAACAGACAGATTCATCCGCTGGTAAATTCCGCATTCCGACAAGCCACCGTCGCTCCACCATGTCTGCCTTGTGACTGGCATGTGAGAAGCAGTGTATCACAACAAATCAATCAGTCCACTATCACTCCAGCAGAGCCACATAACAAAACAAAAATATAAGAAAGTTGTGTCCACACTCCTACATAGGAGTTTACACTAAGCCTGAGGGGATTGAAGAGCAGACTGCTGCTGCTGCTGTCTGCTGGTTCATAGACACTGAGTGACAGTGACAAATGTGTTCAGGAAAGTCTGTGACAATGTCATATAAATAAATGTCTGTTCTGCTCCCATCTGCCACTAATTGATATAAGAAAACAGGGATTTAGCCAACAGTATAGTCAGTTCATAAAAGCTCTAATGTTTGTTTTGACCACCTGCGGCGTGATAAGTAAAACTCACGCCTGAAATTCTTTGTATCCACAAAGACAGAAAAAATGCATTCACACTCTTTTTTCAGATTTATAAAGCTGTGTGTACGCATGGTACCAAAAGTATTTCACATTGAAATATATATCGAAAGGAATATTAATATAGGTAAACAAAAGAATCCCTCCAATGGAAATAAAAATCATAATAATTGTTTCATTTCCACTTCACTATATCACACTAGGCTCGCTCTAGAAATGCTGTTTTTTCAAATTAATAGAAGAACAAAAGGGTGAGTTGGTATGAGCAGGGACAGCCTACAGAAAGAAAGCTGTACTTCACTAAAAGTAATTTCCAAGGAAAAACACAGAGCTATTCCAGGAAAGTGGGGAGCTTAAACAGAGCAACAGAAAATAGCTGTTAGCGCAGAAGATGAAGATAAAAACAAGTGTCCACGGATTACTGCTTCACAAAACAAAAGTCCAAATGTTTACGATGCGAGTTTTGTCCTTCCAGAGGCAGCAGCAAAGTCCTCTTTCTCGACAGTACAGCCTGAGGGGAAGAGACATCAGTCTCAGATTCAGGCACCAGAGGTGACCAGTGACCAGAGGCAGATTTGCGTCATGGTACATTTCATGTCCAACAGGCCCCTGTTGTTTGAGAAACATAAAAATGAAGCCCTCTCAAAATAAATCTTCAGGACAATAGCAGAGAATGTATGCTGCAGGCCATGTTGGTGGCTGCAGACACTTTATCCTTGCTGCCTCGCACCAGCCCTGCCACTCTGCATGACCTGATGGAGCACTGCTCACTGCTGCTCAGGAGACTGTTTGGATTTCACTCTTAAATTTCAAGCTGTCACTTCATCTGGGTGCCTTACATGTGACACCAGATGTGTTTTATTCTGGCAAATGAAGCTACAGTTTTCAGTTTCAATTAAGAAAGAAGGCAACTATAATCATGGCTAGCCGGCCAGGACATGCTAGTGCTAGTCAGTCACAATAGCTCCCCAAGCTTTCTATTTTCTCTGTACTGGACTGTTTACTTCCCACTGGCATTTTGTTCTCCGGACAGCAAAAGCTCTAGCTACTTGCTAGTTGTTACTTTGAAAGCTCATTACCTTGGTTGCTAACTGGATAATAAGTTCACAAAGTTTATTCAAAAGACGTATTTGTACGTCAACTCCTGTCTCTTTTTCTTTTGGTTTTAATAAAACTGGATGGTGCGACACAGCTTATAAACTACGACCGCTTCCTCCATTCAAAGGTCAGCACTGTCAAGATGTTAACGGCGCAGATTCATGGGTCGAAGTTCACCAAAGTTGAACTCGATCCGAAAAATGTGTGCAGATTTGCTCCACCCCCACGAGTGAATCCACTAATTGTGTCAATTCCATTAGAATGAATTGATTTTGCTGCAGAATTTAGCCGTTTTAAATGCTGTGGTGTCACCTGACCTGTGATTCAAGCAGATAAGATGGATGCATTTTTATAAATTCAATAAAACACTTTAAATTCTTATTTTTTAACAGAGGTGCAATATCATAAAATAATTGTGTAAAAAAATGAACTAACTCACAGAGCTTGAGGAAAAGCCTCAGGGTACATTTCACCAAGTTTCCATCAGTGCAACTTGGGCAACAATAGTTAGAGCTCAGAAAGTTGCCTGCATTTCCCTCGACTCTCTGTGACGATTTTATCCCAGCGTGGAGGGAAATCTGACTGTGTGTGAAGGTCCTCCTCCCCAGCAGAAGTGAAGGCACAGCTACAGTCTGGGAAACTGGCAGTGAATCTCCAACAATGTTAGCAGGATGGACAGGCAGATGTGGCAGAATTAGGAACAGCAGGGGGCAGTGGATGAAAAAGATGAATAAGTCATTGTGACTGGAACACTGGTAATTTCAAAATGTGTGTAATTTAATGATGTACTGTACCTTTACAGCAGTGTGAAAGGACTCTCTGGCTTCCAGGGAGGTTTCTGTAACCAAGAGTGTATGTAGGTGTTGTGTAATCTGTGTTTACTGTAGTCTATGCAATGAAACCTACATACAGTATATTATTCATATATGACAATCCACCATATTGCACCCAGGGCTGGACTGGCCATGTGGCAGACTGGGTACTTTCCTGGTGGGCTGACGCAACTGTCATTTTCCCATTGGTTTTTTTCTTAATTGACACAGGGCTAGCCCAATCAGATCTTTAACTCCTCCCTCTTTGGGCTCAGTGCCAAACGTGTGCAAATCGTTATACGCGATAGGCTACCTCATTGGCCGCTCATTGGAGTGATAAAATAAAATATAAATACCTAATAAATAAAAAAGATGTAATTACAACAAACACTAAAGTTAAGTACATTTCTGGCAGGCTTCACAATTCTGTTTTTAATTACATTTATAGTGAAATATTCACATTTTGCCAATTTACATTTGAAGTCACACATAAAAAATAAACAATGTATATCCAGTGTTTCAGCAGGGTTGTGCAGAGTTGCAGTGTGACAGTTACACATTCTGATAAACCGATTTTACTGTTTTGTACAACTGAAAATAAAAGCACCAGGGAACTGACTGCATGTTTATACAAGAGAGATGAACACTGCAAATTTAGCTCTAATCTCATATAAATGTATAAAAAGATTGATGATGATTGATAAATATAATTTTCAGCAGCTTACTGATATATTACATTGACTCATACTCATACTCATTACACAGCTTTAGTGTTTTTAGGGAGTGGCACGGTTGGTTGGTTTACATATTCGGGGGAGCGCGAAGATGGCTGGTGTGTGATGGATTGTGGTGGGCCGGTCTGGGCCAAAATACCAGGGCCAATTTTTTGTCCCAGCCCAGCCCTGATTGCTCCTGATCTGTTTTTCTTAATAAGACACACATAAAACAGTTACAACTATTCACACACTGTTATTCAGACAGTGAACAGTTCCTGTTCCTCATCAGATGATCAGAGTGAGTCCACCATAGATGAGCCCATCTGATCCGACACCAACTTCACGAACACGATCTACATGAATTAAACAAAAAAATAAACTCGTGCAATGAAATAAAGCTCAACAATATGACCAGTGAGCAACAGCAAGCTACATACAAACACAGACTAACAAGAGGTATCTTTTTACTGTACATTTACACAGCTAAGTATATCTCAGAGGTCAACTGTCTGTCAGGTCCATCACTTGCCACATTGGCATTAACACTACCTTTCCACTTCTTCATAAAACTGTTAAGGACAATTTCTTGCATTAATGATGGCCTCTTTTAATGACGCTGTGTCACATAATCTGATGTAAGATTGTACTCTATTGTATGCAAAATATCAGAAAAATCAAACAGGCTTGTGTGTCACCTTAAAGGTACCCTGTGCAGTAGCACTAGGTGAGTGAGTCCCTCTTTTGTTTGTACCACTGGCAGGCAATTTGATACACATAGTGACATTCCCATGCTGTCCCACTGATCAGCAGGTGGTGGTAACGTAGAAGAAGAAGAAACAAGAAGACTCCAAACAAAGCAGGATTCTAAATATTCAGAAAATTGGCTTTACAAATGTTTTATGAGAACAAAAATGCAATCAACAGGTTTGTTAGACTTCAAGGACAAACACCACGCATTTTGGTGAGAAACACCAGGCTACTTGGGGACAGTGGAACAAGCTCTAAACACAACACTGACATATTATCCCTTTCTAAAGTTGATGCAGTGAATATGTTACACTTCCAGCGGATATGGAGCAACAATAGTATTCATTTCCTGTTTCTTCTTTCAGCTCTGTTTTCATCTGCACCAACTCCTGAGGGAAATATCTGGCTCTTTAGCTGCCTAATGCTCAACTATGTTCACCAGCTACTCACTAACTTTGTCTGTCTATTCGTTTGGCTCTTGGCAGGTAGCGTACAGTGGGGTTATCAGAGTGTCTTTTCTGAAAACAGTTGCTTTCTGCTGCTGAAAATGGGGTTGATGAGATTACACCAAAACAGTAAAGGAGCAGGTCATAAAAACCAAAACACGGAGCTGAAAGAGGTTAAAACGCTACGTAGAGCTGAAAGGAACTGTGGAGTCAGGTGGTAATTCTTTGCAGGTTCATCACTAGAATTGACACTTCTCTCATTACACACAGTCATTTGACCTATTGTTAATATAAAATAATTGATCAGTGCAGCTTTAAGTGCCAACTGTGCAAACTCTGCTTTGTGCCCAGTATCAGTTAACTTGATAAACACAATAGTTATCTTTAGTTATATCTCCAGTATGTTAATCAAGTGAACTGTTACATGTTTTTTTGTTTTTTTTAACAGAACTTCACTGAAAATTACCCTGATTTTATAACAGACTTGTTTAAAGTGCTGCAAGACGGCAATAGGTGGATTTCCATACACCTGTTTTTATGCACATTTTCAATTTTCACATTAAAAAACCTGAGTGGAAATGCCGAAAATACTGCAAAAAAGTTTTTATACTTGGGGGAGATGGAAAAGTCACGAAGTATGCAACTTAAACGTCCACTGAAGCTTTCCTTACACTGGAAAGACAAAAAATGTCGGCAGACGAAAACATCAGATCTGTGTGGAGCGCTAATTTCAAATTCTCTTTTGCAGATTTTCTGAAAATTTGTTTAAAATTTGCACTACATTTGGATGGAAACCTGGCTACTGATCATAACCACTCATACCAGGTCAGACCAGGTCCTCCTGGGACCAGACAACAAGAAAAATTGGAAGAAAATGCAGATGAGCTGATGATAATTTACCCGACTCCCTCTAAATTAGTACAAAAAAAATTAACAATTCAACCTAGCAATACGTCTTCTGCAAGTTAAATCTACAATATGGAATTGACTCTTCATGCTTCATTCTCCACTAAAATTTGGGCTTCCTTGCTTATTTTCCTGTAGCCCATCCACGCCTGAGAAACGCTACTTTAAGAAGAGACCTGACAACAAATGTGTCAGGCATTTCCTGCAGCCCCCAGATGACAACTTTATTAGGCTTACATCCTGCGATATTCTTCCCCAAGCCTCACTGGAGGAATTTGGCTGTGGGGCAGCACCCAGGAAAGCCTCCCTGTGGTGTCATAACGCTGCCTCGGGGAAATACGCCGTGGGATTTAGAAGGCAGTGAGTGACAGTGGCAACTTCACTGAGTGTTAGATTCCGTGTTGGACATATCGTGTGTGAAATGTGAACAGGCTCCGTCATGCAGCCTGCCGCCGTGAGAAAGTCGTCTCCTACTAACGATGATATGTATGCAGCCAGGCAAAGACTGCAGGAGAACTTGTGTGTGTGAGCGCAAACACACACACAGTTTTCAAGACAGACTGCTTCGCAAAGACACACACAAACACACCTCCTTACACACTTCCTGCTTATGGGATGAGACCTGAAGTGTATGCATAAGCGGCTGAATTAGCAGCTTGCACTTTACTGCATTTGGGATTTGAAAGATGTGTGTGTGTGTGTGTCATGTCTCATGTGTCTGTGTGCATGAGCTGTTCATATTTCAGCCTGCACATGTATGTCAGGTCAAACCCACAAACCACTGCACAGAGTCTCTGTGGCGAGGGTTAAGTCCATTATGAATCTCCTGTGGGTGTGTGTTCATGTGTGAAAAGTGACAGGCTGGATATCGACCGCCATAAGCACAGTCCCTTTATTTTAATGAACCCCTCTGCTTACAGCTCTCGCGGGACCATCAAAGAGCTCGGAGGCCTGCTTTGCATTTCTAACCAAAGTACCTGCACTTATGGACTTGTTATGCGTTTAACATGGACGACTAAAAAGAGAAGTTATTTTAAAAAGCAGGACAGACGGGATGTGTATTCTGCAAGTTCAACATGGTATTAAATCATGACAAGTCCTGTGTGTAATTCTAATGTTTTAAACATAGTATCAAACACGCTACCAAAGAAGTAATAAAGGAAACTCAAATGTGGCATACTTTGCTTTGATGTTTAGTTTATGATAGAAGACTTTAAGGAGTAACATAATTCACTAACTTTTAGGATTATTGTTAATTTGAGTCTAGTTTTGGTGAACAAAACCTATAGACATTTTAGTCTAGTTTTGTGTTTTGTCAAACAATTTTGTCGTGCGATTTGAATGTTTAGGTTTTCCAAGCATTCTAAGGCTACAGCTGTCACCATCTTGTATTATCTCTGCAGTAGTACAACAGACTCACTCTCCTTTTGTCAATCCAGTTGTCATTCCCAAACTGTTTGAACAGAGCTGCTCACTCTCTCTTGTTGTTGCTTACTTTGTAATGTAGCTGCCTGTGCTCTCCACTGCAGAGCAGCGTGACCATTCAGAAGCTAGATTCACTTACCTGTTCACTAAAATACACTTCACTGTCTGGCTTTAGCTTGACACGGACAGCTGAAATGTCAGATAACATCAGTGCAAAACTATTCCTTTAGCAAACATCAAAATGAAGATTTAGGTGATTGACAGACGTCATTAATTCTGCACTCATTCCTTCCAATAGCTTATAAGCACAAACGATGGCTGACTACAGTAACGGGAACATTAAATCAACAGTCTTTGATCATTTTACATTAACGTTAATCTTCTAAATGTCACCATGCATGTTTTTGTGGTTTGTCCCAACATTTTCTTACTGCCCATTCTTGTGTAATTTTCAGTGGGTTTGTAGATATTAGTCCATAATTTCTTTTTTCCTTCTAAGATCCAGTAACGTTAGCTAACATGGAATTTGTTTCTTGATTTTAGATTGACTTTAGGCTGCCACCTTCACACCTGGCCAGGGACTATGGATTTTTTATTTTTTCTTATTGATGAAAAAAGTTGTCAGTTTTCAAAGGGCTCTTTTATTTAAGTCTTGTTTTGTCGTGGAAAAATGGTCAACTAATTTTTTTTTGTCATAGCTTTTGGTAACGGAATTAACACTGACTTTTGTCCCCTAGGCTAAATACATAAATATATTTTAAAAATCTGTAAAAAAATCTATGAAAAATCTGTCCACTCCAATCTGGACAACGTCCCTCTATCGAGACATTAGGGCTGTCACTTTTTATTCAAAATTCGAACATTCGTTCGAACGTAGTCAATATTCGAACTGTAATGACCTGTTCGATTTCAAAATTTACAATCTATAGGCACAACAGACCGTTTGAAGTAGTTTGCCTTGTGATCACCTAGACCTATTTGTGTAAACTAAGCTAGTAATGTTGTGTTGTTTGCTACGAAAATGGAGGACACTAGCGACCAAAAGATAGCAAAATGTATATGCTAGATGTTAAGACGGGGGTAATGTAAAGTAAATAAAATAATGAAATGAATGAATGCATTCAAATTCATTCATTTCTTCGAAGTTGATTTTTGACAACCCTACGAGACATTCAGTATACAGTATATATAGAAAAAGATGGTTGAAATCCAGGTATTAAATATTACAGCTGGAAATCAGTTCATAGAACCCCAGTTACATAAGTAACTCTAGTTTGGAGTCTTTTAAAAAGAGACCCACAGTAGCTGGGTCACAGTAATGCATGAGTGAAATGTAAGCTTCATGGTCAGTATAGACAACTGTAATGATCAAAACTGCAGTGGTCTGGATCTGGAGCTTAAATTGGGTGTTAAGCTGCTCTTTAATTGATTTAATTAGTTGACCAATTACGTATGACAGTTTTATATTGCCGAACTGTCTCTATGAATACAGAAAAATGCCTTATTTGGAGACAGACTTCAGCTTGGTGAGCAAGAAACTTTTGTTGGAACACATTGAGCAGGTGTGACCAACCAAGTAACAAGGATGAATGGGGATTTTGGCAGCTTTTGACACAACCTGATGATGGCTAACTTGCAGGTGCACACTAGCTGGAGCGGGCAAATTTACTTTTAAGGATTTAATTTCAGCAAATCTGGCTGGACTTCTGTTGCCTGAAATGGGCTTTGACATAATCTGAACTGAAACACAAAGTAACAAATGTGAGTTGGATTAAGTTTGTGATAACTAATAACATGTGAGACTGTGCTGTGCCAGCTGCATCCACAAAGCCTTTTTGGATAAATGTAATGTTTTGTTTTTTTTTACAAAAAAAACCCCTAATACTTATGTAGAGATACAAAATGTGTCTACAGAGCCAGAATGCCAAGAGGCTGATAGTGTGGCTCTTACTGATACGTTTCTGATCATTTTATATCCAAGATCAAATCTTGCAATCCCAAAGCTATGGTACTATTGTTTGTGTTTGTGCATAAATACATGCAATTAAAGATTAAAAAGAAAACCATACAAGCTTGACATTTTTTTTAAAATCTCAGAGGAATTCTTTACAAAACAAGAAGGAATAGTTTTCAATATTGGCCCAAATAAAAGATAATGACTTTTCTTGATATTAAATGAAAGTTTATCCAAAGTGTACACAGCCTCTGGTGATCAGATTTAAATTGATTACGTCTCTATTGATTATATAACTGATGCTGTTGTTTATGAATGTCTCGTGATGCAAGAACTGAGTTGCTTGGTTATTGAGGTTCCTGTGTGAGTTGCCTTATGTGACAGTATGACATAACATTTTTAAATGAACATTCAGCTGCTGACACCTCAAACCCACTTCCACACATCGTTTCAGCCAAGGAAGTTTAATTTCAACAAGGTGCTAAGAGTTCTGAGCCATGGAAAATCAAGCTGCACAGAGTCAACAGAGCTGCTTTCTAGTCTCTAGTCAAACTCCTGTCTGATTGCATTGAGTCCTTTAGTCTTGTATTCCTTGCTTTGGGAAAAACTGCATGTACAGTACAGCATTGTATGGCTTGTTATGAGTAATAATCGTAGTCATCCATATAGACTTCCTGGCTGATGAAAGTCATACTGATGTGTCAGTCTGATACGTATCTCTGTGGACTTTGCTGGAAGGCATCTATTGCAGTCTGATGTACTCATCTAAAATGTGCATACCCGTCTATTTACTGCTGTATTACACTGTACATAGTTTTATATTTGCCTGTGTTTGCAATAAATTGACTCTCTGTGAGACTGAAGGATTGCAGCTGATAAAGGAACACTGACAGGTTGGTCTGATATTACAACCCAGTATCAAATGTCACTAAATTGTGTCTTACTGCACAAATCAGTAAAGGTCATCCATCACACTGGGTGGTTACCTTTTGCTTGTTCTCAATGTCCCTATTGGCCACCATACATACTGTACATTAGGTCAATAAAATCAAAGCACTGAACTGAGCCCCCCATTCAGCACGTCCTTCCCTGTGTATCACCCTATAAAGCTCTACCAAACAAATACTTTAGATTACAGATAGTTAAGGTAGGGCTAAGTTTCTTGCAGAAACACACAAAATACAGAAAACTGGGCAGAGCTGCTGGCTCTTTTTCATTTTCTATAAGACATGGTGGATCCCTCACAAGGAGCACGTAGGGATGGCCAGCGGTTACAGACAGCAGGCAGTGCGGAGGGCAAAGCTGAAGTAAAGAAGCTGTGACCTGGAAGAGATGGAAAAAATGGCTTGATTTACCTGCAGTAGTGGCAGTGTATTTTTTTATTGCATTGAATTTATGGTTCACAAAACACTGAAGTTCCTTTCCAGGCTTATAAATAGACATATCTTTGCACTAAAGCAACTACAGTAATTTATAGGCTTAGAACACGTTGTATTTCATTATTACTTCTATCTGTAGCCTTATTTTTTATTTACTTAAAGAAGTAGTGCACACTTAAATGTGTTTTTTGAGCTGTAAACTAAATGATATGACTGTACTGTGATGAAACACATCAGTGCTGGTGTTAATATTGACATTTCTTACCAAATTTATAAAAATCAGCATTTCATTTGTTTAAAATGGCTCAACACAACATCTACTGTTTTAAATCAGCCCTGAACCTGCGAGGCCAGACACAGACACAGAGTCAGCCGGTTGGGACCTGTCTACGTCATGAAATGTATATAAAAAAAGACTCTAATCAGTGTCAGTCTGTCTCCCCCGTGTCCCCTGACCCACACACTACGTATCCACGAGGCCAGGCCTCCTACAGTTGTTCCCTCACTCATTGCATTTTTTAAATTTGCTTGGAGGGAGGTTCTATGGAGTTAATTTTGTGTCTTTTTTATGCAATCAAAAAATAGGTTTGAGAGGAAAATTATTGACACTGCAATCAAGAAATTGTTTAGTTTTGCTTGCCAATCCAAAAGTTTTGCTTGCGAATCTAAAAGTTTTGCTTGCGAATCTAAAAGTTTTGCTTGCTGTTCAGCTGAATTCTGTGGGCAGGACCTACGCTGAAAGACGCAAGACACGTTTCTATTGGCCAGTCCCGATCTGAGTTACAGCCTGGCAACATCCGCAGTCAGTTAACAGAGAGAGGGTGTTTTGAACTCCATGGAGAAGAAGACCGGAGAAAACTACGCATTTATGTTTCTTTACACATAACTACCACCGTTTTAATGCACAGGCTTACCAGGGCTCAAGCCCCGCAGCCCGATGACGTGAAAGGGCCCACGAGGATCGGGGAAAAAAAAGTTTGACTTTGTGTGGTACTCAGTCCCGACTGTTGTGTGTGTGTGTGTGTGTGTGTGTGTGTGTGTGTGTGTAAGCGCATATGTGCGCATTATGTGTGAGAGAGATTGATATTGGCCTAAAGTGAGCCGGCCTGTACCTTTTGGTGACAAAATTTCTGTATCCAGTGTGCAAAATACAGGGGTCTCGGACCCCCTAATTAACAACTAGGACCCCTGATGACGGCAAAATCAAATTTTGAGTGGGTCTCAAAATTTGAATAAAATGTGTTCTCATGTTTAAATATTGAAAGGTAAGGAGCAACACAGAAAATGTGACTGATGACAGTGAACAGTGACAGTGATGTAGCCAGCAGCTGCTGACGTGGTTACCGGTGCCGGTTGTAATTCTGCGGCACAATAATACATTCTGACTCCGCGGTTCCACTGCTATTCATGATATCGCTGCATAAACTGTGAAGCTTTCAGAACAGCTCACAGAGTCAGAAAAGCTCACAAGGTCAGTTAACAGTTAAATCCCGGTGAGTTCATTAAGTCACGAATGATTTTGATGTATGATTATTGTATGCATATTAAGCATGGCTGATGTTTGTGCAGGTTGGACAGGGCAATAGTATAGTGATGATGCTGGGGGGGGGGGTGTACTTTAATGCGGCCTCGCACATAACTTCCGTCTTAGTGATAGCAACAATGTTATGTTTGAGCCGGTGCATGTAGATTGCTTTTGTTTAACGATCTGTGCTGTTGTAATGGATTAAACAAATACACATTATTTTGTCAGCCTGTAGCTGCTTGCTTAGCTCAATTAGTCACTCGTTAGCCATGTATTGAAGCCATTGTCACCACCAGTAACATCAATAATACCGTGCCACTACACTTTAAACTGGCTACAAGCTGATACAATAATACAACACATCACAAATATAACAAACTCAGGTTAGATCGTTGAACACAAATAGTCCTGTTAACTAGTAGCTACAAGCACGGCACCATGTGCGAGTGACTAGCTAATTGAGCTAAACAAACAGCTACCGGCTGACAAAATAATATGTATTTGTTTAACCCATTACAGCACAGATCGTTAAACAAAAGCAATCTACATGCACCGGCTCAAACATAATATTATTGCTTTCACTAAGACGGAAGTTATGTGTAAAGAAACATAAATGCGTATTGAGTTTCTCCGGTCTTCTCCATGGAGTTCAAAACACCCTCTCTGTTGACTGCGGATGTTGCCAAGCTGTCACTCCGATCGAGACTGGCCAATAGAAACGTGTCTTGCATCTTTCAGCGTAGGTCCTGCCCACAGGATTCAGCTGAACCGGAAGCAAAACCTTCAGATTCGCAAGCAAAACTTTTAGATTCGCAAGTAAAACTAAACCATTTTTTGATTGCAGTGTCAATAATTTTGCTCTCAAACCTATTTTTTGATTGCATAAAAAAGACACAAAATTAACTCCATAGGGTTCTAGCAGAATTTGAGGGTGCACTTTAAGTGATTACATAAGTTCCATGCTTGCAGTAATGCCGCAACGAAACAGGAATGCCCAAAACAGACTTTTACTGTAGTTCCTGCAATTACTTCCTGTGGCTCCTTAGTACCTGAAACTACCTGACATATTTCAATATATTTTTGTCCAGTAAAAATTTGACTTTTTCTAGGTCATCAGTTGGGCAGGTGAGGCAAGAAGTTAATTTTGCACACTGCTGTCAAGGTTCAGAGCGATGCAAGCAACACGGAGGAGGTGCAACAAAGTCATAAGAGCTTAATCTGAAGAAAGTAACACATCTGGAATTGTGAGTGTCGCACCTCCTCCATCCGACAGACAAAAACAAGAATATAGAAGGGAATTTGTTGCTAAATTATCACACCCTCCCTAGCACCTTTCCTTCGAATTTCAGTGGTGTGAGAGTGAGCGAGAGAGGGGAGGTCCTTCAACATTCACAGGAACAGAAGTCACTCTTGATTTAATATGTAACCCCTTTACCTCTAAAGGCGACCCAGCAGTTTTCAATGTCCACCTGCATCAGTGTTTTTTCTCTTTCCTTGCTCTTCCTCTAAATTGCATTTGCATTATCCTCAGGCATTTTAGAGCGCAACTGGCAGGGAAAATCTACAGAATTTCTCTGTATAAACGTCCCTGTGCAGTGCACCTGTGTGTTACAGTGTCATGGCGGCCTCAACCGACTGATGTCAGGATATTTACAGTGACAGAATTCTCCACGCAACGATACACAGGCTCCATAGGCAGTGACATCTGCATCAGATCTCACATCACTGCCATGCATCTTTGATGACACACCAGACACGCAAGTTACACTGTGACGCACACACAAACTTACAGTCTCAGAAGTCCACCCTCCACCCTGCATACTCCTCCTCTTCAGCACACTGTCAACATGGATCAACTTGCATTGACTCAAAAAGAGACAACTAAAAATAAGACTTGTACATGGCAGGATAGAAACAAACGATGCAGAACACGGATCAAAACAAAACGTCGCATGTGAGGAGACAGATCCTCTGAAGATGCATAAGACTAACAGACAGTGAGAATCCATTTTGTGTCTTAGAAATAATTATTCTGAAGCTCTTAAATCGTGTGTATCTTACATCTAAGCAGCCCTGCAGTGTGGAAATGAATGGCTGTAAACAAATGTGTTAAAATATGCAGTTTCATGACCTGAATCTCTTCTTCACTGAGCCTCTGCCTCAGCAGAGCCAGCAATGTAACATGGCACCAGCCAGAGGGGACACCTGACACCTTCAGCAGAGCAGGACTTCTCATTTCTGCTTAGCTAACTAAATGGAAAATCCACCCTAAAACTGAATTTAGACATGTTGTTTCATATGGAGCCCCAGAGTGTTCAATAGTAAATGTATGGATAAGACATGAAATACATAATCATACGAATAAATAGAGTCAAATATATAAATTAACCAATTAATTGTGAAATAATATAAGAAATTATTTAAACTCCACTCATTATTTTAAAATGTTATTTCATTATTCTCATTGTCATAATGACTAATGCTATTGGAATTCAATTTTATTTCATCATAGAATTTTTTATTTCAAAATGCCTTTTTTTCAAAAGTTTTCCCCAATGGCACTTTTATTTCATATATTACATAATGTCACTCTTCATGACAATGGTGTAGTCAACAGCCCCCCAAGCTCAACAACTGCTACCAGATTTAGCCAGCTAGCTAATGCTAGCTAGAACAACAACAACACCAAACTACCCAATTTCCCCAAACACAAGACAATATATTGGAAATATCAGGGGTCCAATTATATGCGAGGACTAAATAATTATCTATTTACAGCAGAAGATATTCAGTGTAACATGGGCTACTACAGAGTTTTTAATTATCATTTGATTTGCAGCCTTAATGTTGCTAAGCTAGCAAGTTTTTAAGTCTGTTTATAGTCTGTTAGAGAACCAGTTAGTCAGCCTTTAAAGTGTTTAGTTAGCCAAGTTTAACCCGCGCAAGTTTCTGATGGCTTGTTCTGATGGGGTTTTAGAGGAAATAAATTCCTGATGAGTGAAAACAAGGTGAAATTGTCTCCGAATGTCTTTATTGCAGAAACAGACCAAGGACCGAATCTGCTGAAGTATTTCATGTTTCACTTTACAAGAAAAAAGGCTTCAAGGATGAGGACTCAACTTATAGTATCCTGGGATATACTGTATTTCCTAACAGGATTAATCTGAAACAGTTTTCTCTGTATCCAAAAGTCTTTTTCCAAAAACAGGTGTTGGAAGAGTCACTATAATCAGTGGTTGTCTTATATTCAGGCCAATATAGTAATTCTGAATCAACCAACTAGCTACTGCTGAAAATAAACAAACACAGTAACCCATCCTTCTTTTTAAGCTTAACAACTCTAAACATGCTAGCCAGCTAACTAGCTAGGCAGATTTGTAAGATCAATGATTACTTTTGAGGAAAGTGTCATTATGAAATAAAAAGACTTTTGAAAAAGGGAATTTTAACTTCTATAATGAAACAAACCAGAATGATGAATTGAAATTTCATTATAATGAGTTGAGTTTAAATAACTTATCAAACTGCATTGCAATTTATTAGATCTTTTATATACTGCATATTACTCTATTTATTCGTATGACTTGACTATGACTTTTTTTTCATCATCTTACCTCTATGATCTTTGGCAGTCAGTTCGGAATTAGAAAGCCAAAACTTCAAGTCTGAGGACATGAAGTGACACAACATAGAGCTAATGCATTGAACAACACTGTTGTATTTGTAGAAGTACAGGAACATTTAGTGCTTGAGAATATTAGTAATACGCTCATACAACACTCATTCAGATATTAGAAACCTACTGAATCAGCCTCCAGTTCAATGCCAGAGAATGAAAAAGTTTTTTTTAAATCCAAGTACATTTTATATTTTCTCTGCTGCCTACCTAATGTTGTATTATGCTCATTCAAACCTGCAAGTCGGTTCCACAGTCTGGTCTTTTTGTATCAGTGACAAAGCATAAACACATAAACACATCAGCCCCTGGCTGATAATGTAATCTGGCACCGGCTCCGAGGACCGAGCGGAGTGGAGGAGAGGAGTATGCCAAGCACTCCGGCGGCTAAATTTACTCACTTCGCTGTAACCCCCGCAGCCTATGCAGATTCTATTAGCACTTCTGAACAGTTCAATACACCATCAGTCCGCCATTCTCCATGTTAATGATGAGTGTGCTTTGTATCATACCAACATCTCTCTGCACAAAGAGGAGCTGCACTTTGAACAGTTAGGAAGATCCAAAGTGCTGCATTAGAAAATGCTGACTGTAGTGTAAATCAGCACATACAGGTGTGTGTAAAAGTTTGCATCTTCTTAGATTTGCATCTCATCCTTTACCACAGTGAACAAGATAATGTCTTCTATTCACCTTTTCCCACTTGTAAGAAGATGATGCTGAATCAGTGGGACAATAGCACTTTACAGACCCCATCCAGAGTGGAAACAGAGTGCCCCCTGTTGTAGGCTGACACTGTGACCTAACAGCTGGCTTTGTTCACATTTGGATTTATTGTGGATTTGACTTCCCTTTATTACCTGAGCAACGGGTACAATAGTATAAAGAATGCAGGTACTTGAAGTGTCTGAAAGCAGTAACTGGCTCAGCGACTCTATGTGAACTTCATTCATTTGCTTGAATGGATTATTTTCCATCTTAAAAGCTGGGCACATACAGAAATCTAAATTAATTAAGACTAGAGGTTTAATAAATACATGAAAGGCAAATATCATTCACAGCCTGGCTGCTGTCTGTTTGATGAATGAAATGTCCATTCATTTGCTTATATTAAACATACTTTGTTACTACTGCTCAAGTATTACTTGTTGAATTCTGTCAAGCATCAGCGTCGGATTACTAGTGGTCCTCAGTCCAAAGTCTCAGATTTAATGTCCTTTTAAACTGGATTCACCTTCATTATTTACAGTATGTATTTAAGAGTGTTTGGAGATGGAATACTGATGCAAAGGCAAAAATGGCAAAAACAAAACAAAAAAGGTACTGTATCTTTCAAGGTTTATTTATTATATTCGATGCAAAGCCTCATCTTTTTTGTATCTATGTACAAAGTTTAAACAAAATGCACAAATCCCGTGTGCTCAGTGTCAGCAGTTATGTATCTCTGCATCTGAAATGATGTTTTCCCTCTCAACAGTATTAATTCAGCTTCTCTGATTAGCAGCGTGCTCTCCACAAGCTCATCTGAAACAGAAAATTAATCCTGGATTAACAGTCTTTCTCGGAGATGTCTGATAAATTACAGCCTTTATCTTTCCAAGGAATGGCGTTCTCTAGCTGTCTATCGGCGTTAGAGAAGAGCTCTCGCCGAAGAGCGCTCCAGTGTTAATCATCTCGCCGCTGCGACAGAGTGCATATTTCTCCTGAATCCTACGTTCAGTTAGTCGTGTAGTGTCCCATTTAGCTGAGGATAAAGGAAGAGTTTGTCCCACTTCTTAGTGTGTGTTGACTCACTCACGTACAGCTCTGACGAGGATAATTAAAACATGGAGGACCCAGGGGGAATACTATTAGTCCTGTGTGTGTATCACTGGAACATTTTATCAATGAACAAAATCATCCTCTCCCATTGATAGTAAACAGACCAACACGAGTGCATATCTGGTGTCTGGAAGATGTTTGCAAAGTCTGATTGACATGAAAAAGTTTGTCCAGCTCTGACCTGAATAGTGTTGTTAGACAAATGACCTAATCTGATTTCTGAATTTAGGTTGGACTTTTAAGACTTGGCCAGAGAGGGCTATAAATGGGGCGATGATGCAAATACAAATAGTACATTAAAATGGGACACGAACTGTCAATGGATTTGATGCTCTACTCACTTTAGACATCACTCAGAATCATAATTTAGCATTATGATGAACTAATTATCATGGTAACTGTGAACACGGTCACAAACAACAGCCCCTGACTCCAACAATCACCAGCAATGCTCCTGTAGGAACTCTTTTAAATGCATAAATAGTAAATGGACTTCAATTATATAGCACTTTTCAACCTTAACCAAAGCGCTTTTCAGATTGGTCTCATTCACCAATTCACACACACATTCACACACAGATGTGACGGAGCTTAGGGTTCAGTGTCTTGCCCAAGTACACTTCAACATGTGGACAGGAGGAGCCGGGGATTGATTATGCACAACGCAACCCGACCGCCGACAGCTCGGTCGGAGATTCAGGTGTGTTATGCTAGTAGCAGCTAACATAGCCTCGAGCTGCTAGCCTCCAGCAGCAGTGAAGAGCGGGCAACAGAGGTCTGGTAAACTCACTTCTTTCTAACTCCACACCCAGATTTTTCTCATTTTCAAATTTATAGTCTTCAGCCCCAACTGACGCTGACTCAAGAGACATCACTTGAGGCAATTTATCAGATTACACACAGCTCCCTCTGGAGCCACAAAAGGCTTTATACAACTCACATACGCAGTAGTCCTCCCCAACACCTGTAGGCAGACTTTGATGTGTAAAATCAGTGCAGTTCCCCTTTAAGGAAAACTGCCAAAGATTTTCTGGTTCCATGAATATTTGCTGGCTTTCATAGTCCACTCTGATATTAAACAAAACATCTTTGGGTGTTCAACTGTTGGTCGGACAAAACATTGTTAGTTGCAGCCGAAATACAGTATGTTCCACTGAGAAAAATCACCATAACATTTCTATAATATTTTAAAGGGAATAAAAGAATATCTGGCTCTTGTAGTTAACTAATTTGTTTAAAGTCCCCCTCCACTCAAACATCTGACTTGCTTATTGTTACTTGACTGTGATGTTTCGCTGTGCAGAGGGCTGTATGTACAGAATTGGACACTAGAAGGCTGCTTTCACATTCATCTGTTTTCACTGGCATCACTTTAAATCAGAGTTTAGGACATGGACTACAAGCAGGACTTGTGACATTGCAACTAGTCTGGAGGCAAAGTGTGGTCTAGTATGCAACTTACACTATCACAAGTGTGATATGGAAACTTAAAACCTCCGGTGCACATACACTGAGAATGGACTTTACAGTGAAGTGGGAGACATCTTGTGTCCCGCAGTTAAACAATATTTTCATATTCATAGATTCAGGATTTTTCAATGAGGAAGAAAGAGTGGGTGCAATTTCAAGTTTTAACTTAATTGTTTATATGGAAAATCCATATCAGACACAAATTATTATTCAAAGCAGAGTATTTTTATATCTCTTCCAGCATGTCTGAAGGGGATTTTTAACTCCTGCGTTATTACTATGATGTACTTTAACGAGTAATTATGTTTAGTTGGGATGTAACTGCAGCTGTCTTCATGTGTTTGATTCTCATGGTTCCTTTTTCAAAAACCTCACTCCAATAGTACTCATATCAAATAACTGAGGTGAACTAATTATGGGACTATTAGGATTCACAGGTGCTGCAACTAATTGGGGGAAACATTTTGGGCTGATCAATGAACTAATGATTATTTTGATCATCTGTTTATTATCTTTCTGAGTGACTGATTAAACGTTTAGGGTATCAAATCAGAAAATAGTGTAAAATGTCTATTACAACCCCAGGTGACAACTTCAAATAGCTTGTTTTGTCTGACCAACAGTCTTAAGGCAAAAGATATTCAACTTACAATGATATAAAACAGAGGGAAACAGAAAGAACTCACTTTTAAGAGGCTGGAAGCAGGGAACATTGGGATTTTCGATTATTGACTACTATTGAATCAAATTGACTATTGATTAATGGGCTAATGTTTCAGTACAAGAAAAAAATCCTACACGGAGTTATGGTTAAGGTGTTGGTGATCTACAGTGAGTTTATAATAAACTCAAATTGATCCTACTTTTCTCTGGAGGCTGGTTCAGACCACATCAGTCATAAGCTAATACATGCTTTTGACACGTGACGACTTCCAACTTTCACCAGAACACCACCACGCTGTGCTGACCTTTGATGTGCTCGTTGACGACGCTCTCCAGCCGGTCCAGCCTCTCGATAATCCTCAGGGTTTCCCCTTTGCTGTCCTCCTCCAACTTTCTCTCCGCCTCGCCGCCGCTCTCCGCAACTTTGGGACCCCCGTTGGCCACATAGTTGGTGATCCAGCCGACATACAGGAGACACACGATGTTGGTCATGCCGCTCAGGATCACACATGTCGACACCAAAGTTTTAGTTCTCCTTGAGCACAGCATCGCGACATCCCTCCATGCGCTGCTTGTTCCGACGCGCGCAGGCAGGTGGATCGAGGAGAAGACGCACTCGAGAAATGTGTCCAAATGTAACTACAGCGATGCGATGCCGGTGAGTCAGTCCGCCTCTGCGCTCTCAGGTCCCGGCTGAGGCATTGCTTAATCCTCCGGAGGCTTTAAATGCTTAACCCTGCCGTAATAATAATGTTTCTGATAATAATACTAAGAAGGAGAGTCCCCCGCTGAGCAGCCGGCAAATCAAGCTGCGCTCAGCCGCTGCAAATCTGTCAGACGCAGCGCTGCGCCCCCCCTCCCGCCAGCCTGGAGTGCTCATACAGCCCAATAGGAGGGCAGGAGGCGGGCTCAGCTCTCCCCTGCCGGCCCCCTCGCAGCTAGGGTACACAGAGGAGGGAGGAAGAGGAGGTGTGGGGGGAGTGGGGGCAATGCAAGGAAGCTGAAGTGCATCGACCCAGACAGTGATGGATAGGCACGGCGAGGTAATTGAAATGAAACAGGTGCGTTTATGCAAAGACTGGACTTGTCTGTGTCTTGGGTGTGTGCGCGTGCGTAAGTCTGTGTTGATCATGCTTCAACCACGTGTACAGGTCTGTGTGTGGTATGACAGCTTGTGTGTAGTTTTGTGTGTGTTCAAACACTGTGGGTTAGGTAGGCCTAGTTAGCCTACAGCAGTTGTAGAGCACCTGTAAGGGACTGTAGGAAAATGATTAGAGGAGCTTATGCTATGTTTTTTTTTTTGGCTGGAGGGAGTCTGACCTTTTTGGGAGAGCAAGGGAGGGCCTTTTAACTTTTTCTTATCATCCTTTACTTTCCTTATTATTTATTTTTGATAGTTGGAATCAGGGGTACAGCAACAGAAATTGCCTCCCCTCAGCAACCTTAGACCTGTGCCAGGTTTGCTTAGTGATAGTGGTAATAACTTTATTAGTAGCTTTTTGTTCAAAAGTAGCTGGAGTGCTCAGGACAGTTATGTTTGCCATAACCATGTTGTTAGTTAAGTCTGTTTATATTGTACATTTTGGTGGCAATGTAAAAAGTATTGTTCCATTAACATATTAAGGTTTAAACAGGAGTACACTATCTTAAATTCTTATTGCACTTTATTAATAGTTAACTGGGTTTGGGTTGAGGTTATTGCAATTCTCTTCTAAGTAAATGGGAGGGTCCAAAGAAAATATTAATAACGCTGGGTTTCAGTGTGTGCATGTGGGTGTGTATACTGTACAGTGAATAAGAGGTATGGCTTCTTGACTGCTAGCAGGTGGTTTGTCCAAAAGCCTTTCATCTGCATCACTTCTCCGCCTCCTTGACTTCTTCTGAACACACACACACCTCTGATTGCTGGCCACCTAGGGTGCCTACCTGAGAGCTAAAGTAACTTCAGAGCTTCACACCACCAACAGATGGATCTCACAGTTAGAGCCTCTAGGCTGCCGCTTTCATCTTTGTCTTTCATCCATTGCTTCGCCAATCACACACACACTCCCGCAGATACACACATACACACACGTGGCGCCGATTCGAAAACTCTCCATTCACCCAAGAGCACTCTGGCAGATTCAGCCGACTCGCCCTGGGTATAAATAATGCATCAGATCTGAAATATTAAGGCTTTCAGCTCTGTCTGCTTTCAAATTTGTCTGACTGACTGTCTGTCAGTCTGTCTGCCTCACTTCCATCTTTCTTCAATCTCATTATGACCAAAAAAGGAGACAAAATGTAGCTCCGTAACTGCTGAATGTGTAAATAAGCAACTGTTTGCTAATAAGTTCCCCATATCAAGTTAAAAGGTGATGATATGTCAATGTTGTGTTCACAACTTTCTGCTGCCCCCAAGTGGCAAAAAAAAGAGTTATTGCAGGTTTAAAAGTACCATGAGAAGTTCTTGTAAACAGATAAAAGTTATGTTTTCATTCACTGTTTCTCAAGTGTCGTTTGCTTCAACAGGCTAAATGTAAAGTAAAACAATAGTTCTCAGTAGGTGGCATAGATGCATGGTATCGTACATTCAGTAGTGACCATCTTGACTCTCTAGCTCTCCATAGACAGTGGGTCTCTCTCAAACCACCCCCTACACCCTCTCCTTACCCACTTCCACTCCATGCATGTTCACGTGGGGGGTCCGTCACATTAAGTGCCATCCCAAACTGAGAAGTTGGGAGTGGAAGTGGGTTATAAAACCCTCCAACAGCGAGACAACATCGATGCTGACTTACTGACCATGTTGTGTTCGTCACTGAAGATGCGCCTACCCATACAAATATAAACTGTTCAAACTAAGATAGACGTTTAATATTGTCATACAGACGTTAACAACTTTCATTGTATTTAGGATCAAATATACCCTTCTCTAGAAGTGTTGTGTATTTACAGGAACTGTTGTAAAAGCCAAGCAGCTTATAGACATCAGAGTGAATAGATCATGGCAACAGCTGCTGCTTCCGAAAGATGCTGATACAAAACCATGGTTATGAAAAGTTACGACAGTTCCTGTTTCCGCCGGAGAGAGGGAAGTTCGTCCCAAAGCTTCCCACTATGTATTTATACACTACACCTTAATGGGGAGGGTCTGGTTTGAGAAAGGCACGGTGTCTCAACTAGTATCTGCTTTACGACAGTGTCGCCTAGTGGTATAAAGCAGCAGACATATAAATGATAGAACACAACAACCAGCACACACAAAAAAAGAGCTTCAGTTCACATTGAATGGCATACTGTCGAGGGATGAGAAAGTTTTAAACTTTATGCAGATATCCTTTAATGCGTGGGAGCGGCAACCAATCGCACTCATTTCAGTTCCCCTGGGAAAAGGAAGCACAGTTGTTTGCTATTCCAGTCAACTACGTAACTGTACTTAAAACATATGGGGGAGAAACCTGATTGTTGTGGTCAAAGGCTTCCAGATTCTCTATGGTATAACCTCTACAAGCTACCAGTACTTGAATAACATGCATGGAATGTGTTCCGGCACAAAGATGGTCCACGCAAGTACTCGAACGCAGACGCTTTGAACTATGCAAGAACGATTTCAGACATCGTTGAGCGCGAGCTGCAGTCTGAACATTGCAGCTAGGGGCGCTATAGCATGAAACAACAAGAGAAAGCTGACCCCTTCTGTTTGATTTCACCTCCGCTGAACACAACCATGGCTGACCAGTTTGACGAAACCCTAGCTGAACATGTCTGTATCGTGGGTGTATTAAGGAGAGCCATATACTTCATCACCTCTTCATTCAGACAGGAATGCAATTGAAAACATATACTGTATACTGTGGTCATGGGAACGCTCTGATTAGCTTTATATCGCCCCTTGAGGACGACTGTTTGTTATCTAAGAGCGCACGTTCATGTTCACCAGTTTGTGCTGCATGGGCCATATGTTATCATTTGCGTTCACTTACTTGCGTGGACCATGTTTGTACCCTTAGTGCCCTTGCAACACTGTTGGTTGATTATGCAGATCCTCCCACCTAAAGGAGGAATTTGTTTCATGTGGATTCAGTGTCTCCAGTCTAGATTGTATTTTAAAGCTGGGGTTTTTAAGAAAGGAAATGACTGCTAAAACATTCTGAAACTAAGCTCATGGCAAGTGCAGCATACATCTGGATCTCTGGTGACATGACACACTTCACCATGAGAAGACGTCAAGAAGGCTGCCAGGGGAGCACTGCCAGAACACCCTTGTCATTTTGGCGTAACATCTCAGTTTGGTATCGGCGGACACCATCTCTTCGAGTTGTTCAGACAACATAGAGCTGATTATGTGGGCCCATGCCTGGCTGCAACACAGGCTTCATTAAATCAGTGTGCGGGTGGATCAATTGAAAAGCCCTCTGTGTTGACAGGTGTTTGCTCTGACAAAAAAGGATGAGAGCCATGGCCCCCTGCGCCGCAAGCTAATAGCACAATCAGCTCAGATGAATGGCGTAAGGAAAGCAAAGCAGCACAGGTTGGACAATGGTCTGAAATGACAATTTTAAGTACTTGACTTTTTCTTTTTTGACTTATCTTTTAAGACTTTCTGTGCAAAACAGGCTTAATGTTAAATGAAGATTAAAAACAGGAGTGCCTTAGACAGGCCTGGTACGTCTGAGTTTTCAATAAAGCTGTTTATCAGAAAAGCACTTTCCAAAAAAAAAAGGTCTTTCAACCTAACATGCAGCACCATTGCACTTAGAAGACGCTTTTCTTTGTAACCTGCTGCACATTACATTTAGCTAGATAAAAAGCTTTTCCTTCTAAATGGCAGTGCTGCAACCTGAGGAGGAGGATGGGGCTTTCTACAAGAAGACGTTGGAATGAAAGTGGAGTTCCTGCCAGGTCTCATGGTGAACTTGGCAAAGGCCTCAAGGCAAGACCAGGTGTCAAGTAATATTTGATAGAGTCCTTGGGCATCACAGGTATTTACTGAGGCTGTCTGTAAGAGTAAAGAAGATAGAAACAGCTTCCTTACATCATTATTTGTGAAAAGGCAAGGTGAACAGAAGAGGCGATCTTAGATTCATACTTCAGCGTTTCAGATAAAGATTGTTTCTAGCAAAACACTGGGTCATATTTCTGTACTTTCAGAAGAAAAGGTCACAGAAAACAGATCAGTGACCCTGCATGATGGATATAAACAAGTATTTGTTAAACCTGGCTTGATTTAAACAGGAACAATTACACATTTGATGTTTGGTTGTCTAAATAAGGGTTAATGTAATACATTCTTCTTCATTAACCAGTTATAAAATGGCAGCATCTGCCAAAATGCATTAAACACCTAATTTGTCTTTGCTTCTATAAATGCAGTAAGAGAGTTATGAATGATCAAGGATCTGTTTAATCATTAATCCATAATGAAGAGATAACACACACAAGACACTGTCAGTGGACGAGCACTCCTACTCCAATTCAATTCAAGTTCACTTTTCTTTATCTGGTAAACCTAAAGCCATTGGACATATTGAAAGGGCCCAACAGTAATGTTAATAAACAAGACTAAAAGTCTACAGCCACGCTAGCAGCTTTGTGAGTCTGTACTTAGAAACGGTGGTGCTTTGAGCTAAATGCGTGCTAATATGCTCACAATAACATGCTGATGTTTAGCAGGCAGTCTGTGTCCGAAATCAATCACTCATTCACTACTCCCTACTCACTATCTATAGGGAGTTCTGTGTAGAGGACTATATAGTGAGCTCATCAGCAAAATGAAAAAAAAAGCATTTTCGCATTTCTCTCTCTCTCTCTTCTCATTCGTCTGCCTTTTTTCTTTCAGCGCAATACATGATGGTATATAGTGCTTGGTTAGTGACCATTGGTTGTGCACTACTTTTCACGATGTATTGTGGGATACTTTGAGTCCACTATATAGGGTATAATAATTCTCACTATACATTCGGACAGCACTACAAAATGGCGAACTCACTATATACTGGATTGTGTAGTGAGTAGTGAATGATTTCAGATACAGCCATAGTTTAAACAGTGTTCACCATCTTAGCACAGTACGGACTTTCCTTCATCTCGTCCATTCTGCCTTTCACTTCCTGACTCATTCTGAATTTCAAGCGTCAACGGAATCCCGTGACTACAAACATATTTGGATATTGGAGCGTGCCTAGCGATCCAGTAAGTGAGTGAGTGAGTTTCACCTACAGCTCATAGAGAGGCTTTGCATCTAAAAATGCCAAGAGAAAACAAAAGCACCACATGTTGTGTAGCTATACTCTATAAGAATCCATCTTTACATGGTAATCAAGTACATGTGTACCTGTTCAGCCAATACATCTATGATAATCCTTCATTAATCAGTTAAACAATGTATATTAACTGGAATCATACATATGTATCATCAATATAGTGAGAACTTCCATTTAGCTAAAAAATACACTTTATACCTTTTATTTAATTACTTCCAAGTATTCACTACATATGAGTCTAGACAGACATGGATGTAAACTGCAACTTGACTGGATGGCAGAGGCATACAACCGCGGGGCAGTAATTCTAGTTCTTCTTTGCCATTCTTCTCATTGACAGGTCTATTGAGCGGTGGAGGAGGCAGAAGATTGATATGCCAACGATGTTTAAGGGCGTTTCTACATCCATTTATGTCTAACTGTGGGAGTGGAAATGAGGCTTGTGCACGTGCGCCCAGTTCCACAATGATTGAGGTTTATATAACACAACCATGCGTGTGGATTTACAAATCCAACGAAAATAATGTGTATGCATATTCCTGTCTTTGTGCGTTACACTGCTCTCCTTGCGTGCGTACACAATTCAGCAATAAGCCAAACTCCATTCAAATGAATACGGGAGTCAGGATATAGTGTCCAAGAATACAATAAGCAAGATCCATAATCAAACAATATGCTACAGTATAGTATAATGCTGAAAGTGTACAGTATAGCAGCTACTGGACACGCTAATGCTAGAGCAGAGAAATACACAGCTGGCTTCTCTAACTCTATGATATATAATGATAATAGTCAATAAAGACAATAAATGACAATTGCATATTAATTGTCATTTATTGTAGATACCTCTTACAGGCTATCTCATGATTCAGGTACAGTAGACAGGGCATGTGATTAAGCTAACAATTTGCTAACGTACAGAAATGAGGCTTCATAAAACATACTTCACAAATACAGTATACTATCCAGATATTGTTCTATGGTCTGTGCTAACTAATATTTTACAGACAATGCTTTCGAAGGCATAAACAAAGGGAAGGATTGCAGTCGATGTTTATTGAGACCATTCAGCAGAAATGTGGCTGCATCATGGATGTATAAAGAGAACTGGATACAGCGTCGGAGGCGGGGCCCCGTTCATTCCTATGAAAGCTGCTCAGTGGCGCATGAAGCCAAAAATTTTCGACTTCCCGGGTATAAAATTACCCGGATCTTCCACATAGCTTCTGCATTCTTAGCCCATAGAGCAAGCGCACTAGCTTTTCCTTTAACCCCGCCTCCAAACCGCTAGGTCTCATGGGTCTCGGAGCAAGCGCACTAGCGCTTCCTTTAGCCCCGCCTCCCAGCCGCTCCATCTCAGGCTCACTCACATGAATAGCAGTCACTCTATAACTCTGGATTCGGCTATTTATGCATTTTACAACTTTTAGGACATAATGATTTAAATAAGGGCTGTTTAAGTGTTCATACTGGCTAGTTGTTGTACCTCAAAAAAAATTATCCGCTGATTTACAGACGTCTCTTTCACAATGTAAGTCTATGGGAAAAGGTGTCTTGGGGCCAGTGTGCATCACGTGACGGACCCGGAAGTTGTAATTACACGGTTTGGCCACTATGTCAAATTGTCTTCAAAGCCTGGCGCTCTTCCTGGGGGCTTGGGCTGCATGCTAAAAACTAAAATGGCCGACTTCCTGTTCTGCGTCAAAGTGCATGTCAAACTAATAGAAAACTAAAGGGCCCAGGAGGGGGCACTAATTCACCAAACCTGAAGGCAGAACATGCGTAAACACAGTTTTAGTTGTGAATCTACACAGAGTTTTATGCATCTGGACCCTGATGTTTTTGGTGTGCTGATGTTTAATGAGATGGAATTGCAGCTTTGCACTGTGCTGCTAACTATGGCAGCCTCCAGTGGTATTGGTTTGTGTTATAAAGTATTCTTCTTCTCATGAGTGAATAGAGAATGTAGTGCTGTAGATGCCTGCCGAGTAATGGTTCATCAGTAAAGTCAAATACAGTAATACGTGTAGAAATCCCACTGAGTTGTCTGTCAGTTCTTCCAGCTAGCTAGCTATCCTGGAGCCATGTACTGTATGAGTGGGGAGGATGCAGGGAGGATGGCTTATTGTGCTTCAATAAATAGGCTGCAGAACAAATATACAAGCTTTTAACCCTGATTAACACTAGTAGACATGATGACCTACGCTAATGAGTGTCATTCAGCCACAGAGCACAGGGGTAAGGAGTCCATGAGTGTGAGCGCTTGACTTTATTGTTAATAATGAATTAGTCTCTTCATCTCAGTATGCCTTCACCTCCACACACTGAGAGATATAGCCCAGTTTCCCCATTAATCTCTTAAATGGTTACTGCTTGATGTTAAATATATCAAACGAAACATTCTGACTCCTGTTTGAGTGATTAACTGCCCTCAAATTAAATTCAGCTCTGAAGTAATCTGCATATTTTTTACAATTTAGAATTCAAATTGAAATATCATTCAATAAATCGAAGGGATTTGCCAAGGCACATTTATCAGAAGTGATAACAGCTGTACTTTTGTTAATGTGCAGGCCTTTTCTAAAATTGGACCCTCAGGAATTGCAGGGAACTTTGTTTTATAAGAGCTGAGTCTCTGCCAGATACTGTAGAGTAATTTGTGGGGCTGAAAGTTCTACAATCAGTCAGGGGGTCTAATGAAATGGAAAGCTCTTGATTTGTATTGGAGCTGAATGATGTTGCTCTGCTGCTATATTTGACATCCTGGCACAGACACATTAAGAGAAATAGCAGTGGTGAAAAGTGGTGGGAATCATTTTGTTCAGTTTGTCTTCTTTATTTTTAAATTAAATTATTTTTTCTTTATATCAAGTCTGGCAGCTTGCTTATTCATTAGTTGCTTCTTCTTCTTCACCTTCTTCTTCTTCTTCTTCTTCTTCTTCTTCGCTTTAGCGTTAATCCCAGTTCTTCTTACTGGAATCAAAGGCGGGGCCAGGAGTGGCACAGGTCCCCCATGGTGCCCCCCTACCAGAGTAAGAAGGTGATAAATCAACCCAGTCTCACATCAACATGTGTAATAGCTTCAGTGGTCCACAGCGCAAAACGTATTAGTTTCACAATAACAGCTCTAAAATTGTGAGATGACTATGTTTTTTTTTTTTTGGTCTATTCTTTTCTATTGGCCTGCGTCCACATCATGTGACTGTCAAGTTTATTCCTATAAAAACAAAACAAATGGCTGACATTCCTTTAAATCTCAGTGGAAAATGCAATATTTTAAGATAGTTTTGGCATTAAAATACATTTTGATAGCATTTCTAATAAGAAATGTAATGTCATAATCTTCGTTCAGTGAATGTATATGATCTTTAGTTTGTTAGCTATTAGATTCTTTCAGCAGAAAATTGTTGGAATACAACGTTTTCTAGCATTGCTATGGTGGTTGCTATGGACACTGATATCACTGAAACCACATAGCTTGCATGTTGTTTGAATGATTATCTATGTGTTGTGTAGTTATCTGAGCTGTTATGTTAGTTGTGTTGTTTTATGTAACTGATGATGTTCTTTCAGGCGCATACCTGCCGCCACCCTCCGGTAAGCTGACGTGTTTTTGTGGGGCAACCTCGAAGTCATGTTTGTCATTGTTTCGCCAAAAAGTCCAATGGATTCATTTAACAAGATAATCATGACAAATTAATACCACTTTTAAATTTTTTGTAGCCTAAATGCAGTTGATTAAAGTAAAAGGCAGACGATATAATAACGCAGGCCAATAGAAAAGACTAGTCCAAACAAAAAAAGGCATCTAACAATATTAGAGCCGTTATTGTGAAACTAATAAGTTTTGCACTGTAGACTAACGTAGCTATTACACATTTTGATGTAAGATTGGGTTGGATAGGTAGTTGGCTTGTTAGTATCAGAACCTCTGTATGAAAAGACTGTTAACATTTCTTGTTGGACAGTCAATAAAACAACCACAAGGTGATGCCAAATTACTACAAACAGACACAAAACGTTTTGTGTCTCTTCAGTCTGGGGGTCTTGCTCCGGGGTGGGGGGGACCTTTTACATTTTCGTCCAGGGGTCCGTTGTGTCATAATCTGTTCAGGGGTGTAGGCTATTTGGAGTTACAAATAGCAGCTATTAATTGATATTATTTTATATTATAATATTTATAGTTGTTTATTTAGCATTTATATGTTTGTCTTCCTCTATGGAAGGGAGTGAATTCTGGCAAGAAATTTCAGTAAATACCAGGATTTCAAATCCCAAGATTCAACCCTACAGTAGGTTTTACCCTCTGCTTCTAAATCCTCACACTCTTCCTTTCCTTCCTTACTGGGTCTCTTCCCGTTTCCCCCTCTGGCACTGTTGCGCAAGAAAGGTTTATTCCACTAGAACCCATTAGAGGCAGACAGCTGGCTTTCACGCCTGTCACACCATGAATGTGCATGTGTATACATTTATCTGTGTGTGTGTGTGTGCAGTGATTAGTGCGGTGTAGGGGGAGCAGGGCATTAAAGCTTTCTGAGTGTGCATTAGTATGTGTGTGTGTCATCCTTCATGCTTCTCCCCACTAAAGCTGCAGCCTGCTTACCTGTTCCCGTCCTCTGCCCGTTCATCCTTGCCTCTAAATCTGCTCTGATGTGCTGGCTACAATGGACGTAATGTGACTAGCGGCACAGTGGTGGCCATCATCGCCTCTCACCTAATATGAATCAGGCCTCCGGTAGTGCTGCTGTCGTCACCACTTTTTCTCGCATGTTGTACAGTACAAGTGAGCAGACAGGCTGTAAGAGAAGCCTCATAGCCCTCCATTAACTGGTTGCCAAATCATTTCTGCACCCTTTGACAGCTGAGAGCAAAAATAGAGTTTTTGAAATAATACGCTTTAGGGCAGTGCACCACAGGGACTTCTCTTCCAGCTTCCATTCCCTCTGCATTCCTAACACCTAGACCATCTCTAACCTCATACCTCAACACACCTAATTCCAACTGTACACTTTTAACATTACCATCATCTATTGCTGAACCATAGCTAACATCATCTAAACATTTCTATGTTCATGCCATGTGACCTCACAGTATATTGACTATATTATATTTCAATACTCCATTTCTGTTCTCCCTCTGTAAAATGCATGCAGGCAGTAGCACTCCCCTGGGCATGAGTACATGAGACATCTCCAACCATAAAGTAGACCGTTTTAGCATCAGCTTGGAGCTAAACATGTTCCCAGATTGGTCTCATTCACCCATTCACACACACATTCACACACAGATGGCGACGGAGCTGCCATGCAAGGTGCTGGCCTCCATCAGGAGCAACTTAGGGTTCAGTGTCTTGGAGGAGGAGCCGGGGATTAATGGACAACCCGCTTTACCTCCTGAGCCACAGCCACCCTAGTCACACCTTTTTTGGCTCTTGACATTAATGGCTTATTTGAGTACTCATGACTCAATTTGTTGGGCCTACAATTGACTGTCCACACCACAAAAACAACAGCATTGGTCATTTGTTCAATAGCTTTACACAACCTTGGATTCAGTTTCGTAAAAACATCTAATGACTGCCCTCTCTCAGAAGCAAAGGCCAAAGTAGTTTGACACAGTTATAGCACCACAATACCTCTTAGGGAAGGTGGAAGTTTGGACCTCTTAACCCATGGCCTCTGGGTCTCTGTCACGGTTTCTTTTAACCATGACAGTGATCTTTCCCCACCCTAACCTTAACCAAGTAGTTTCAGTTGCCCTAACTTAAACCACTTGCAGATTTTTTTGGCCACTTGAGGGCAGCACACAACACTGGCATATTATCATCTTCTTAAGATGAAATGTGTTAGCAATCAACTGCCTATTTACACTTTCAGAACACACAAACCAACATTAGCATTTATTTGAAGTCGTGTTTCTGGCCACCAGTCCAATATTCACTCTCCTTTTAGATCTGTTTTGATTTTCATTAACTCAGCGGGTGATTGGCTGGCTGTCAAATGGCTTCCATGAAGGAGCTGCACGACGCCGATGACTGGCAGGGTTGTTGTCACTCCAGCACACCTAGGAAACCTGTTCAAGAAACTCCCCCCTGGGAGATGCTACAGAACCATAATCTACTTCCTCCCAAGAGCTGTCAACTTATCCGACCAGTCCTGCTAAGACTCTACCACTATGCATCCACAGCACAGCCTGGAGAGTGACAGGAAACACAGAACTGTTGCTGGATTCCTGCTAGTCCATCCAATCTATTTTAAGTGTTTTTGGCACAGTTTTTCAATACTTATAATGTCTAAGGAACCTTGCCCAGGCTCTATATTGCTCAGAATGCTGTTGTTTCATGGTACTATTGATATAGTATGTGATCCTTTGTCCACAGTATGCCCACAGTAGTCCTACATTTATGTAGGTATATTGATACATACTGTATATACAGTACATTTTGATGTGTTTTGCCTCTTTACATGTTCTGATTATACCACCCTGCAAGAATTCTTTACCTGGATTTCCTCCACAAATGTTGTTTTTCTCACTTGGCAGCTAAAATAAGTCATCATCTAATTCTGATTCAAAGAAGCTTTTGTGCATGCCAATATATTCTATGACAAAATGAGTGAATTTCAGGATATATTGTTAGGAAATTTTAATCTTGTTCTCTATTCAGCTGTCAAAACATAGAGGGGAAAAAAACCTAGTAAAGCAACAGAGGCTTGTGTTACAGTACAGCTTCATCCTCACAGAGAAGAAAAAGCATGATTCAACACCTCTTTTTATTGTATGTCATTTTAATTAGATACAGTGAAGTATGCTCCCACCGTGCACATCTATCACCAACAAAAAGCAATGTGTTCTATAAAAACCCACAATAGATTGTCTCCTCCATCTTTTCCATCAGTCCAAAGAGATTTGCATTATGAAAACAACAAGACATAGGTGTTTTAGTAATGATGTACTTGTCTCATTATCCTAATGTCAAGAAGTCACTCTGTATTGTACGGGTCAAAAAGTGGAGACATTGACTGTCCTCACCAGAAAAATAAGGATATTGGTGGTTTGTTCTAATGCTTAAAAAGGCCTATTTTTACATTTTCCAGACCTTTTGTGATCACATGAATAATGACTGTCCTCTTTCAGTAACAAAGTTACAAAGGTGGAAGTAACCTGACGTTGTTACACCACAGCAAAACCTCTTCAGAAGGGGGTTGGGGTGTATGATTCAGTCCATGAAGGCAATATTCTCCTGATAATCTTCTCAAGCCTTAACCAAGTTGTAGTTGACAGAACAATTTCACATCAAGGTATATTTAGTAGCTGTTCTGGAGGTTTTGACTGTGTCACATGGTCTTCATCAGCAGATTGACTTTCCTCAGATGTCATGGAAATGTAGATGTTCAAACCTCCATCTATCATATGTATAGAGCATTTCCATCACAACCAAGCAAACTTAATCTGCTGAGGAAGACCATGTGATATCAAAAGCTCCAGAACAGCTACTAAATGGACCTTGGGAATGAACTTTTATACTCAACATAACCTAATTTTAGTTGAGTAAACTACCTTAACCATAGAGGTGGAAAGCACTAACCAATTACCCATTTTGTCATGTAGTTAGAAGGATTTGTTGAAAAAATAAAGGATCAAGTTCAGCCTAATAAATAACATGACCGAGGACACCAAAATCTAATTGGAAATAATTATAAACCCTTATAACCTGCAGATAAATGCAACAGGTCTATGTTTGTTCTTTGAAAGGTTGAAATGCGTTCAAATCAATAAACAACATTTTATCCCAATTTGGGATGTCCAATTGACGTCTGCCAGACCCCTCCCCTGAACAGCAAGTATCCAATCATGGCTTAGCAATTGTAAGTAGGCCCTGCAGGCCTGTCCAGCATTTGATTTGTCCACATGTTGAAGCTGTGTGCATGAGGCTGTAGTAAAAGCGATACTAATTATCTCAAGAGTTTATTTCCAGAAACACAAAAGCAAAATGATCTAACATAGGCTGCAAATGTTAGCATGTCTGGCTAGCTTACTACCTACAGTAGTAACAACGCGGTATTTCTAAAGCCAAGGAGCATATTATTTCCTAATGTTAGGTAAAGATACAACGATTAGTCCTCATCCTCAAAGCCTTTCATAAAAAGCGACACATTAGATTTGCAAATATTAACAGTAAAGCGTAAATCAAACCTATAGCAACCAAACGGTTACGTTAAAAAGAATAACATTTCAGTAACATTTGTACTTCTAATACTGTACTATAATACCAGGGATAACTAGAGAAGACCTTTTTACAGTGTTCTTGTTTTAAATGAGTGAGCTGGAAAAATGAAAAAGTCAGCTGGAGATGGAGAGTTTGCGTTCATTAGCTAGCTAGCCTCGACTAATTAAAAAATGCTAATGACAGTCGTCATTTCAGACGACAAAAATGATGGCCGCCTGCAAGAAATAAGAAGCCTGCTTCAAACATTGTAAACTGCATAATGGAAAGCCTGACAGGCTTAGCAGCAGCAACTAAGAGCTGGGCTCAGTGAAGGGTGAATTCCCTGTGCAGTCATTGTGCCTCCATGACACACAGTGTCATTAGCTGCTTCTTTTCACCTACCAGCCATGTGCTTCACCAGGAGGGTGTACATGTCAGAGGTACACATGACCCCACCCCACCCCCACTTTATGATGCAGCAACAAGTGCACTCCCTCTCATGTTTCCAACCCATGAACAGAACGGAATTTTGTTCACAGGAGCTCACAACCACACCGGAGGTACTGCTGCTGGGAATCTGCAGAGGTGCGCAGGAACTTTACCCCTGCATCGTCTATGCATCCCAGATGATTTGCATGGCACCTGCTAACGATATAAGTAAAATAAGCACTGATCATGCCAAGACACACAGTATACTGTATATATTATGTAGTTGGAGTGGAGTTTGGGGAAAAGTGGTCACAGCCCCCTGTTAACATACTCTTGCCCAGAGAAGACCCATCAGGAATGTCACGTCTCTTGAGTGCAGAATCTCAAATGTACGCTGCCGAGAGCCCCGGCTGACCTGTCCTTCATTTGCATGACGGTATTCAGTATAATGAATTTCATTCTGAATGTGTCACAACTGGCTGAGCTCAGTGTAGGTCCCACTGGCTTTGCCTTTCCATTCCTCGCGCTCTCCCTGCAGACGAACTGTCTCATCCAAACTCAACCTGAGAGAAATGCTGCACATGGGACTCCTTTTTCTTTCTCCCTGCTGTATCTCTCTATGACTGTCTCTCTCACATACACATACTCAACACAACTCTATTCTTTCTCCATCTTCATTCTTAGTCAGACACCTGAGAGTCCTTTGTTTGGTTCCCCAGGCTCTGACACTGGCAGCCGTTATGAGTGAGAGGAGACGCACTTTAGAGCCTCATAGAAAGGTTGACTGAGTTAACTATAAAACTCTCTTTCTCTCTCCATCTGTCTTTTTCTGCCCTTGTCACTCTTAAAACTCTTCTTTGCCTCATTTATTGTTGTTCTCTCACATCACCGTCAGGCAACTATCACACACACACACACACACACACACACACACACACGCACGCAGTGATGTAACTCATGAATCTGATCAAAAACTCCTCGTACAACTGAAGCGTAGAGGGGAGTGTTTACATTAAGACAGTGACAATGAGGATTACAATAATTAATCTACAGAGCACACGCTGAATGCTAATTAATAAAACCATTACATCCACAGCGATGATATGATAATCTTTGTTTACTGTGCATATAAACTAGCAGGCTAAGGACCGAGCACTCCATACCATACATACAGAAACATTTAGAAGCTGCATTAATGATTATTAAATGAACAATGGGTCAAATGACTATGTGTAATGTGAAAGGTGTTGCTCATAGTGCCAAACCCACAGAGATCTATCACCAACTCTGCAGTCCCTCCAGCAGGTGGACATAGTGAAGCCAGAGCCAGATATTTCTTGAAGCAGTTGGTGGAGGCCAGACCATTGCTAAAATGAGAGTGAAAATTAGATTTACATTCACCAGGTTCACAGAAACATAACTCCAAATGAATGCTAATGTTCCTCTGTGTCTGCTGGATGTGTTTGCTAACACCATAACAACTTTACAAGTTGATAAAGTGTCAATGTTGCATTTACAGCTTGTTCCACTGCCCCCACGGGCCAAAAAATCAATTAACGCTGTGGCAGCCAAACTGACCATCCTCAAGATACTTGTCACTCTATTTAAGTGGGGGTTTGTTTACGATGTTCAATTATGTAATTACAGGATACAGAAGATTTTGTTATATCAAGTGGAAGTGATGATGATGAGCAGTAAAGTACCGTAAAGTCAAAGTGTGCATAAATATTCAAAATACCAGCACAGATTTTTTTTTGGTCTGGCGATGTCAGGCTAGTTTCAAAAAGCTCACGAAAACTTAACAACTTGTGGCAACACAACATGGCCTGGTACATTACTAGCAGTGCCTTCCCAACCTGGGAGAGTAAGAACTCCCATCAATTTGGATGTAGTGTTGCCAACAGCATTAAGCAACTTTCTCACTCGATTTGACAACTTCTAGGACCCTTTCACCGACTAATCCAGCATCTTTCTGGACAGACTCAACTCCTCTCTCTTGAATCGCTAATATTTCTCAGTGAATTTGTTCTCATGTGTCTGTGTCTCTCTGGACTGACTGTGTTCACTGAGTGGAGGACAGCAGCACGTTCAGTCGACCAATCATCAGCCAGACAGAAACGTGAATAAGCTCTGAATGTGCGTACATATAACGACAAATCACTGATCCCCATTGTTTGTCCGGGAAACTGAAAAAAAAAAGACTATTTAAGTTTTGTTTTTTCTCAAAATACAGAGTTTACAAGAGTAAGTTGATTCCAATGTCTGGATCCTCTCTGTTCATACTTCAGTTCCACCATCTATACAACAACAAGCCTACATAAAATGTCATTTAGCGATATTAGCGGTTTTTCAAACAGGCTTTAGCTACTTTCCACTGAAAATATTTGGCAAAAATGTGTTTTGTGTATTGTGTAAAAATGTGTATTTTAAGCTAACATACTATAGGGAATGGGAATGTGACGTCATTAACAGCAAGTCGGCCATTTTTGGAGGATACCAACCGTCTGTACACTGTCCCCACCCATCTAGCTGGGTGGTCTCTACTCGTTCAAAACTAAACTTCAAACATCAATTTCAACATGGTCAGCAAACACTGTTGTATAGTGGGCTGTAACAGCCAATCGCATGGTATTAGTACTTTTACTTAGTAAAGGATATACTTCCTCCACCACTGGTTATGTGTTACACAGTGAGAGCCTACAAGGGTAAGAGTGCCATCCACTGGCTGTTTACTGTAAGTGTCAAAAAGAACTGCTGAACTAACACAAAACACTACACAGTGAATACATTTCAAAACACGAAATGTTGCGGTATACAGTCAGACACAAAGGTAGGCTAACGTTATGTGTTTGCGGTGTTTTGTTAGCATTCAGTTAGCATAACATCAGTGACCGTAATGGCCAGCAAGCTGTCAAGGTCCTTTGACCATTTTCTGTCTCCTAGTTCGATATCATTAACTACCTTTAATTTTGTAATATATCACTTCTTTGCCTCTTTCGATAGCTTCTCTTTATATGGGCATTTGTCTTTTGCATGTACTTTATACATCTCTGATGATGAATGATCAGTGACAGTGATAATGACAGCTAATTACCTAAGCACTATATGCTATCCTCCAAAAATGGCGGCACCGCCCCAGAATGCTCCGTGATTCCCATTCCCTATAATGTTTGTTAGCAGAAATGTTACCATGGAAATTATTATCATGGGAACAAATATTAGCATGTTTTACCAAATGTAAACATGTGGCTAGGATACACACTGAATAAAACAGCTTTAATTTGCTGTTTAAAAATGTGACAATGGCTACTAAAGCTCTGCTAACTAGTTTTCGTTAGCAGCTATGAGCCTTTTTGTTGCAGTGATGGCCATAGTGGTAGTTGTTCCCAATTTTTGAAAACGTTTTGGAACGACTTAATTATGCTTTTTCACAGTACTGCCAAACACACACGTACACAGTAGGCAAACTAAAAATGACACTATGTTGTAAGTACACTGTCAAATCTTTCCATTGCTTGTTCTATGGGTACGTATTTCTGATTGCCATGCACCTGCACACTCACATGTGTGATTACCCTGACACCCGGCAAATGTTAGCTATCATCTCCTGTCAACCCGACTGTAATGGAAAATGGGGAAGAGTGAGTGAGCAACCCCATTCCAGCCCCTCCAGTAGCCCGTGAGAAACCAAAGCTCAGTGATCTGCAGCGTTTCCTTCTACTCAGTGTGGCGCTGTGCCAGTCTCAGCTCCACCATACAACAGCTGAACCATACTTCACAATGGTACTGTTACCTCTACTGCAAGCCACAGTAATCACCACCACTGCTAACAGGAGTAACTGAAGCCAGGAAATAGTCGCAGAGTAGCAGCTCAATGACATTTTATCAATGAATTAGGATTACAACGCTTTCACACTTTCACAGCCACATGCACTAAAACTGCCAGTGTTTTCAAAGTTTAATTCTTATTTCTTCTATTTTAACATGTTTGTAAATGTAAAATAAAAAGAAGTTAAAGCCACTATGTGTAGGATTTGAACATTTATGACGTGGCACTAAATTTACATCAAAGGGGCGCTCCACTGATCTTACACATAAAAGTTAGTTTACTAGTCAAGTGAAATACTAATCGTCCTGTGAAGACATGGATGTATAAAGAGAACTGGATATAGCGTTGGAGGCGGGGCCCCGTTCATTCCTATGAAAGTTGTTCAGTGGCGCATGAAGCCAAAAAAGTTCAACTTCCGGGTATAAAATTACCCGGATCTTCCGCATCGTGCGGCCCATAGAGGCACACTAGTGTTTCCTTTAGCCCCGCCTCCCAACCGCTCAGTCTCGGGCTCACTCACATGAATCACAGTGACTCTATAACTCTGGATTCTGCTATTAGTGCATTTCACAACTTTTAGGACATAATGGTTTAATAAGGACTGTTTAAGTGTTCGTACTGGGAAGTTGATTTACCTCAAAAAATGTATCTGCTGATTTACAGACGTCTCTTTCACAATGTAAGTCTATGGGAAAAAGTCTCTTGGGGCCTGTGTGCATCACATGATGGACCCGGAAGTTGTAATTACACGGTTTGGCCACTATGTCAGATTGGCTTCAAAGCCTGGCCTTGTGTGAAGACAGTTGATTAATGTCTTCTGTAGCTCAGGAGGAGCTTTGTCAACTCTGATGATGTCATCAGGGTTGTTTTGTCTTGGAGACTACTATAACAGATGGACTTTGTTACAAACTGAAAGACATGGGCATTTACCATACTAACACATACATTTTGCACTAACAAAAAGATGCTATTGGTTGCATTAGGGAAATGTAGTGTGAAACAGTGTTTTGGAGCTTGACCCACACTAGGGACTTAAAGTCAGGTTATCTCGACCTCTGTTGCTTCAATTTTTACCATTCTTTTTTAACTCTCTTGTGAGTCCCCTGTCTTTATGGTGGTGCAATACTAAATAGCTGGAGTACCCCTTAAGATTTACAGTACGTTAAAGATAATAATTTAAATTTAGCGTGTTGAAACATCATTAAATAGACACAAGTCTGAGCAAAATATAAAGGCAACTACTGTGATCAGGGGTTTAGTGGAGGATGAATGTAGAAGCCATTTACCCACCTCTCAGGAAATCAATTTAAAATCTCATGCTTTGGAAAATAGTCAGCAATCACTTAAAGTGTACAGGATTTGTAGGTAATGAGCTACAAAATGCCATACTACCAGTAAGGCAGTGGGAAACTTGACAATCCTTTCATAATTTCTGTGCTTTGCGAATTTCCCTCTGACTGTCTATCTATTCTGAATTGCTCCTAAAATTAAGTTTCTCTAAATGTTGATCAGGGGAACTTTTTTTTATAACAGGGACCTGTTTGAAGAGATTGAAGGCAATCAACCCTTCCTGCTACCTATTGGCTATTCCAACCAAGCATTACATTCGCACACAGAGTGGGAGAAAATGTGCAATTACTTTCACATCATCTCATCGGAGAGGAAAATTGGTGCTGCCAGAGTGTAAAAGGAAAATCCAGTCCTCATCCTGTCGGAAACTCAAAGCGAGAGTAGATGTCGCAACGATGAGACAGACAATCAATCAAAGAATGGAAATATGAAAGAAAGAAGGGGAAGAAGGCATATCTGATTTAGCAAATGACACTAGATATGAAAAGAAAAGAAAGGAGAGGCTAAATGAATTTGAGAGTGCCAGCAGGATGGAGTATATGTAAATGTGATGTAACGCAATTCTGATAACCTGTGAAATACTGTAATCAGCTGCATTATCCTCAGGATTATTTTTCTGTTTCATTTGTTTACTTTTGGCCTTTAATTTGAATTTTGAAAACCATCATTATTGTCATTTCTAAACCTGATTAGCTATTACATCAAATTCAATATGTACTGCGTTCTATATTGGATTATCAAATCTGATCAGTACTTTTATCAGCATTTTGAAATTTGACTCGGTGGGTGAACAGAAACAACTGCCATGAATGCAGCACCATACCTCAATATACTGTAAATGTATGCTCATACTTGACATGAATTCAAAGTGAAAATCCCAATAGATATTAAAGGTAGCCACCTCTTGTTTTCTAAATGGGTTATGTCAACTGGTGGCAGGAAAGTTAGGTCAAGTTTACTGGTATTGGGTTATACCGACCAGAATTGCAGACTGTCATCACCAGAAAAATGACAGCATTGGGTTACACTTACAACTAATTATATGAACGATATCCTGACAAGCGATGTCTTACTGTTACTGTAAGAACTACTTTCCTCTTTAAGTACAAAAGGCAGAACTAGTGTGACATTATACCACCTCTAAAAAGCTTAGGGAGGAGGTATGGATGAGTGGTTGGTTGTAACACCAAAGACTGTCGTTTTCCAACAGTGAACGTTGGTTTCTTTTAACCATGAAGGTGATCTCTCGTGGGCGAAAGAAACCACCACACGCTCCTGCTCCAAAGCTCAACAGTGTCGAGCAGTGTATTTAGCCATATTTTGGTTGCAAATCAATATTTTTAACATACAGCATGGATGGATAGAGGAGCTTTTACTGTCACAAAAACGGTCAGTATTGGAATTCATTGTAACCACCCTGAATTCAAGTCTCCGTGCTCCATAAAGGACAAAACTACAAATATTTTACAGCCACTTTTCAGATTTACAGAGGTACTTTGATACTCCAAAGTTACATTTTGGGCAGATAATTACTTTAAAACACAAAAGTTGGCAGAAAGCTAATTCTGCCAGGATTTTTAGTGGTCTATTGTCTAATGTCTGGCACAAGTGAATGTTTTTTTAACTAATTTCCCTAATATTTAGACAAAATGGATGGACGAAGGCAAGCAGGAATTGGTTAGTAAATTATATTAATGTTACAGTAGTTCTCCTTTGTCATAACATCAGAAAATCACAACACTATATGAAAATCTGGATAAAGATTATATACTTTGAGTATACTTATATACTGTTAAACACTGTTAACAAGTTATTGTTAATTGTAGATTCTTGTAAATATAGCATTGAAGGTGAATAATTTAAAGACGTATCTTTAAACAAAATTTTAACTGTATACTTCCTGTTTCTTGGCTTCCTAAAATGACCATTATTCCATTCTATTCCTTTGCATCCTTCAATGCATCCAAGCGTGTTACCTCCTCTTTTAAGCCCTACATTTTCGTTTTGAAAATCTGTAGAAAAATGTGACCAAAAATAACACCTGTATCAGTTGCTCCTTTACGGACACAAAGACCAGCTGCTGACAAATAAGCAGAATTAGCCTCTGAAATACCCAGAATGCAGCGCGACCTGGCGTACATTCCCAAGCACCATAATACACAAGCTCTATATAGTAGATGTCATATCCCTGCAGAGTCAGAGGGAGAGAGAGAGAGCAGGGTACTTCATTGTCTGATAGGAAACATATTGACTGTCCCATTCTGGCAGCCTGAATCCCGAAATCTATCAGATCAGACACACACACACACACACACACACACACACACATAAAATAAAACTTGAAGGTCACTGATTTTATCGACTCAGCCTTCAAATGAGTGTGCTTTAACCCATGGCAGTGGCAAATCTTGGTGTGTGTGTGTGTGTGTGTGTGTGTGTGTGTAGGTGTAGGTGTGCGTGCGTGTGTGTGTGTGTGTGTGTGTGTGATTAAGCGGGTGCATCTGTGGGTTGCACTCATGCACATGGGATCATGAGCTGCTGGTTCTGTAATTACAAGACTTCTAATTAATTATGAGGAGAGAGAAGGAGAGAAAGTTTGACATATAAATCTCTACACATGCATATTAGCACACACACACACACACACACACACACACAAGTATGCGCATACATTTACAGTATATTGAGGTATGGTGCTGCATATGACCTGTCCAGGGTGCATACTGTCTGTCACTTATTGCAAGGTGGGAGAGGTTCCAGCCTCCCTGCATTTATGAACAAGATAGGCAAGTGTAGAAGATGGATAAATGGTATGTGGTGTCATTTTTTTTCAATAGACTTTTCATGACTGCAACACAACTGCATGTTCTGTTTTTCTTATAGCCTCTAAGGATAGTACTTTTTATCTTGACCATGGCCTGATGGTCATGCAGATTTGACCGTTGTGGGCAAATATTCTATATTGGATCTTTGTACTTAGTGTTGGGCAAGTGATGGGAAATACGTAGTTCATAACTCATTTCTTATCATTTGAAAAATGGATTACTAATTACATAACAGCAAAATCAAATGGTTACATAACTGTCTGCATTACTTTCTGTTACTCCCAGTCTTGCCAGATGTACAATAATGATCATATGTGTACGATAATTATCATATTTGTGCTTTTGTACTATAATCTAGCCCTTTGTGCCATCAATAATTCTAAAAAACCCTAAATGTAATATCATTTCAACATGCCATAGGTTCAGTTTTTTCCCTAATAGTGAAAAGGTACAGAGCTGATTTTGAACCAGCCTCATTAAGGATGTCAGTAATGCTTTACAGCAAACTGAACCTGGATCTGCCAGAAAGTATTCAATCACATCACTCACAACATCTTATAAAATCTTTGTGACTGTTTCACAGCTTCTGTTTGGTTGTAGTATCTAACCTTTGTACAGTAGTACACAAATGCTATACCTGTAGCCTTTTTGCTAACATGCTAGGATGGATCAGGGTGTGAACTACAGGGGAGCCAGGGGGAGCAATAACACATGAGCTCCCCTGAGAACATGATTTGTGGAATTTTGGGGGGTCTCTAAAATATTGATAATATGCTATTTTTGCCATGCATTTCTATTTTTCTGTATTTTCATCACTATGGTTCATGTATATAATTGGGCTATTACTGATGTATGATTCGTGCATGAGGTTGATTCACCACTAATTAACTTTAATAAAGATACCGGGATGCATGCTATTCTTGCCATCACCATCAAAGCTCACTCACTCACTTTAACTCAAAGATCAGAAAAAAACAAACTTTCTCCCACTCACCGAATCGCCTTTATTAATTTCTCTGTTTTGTCGTCAGCATCCAGATATGTAAAAAACAAAACTCGCAAATTTTGGATTTACCAAAAAAATCAAAGCCAATTGACTCTGAAGAGCAACCAGAGCCAGAGGCATCTCCTACCACAAATGTTAACTTGACAACACTGATGCTACACCTGCTGGGACTTCTGTCAGCACAAACTCACACACTGGGATGTATAATGTGTCCAGTAGCCTGCATAAAGAAAAACTGCCTTGTACTTGGAGCCCGTTGCAGTCACCTTGCTGAACTGTAGAAATCGGTAAATGAGACATTGTGGTATAACAAGCAGTCAACCTATAGTTTGGAGGAATGTACCAACCATCAACAGCTAGGTTAACATTAGCCCTGAGTGTTACTGGGATGAGAAACTATGATTTAAAAACTAAAATTTGAATGTATTCCTTGGTAGTTCTTTGCATATCACACCGTTCTGATCTTTTAGAGGGTGAAGCAGATAATTATGCACAAACACTGTATATCACTCTAAGGGTCCATCAGCGCTACAAGATTTCATTCAATTGCATTACTTGCTAAAATTGCTGTGAGAAAACTTTTTGTAAAAACTCACCACCCCAGTCTTCCAAATGTATGTAGAATGTCATTGAGGATTAGTCTTAATGTCTTGTGTCACTACTCGAAGAGGTCCACTCAAAACAAACACAAACTCTCATTAGGCTTACATTTAAAATCAACTTATTATATACAATGAACCTTGATGGGATCATTTAGAAAAGAGAAGATTAAAATAAAAAGTCACATAACGTCCTGTATTTGCTTCCCAGAAGGGGGGAAATTGGCAATCTTCTTCACAATTCTGGGTCCATTTTCCTGTGAATAACTGACAATCCTAACATAGTGGCTTTATGCGGAGATATATCCAGCCAAGATTATGTTTGATGAAAGGCATTCTGGGAAACAAGCCATGTTGAAGGAAAGTGGTTTCACGCAAAAGTAAACCATTTGCTTCATCACAAACCGTCACCTGTTTTAGCTGGTTAACTGGTTCCTCCTGTCCTCCTCCCATGCAGCTACGGATGGGTTCTGAATGTGTGGCACATTTCTTACTGTTTAAATTCTCCCCCGACAGTGAGAACACACAATGCTGACACATTGTCAGTGTGTCCTTTCCACTGTAAACACTGAAAGAACAGTCAGTGGATTAAAATAGGTCTGCAGGGGACAAACAAGGCAACAAGACAACTGAGCCAGACATATTGACTTCTTGTCATGCACATTCTGACAACAACTGTTCCCAGCGTACAGTATGTTCCTTATGGCCTGCACAAACACTGCACATGCTGTGAGAGCAGGCATGTCTGGAGTGTTACGACAGCAAAGACACTGCAGGGGGTCAGTGCTCTGAAGCAGAGGCACTGGATAGGGGGAAACCCTGTTTGTTCAAGGGCCCAGGGCTTGACAGGGACACTGGAACATGACTGGCTTTATAGGGGTTTAGTGTTTCAGTCCCCCAAATCTGCTGTTGTCAGGGGGCCCAGAATTTCTGGGCAGTTTGGGCAGTTATTTCCACAATGTGTGTTTTAATATCATACAGTGTTTTTATTGTTTTCACAATCTGTATCACGAATTAATGCAAAATTAGAACAAATGTTCATACATGTGTGCACAGCAGCTGTTAGCTTATAAAGACAAACATGCAAAACATTCTAAATATAATTACTATGCAGATGATACAATTTTGTATACAGTAGCTTCTTCTCAGTCATCCAATCTACAAGCTACGTGATCTTCACAAAAGGTGGATGTGTGTCTGCTGTTCCCAACATAATGTGCTTTGAATGGCCCACCGGTTGAGCAAGTGACCTGTGGGTGGATGATAAACAATCTTTCAAATTATAAATTTGAGGAACTTACTAAAAAAAGCTTAAACAAAGTGTGAACTTTCTGTAGAGACACAAAAACTGTTTCTCTCATTCAGTTAGTGGGGATTCAGACTGAAAACAGTCCTGCATTAAAACAACGCAGGTTGGCTGCATTGGTGGCGGGGTGTTGTTTAAAGCTTGAGTGCGGGACTTTTACATATAAATGAAAGTCTGTTAGTTACATTCAAGCCGTTGCCAGACGAGTTCACAGAATGCTGATTAAGCCGATCACTTGATCGTCACGTGATTCACGTAGACTTCAGATAGTTCTCTCTACATGGCTCAGGTTTGCCAGAACTGAGGGGAGCAACCGTAGCGACGGATTGCTACAGCAACTAGGAGTATGGAAGAAAAACCTAAGAAGCTTCCAAGAAAAGTTTCTGAATGAAAAAAGAAACTCTGCGTTCAGAGATTACCGTAAAAAAAAAAAAGCAATTGATGAGGACAAACATTGATAACGGTCTGTCTCTGTAGGGATCCTTTCCATAATGTTGTCAGACACTTGAATAACAGTCTGAGCCTGTCAGTGGCAAAAACAAGCACTTTTAGTGGACGGACTTTTCACGGGCGCAATTGCCCCAAAGGATTACGTTGCAGCCAGTGCAGCCTGTTCGCAGATGCTGGCGGAGGCGATCTACTGGACCGATTCCAAAACTTTTGGTAACTATTAGTTATTTAGACCCCAAAATTTGTAAAAATAGGGCCCAGGTTTCCCTTTAAGATTAACTAGGCTTTCATCCCATATTGTTGTATTCAGATTTTATTTAATGCTGGTTTGATACCATTCTTTATACTTCACTAGACCATTTTTTTCTTTGTTTTTATTCTCCTGTGTGCAGAGAGTACACATGCAAAAGATAGTGAACTGCTCTCATTGGACCACCCTGTATAGATAAAGGATAAATGAATGACTGTGTGCACATTATAGCAAGTTAATATGAAATCTAAAGGAGATGTAAAGAATACACTGGAATTTGTTCATTCCATCTGCTGTTGAGAACCGTGAGATGTGGTTAAAAGCTCTAGAAAAACTAGTACGTGGAGTAAGTGGACCTTGATATAGGATTGTTTTTTGTTTGTTTGTTTTTTCAAACTACTATTTCCAAGGTCAAGAATGAGTTTTCATACTCAACCCATTATTGTTGTTGAAGGTTGACAGCTCTAAAGGTTTGTATTAACTGTACATACAGTAAGCATAGTGCCGTTGCATTATCCAGCAAAGACCTGGATTGTAGTGGGCCTTTAGGAATCTTAATTATTTATTATTTTATTATTTATCTTTAAGAATTTTTAACAGGCCCTTGGAGCTTTTCACTACAATTGTTTTGTTAAAACTTAAAGCTTTTATTTATCGCAATACAAAATCTGCTCCCGAGAAACATTTTCTGTAAGAAAACAGGAAGTACAAAACCTTCACCAAGACATAACAACTGTACACACAAAGATTGCTTACAAACTGAAAGTGAATGCTTAGACAAAAGCATCAAAACCTTTAACTTTTGTAACCATGCCTTAAACAAAGGCACCAAAAGTACAAACACATTTTCTGCTTTGCACTTCGTTTGCAACTCTGCAGCACACTTCTTGCAAAACACTACACACTGTACTTTACATTAGACGCTTCGTTCAAGAATGAAATCTCTTGCATTCATTGGGAAAACACTTCTATTCAAAATGCAAAACATACCTGTAATTGGCAACACACACACACGAAAACAACTTAGACACTAAATGAACACCAATCAGTCTGAGCCTTAGCACTATAAATAGACCTCAGGTAAGCTCACCTCACTGCAGGCAGTGAAAGCGAGAGGAAGAGGAAGAGCGAGAGGAGTAGGAGGACAAGAACAAAGAAGGGGACCAGGCAATAGACGGAAACATATTTCCGATATTGTACTGATTACTATACTGTAATTATACTGTCTTTGTGTTTTGTTGTTGTTGTAAAAACCTGCAATGGAAAAATAAAGAGAAGAGAAAAAAATAAGATGAATATATTTTTTTCTGAAGCCCTTCTATTTTTGTGTTTATTGAAGTACTGGAACAATGTTTCACAGAAGCCTGTATGAGAAAATTAAAAAGGTAAACAGAGTACTAAAGACAACAGTGTTTTGTATAAAGTACATCAGTGTGTTGTTGCTGCTTTGAAAGAGTAATTCACACGCTGCATGTGTGCATCATTTTGTTGCAAAAATGCCATTTTGAAAAAGGATTGTTAGGTTTTACAGAGTTTCATGACATAGAAATGAGATGTTGTGTCTTATTTGGCTTGTGTGTAGTTTTGACATGATGAGCCAAATTCTGCAACAAGTGTGTAAGTGTCAACTTAGTGGATCATTATTGTTACATGTTTACCATGTGGACTCTGACAATTGGGAGTTAACAGTCACAAACTGGACTTTTAAACTTCTAATAGTAGTTTAGTATGAGCTTGAATGTTCATTCTTGACCTTGTAAATATTAGCTAAACAAAATAATCTTAAAATGGTGAGGACCCTGGACAAGAGACTGAATGAACACTGGATACAGCTGTCTGTGAACACCAGACCGAAACCTTTCACAGCAGCAACTGGGAAGGGGTCAAAGGTCACAGACCGGGGGTCAGATGATGGCCGGAAAAAGATCAAGGAGGAGGTTTACATCCAACGCCAGAGACCATCTTTGAACAGAGGAACACCCCCATATACTACCAAACATTATCACTTGACCAAAGGTCCTCACCTGTCACCTGATGTCAACTAAAAGCCAATTCATGGTTGCTGCATCTGCGTGGCTGCAAGGGTCCACATGGGTCAGTGTGAAATAAATTTCAACATCTGCCCATGTGTGTGAAGGTCTGTGTGGACCCCTGTGCGGACGTCAGACCGCACTGCCATCGTGCCAGCTGTGCATGCGCTAGAAAAGCGCTGGACGCTTGTTTCACGTGCTGCATGTGCTGTATTCCCAATCCTTGGTCCTGTTCTTGTTATGTCACACACACTGTTTTCTTTTTCTTTTTTTTCTTTTTTTTTTTTTACTTTTTCTTGTTGTTCAGCCAAATACAACAACTGAGCAAATGCCACCCACTTTAGACCGTGAGATGCATTTCTCAAAGTAGTCAATAGCTTCTCTTTGCCACACCCTGATGACATCATCAGAGTTATGTTTTGAGACTTTAAAAAGTTCCACCCAGAGCCACAGAGGACATTATATATATATATATATATATATTAAACTGTTTTCACAGGCTGAGTGGCGCTCCCTATGACAAGTAAACAGACCTTGATGTGTAAAAGATGTGTCAATCACAGTCAACCTTTACTGCATTTCAAATCTCATGGAATTAAATTACCCACTGGACCTCACACAGATGCCTGTCTTTCAGTAGGATTGTTTAGACAGATTTGCGTCACACCAGGAAATAGGAGAGTTTGAATTTGTCTTGTTCCTTAGCCATAACTGTAAATCTAGAGGAAATAGCTTTTTTATTGGAAACCCAAAAGCTATTTTTGCAGGGTCAGGAAATAAATGTAACTTTTAAAGGCATGTGATCGCATAGACGAGTACAATTTCAACTTGTTCTCCACTTGAGTACATATTTCTGACACCTTATGTATTTATTCCACCAGATTTCTAAGAGAAATCTTGTAGTTTTACATTTTACTTTTTACATTGTACTCGAAAGGGATTGATTGATCTGTTGATTCCAGTGAATTAATCCACCCAGCCAGGCTCAGCTAATTCATTTTTCTTTGTGTGACACTGACATAACATGCATACGAGTAAAAATTAGACATTTTTCAAACTGGGTACTAGGCATACACTCATTATATGTGAAGTGAAATGCAGTGTAGGTTATTTGTGTATGGGTGTGCTCCATTCCTCCATATTTGTGATAAAATACATATATTAAATAGATATGTGTACATACTTTTTTGGGCCACATCCTCCTGAGGACGGGCTTCTGAATAGGCCCTCACTGACTCTGACATGTCATAGCAAGAAAGGCACATGTGTAAATTGATAGCAGAACTTTTTCATAGTTCTTAGAATGCTGTTTTGAGGGTCCTTTTTAGCTCCTACTTCAGAGTAGAGTGTGTCCCAAATCGCGTACTTGCGTACTCAAACTTAGTATTTTGAGTGCATAAGTGCGTTCACACTGGTAAGTTTGGCAAAATGCAGTGTACTGTAAGTACCCGGATGGTGTACACAAAACGGCCAGAAAGTTGAGTGTGGAACGCTGCACACTTCTCACCCTCAATGGTCGCCATCTTGGCCACGTAGCGGAAGGGGAGGACCACCAACGTATGACAATGGCGGCTGCGGTTGCGATTGTTACAGCTAAAAGTAAAAGCATGTTCATTTTTCATTCATTTTTAATATAATTGAATTGAAGTCAAGTGAGCAAACAAGCTGGCAGATATTTCGGCGTGCAGAAATTGCGGTAAAATGTTGGTGATAATGCTCCGCCCGGTTGCAATCTGCCATTTAAAAAGAAGACGCGGTCAAAGGTTGTGTCAAAATGAACGCACTACACAAGTCAGTACATAGTGTACACAGTATACTGCATGTAAGTGTACTAACGGGAGTACGCGATTTGGGACACAGCATAGGAGTCCCAGCACAAGAGGAACCTTGAGTGATGTAAGTGTACGGTGATTGGTCGAACACAGCTTGTAACAGTAGCCTAAAAAAATGGGGAAAAAAATGGACTAACAGTGAACCGACAGGCTTTATTGAGCGTATATGCGACGGGGGAGATACAACACGATTTTGACTCGTCAAAGCGAAATATAAAAATCTTGCGTGTGACGTTGTGAGTAACGTTGCTATACCAACCACCGGTTGGCTTTTGTCACTTCAGCGTTCCTATTGGCAGTGTGAATGCAAACAGAAAAAAATCCCTTGAAGGCATGTAGTTCTCGGGGGAGCTCCACAGTTAGCAGTTCTTCTCAGTCCCCAGAACTGGTTGGTCCGAAAACGCCTACTGAGGCCCTTCAAGACCCCTGCACACTCGGGATCCCACAGGTGTTCTCAGTTATTTCAGCTGATTAGAACTTTTCTACACCTTTATCATTCTTATTAGCATTACAGAGTCTGCTGACTTCAGCAAATCCTCAGTATGGCTCCATCCAGCTTCAACCTGAGCAGAGGTCTGATCAGGCAAAGCAACTACAAAAACACCTGTGTTAAAATCTGTGAGTATCCAATATTGTATGCTCAATGACCACTTGTGTAATGTCTCAGTAAAACAAGTGGTGTCCCAATTCCATACTACACGCTAACAGTATACAGCATTAACTAATCTTTATAAAATACTGTCTTTGTAGTTAGAAATCAGCATACTTAACCATTAGTAACAGGGAATAATAAGATACTAATACTAAATAATAATAACGCCACCAGATGTCAATCAAACTGCAACTTTAGAATTCCACTGCCAATCAAATTTAATGAAGAAAAAGCTAAATGTAGTACTTTTTTTGTTTGTTTTTCTGAGGAGTTCCTGGAGCTATTTCACCTTAAATTAGATGTAATTTTTTCCAGCTGTGAGCAGCTCCTCCATTTACTTTGTATATTAAATTGAGGGAAAACAGTTTACATCAACAGCACAATCAAAAATCAAGGGTTTTGTAGTATGCATACTGATTTTTAGTATATGTTTCTAAAACTACACTCAAACCCTGCTAAGAATGAGTGTACCGTATTGGCCCGAATATAAAGTTTTTCTTTCTTTAACGGTGTGTAACTTACATAACTAACGTAGTTATTTTAACCCAAACCATGATCTTTTCCTAAACCTAACCAAGTAGTTTTGGTGGCTAAACTAACCAAACTGTGACCGTGTCACAATGTTAATCATGTCTTGTTGTTGTTACCATGCCGACAAAGCCTATTCCATCGTTTAGGTTGGAGGACTTGCTGTGAAAAGCACAGGTGTTACTAATTACATTACAGGAATAGTTTCTTGCCAAGAGTTAGATGGGAAGATTGATAGCGCTTTCATTTCTATGTGGTAAATATGAAGCTACAGCCAGATAGCGTAGTATAAAGACTGGAGAACAGTGGAAAACAGCAAGCCTGGCTCTGTCCAAAAGTAACTAAATCTGCCTACCAGCCTCACTAAAGCTCACAAATTAACATGTTACATCTCATTTGTTGACAATGACAGTAGCGACTAATGTAGCCTTGTTGGAGTTCTTCTTTAAGGCTACAAACAACCCATAATTGTACTCTCTCCATTCAGACAGAGTATCTGATGTTGTGAATATGTAAATGTGTAGTCCTTGAATATAATATGACCCCCTTTGTTTCGAACATAATATCAATAAAGAAATATTATATTCGGGCCAATACGGTACACTCATTCTTAGCAGGGTTTGATTGTGCTGTTGATGTAACAATGTAACAATTCTGTCCACTTGTGTAAGTTAAAATAAGTCAACGTTGACTTTTGGTTTCACACAGGACATGAACAGCGGCCTCCTGTGTTGTTTGACTCATCCATCCATCCATCCCAACCTCCTCCTCCCTAAGCGGATTTTGTCGCTCTTTATAGGTCGCAGCCTAACAATAATGTAAACATGGGTCGTAATAAGCTGCTTGCACAGACGACCGGTCATATTTTTGGGGATGACAGTCTTGCTTTTCATGCTATGACAAGTCAAAATGTCCGCTGTGAAAAATACTTATTTTTTATTCGTAAATGGAGGCTGATGACCTCAGAAAATCTCCAGAGTGGCTCTGCCCAGCTTCAACCTGAGCAGAGAGCTAATCAGACAATTGAACACCTGTTTGGGAGAATCTTAAAAGTCAGTTTGAGTATACTGCAGTCTGTTGTATGCTGTTTGACCCCTTGAGTACAATATGCAGTACATATTGATCAGTATGAACAGTATGCAGGCCTAGTGTAGTGTGTATTCAATGTGCCATGGTGAAAGGATCATAACATGGGAGATGAGTGTTGATTGTTTCGGCTAAACTTTGTAAAGGAGTTAGACTCCCCAGTGAAATATAACCAAGTAAAAGTTCAAATGGCCTTTGCTGCTTTCAGCAGGCAGGGTCAGAGCCATTTATTCTTTAATTGTAAGCGTGTCTTGTCATTGAATCACTAAAAACCATAAAAAACAGCTCAAAATAAAATGTTCCAGAACCTAATGCTTCTCAAGGCAGATTGACCCCATTTAAGGACATGGATGCTTTTTTTTTCTGCTTCCTATTTTTCAGAGAGGACATCACTCTTTAATTCTGATAGCTCTGGGGCCATGCCTGGTAAATACACATGAGCCGACGAGTTTCAGAAATGATGACAATATGTCAGAAGAATTATCCCGCACAACAAAACACCGTAAACCAGCGTGAAGGATTTCCAGACGTGTTTATTCTTCGTACGTCACATTTTACGACAATCTATTCATCCTCACAGAGTATTTATGTGACAGGTCTTATTTTGGAGTGATGCTTCGATACACGCGTGCACACAAACATGCAGACCTTATGCTTTTCCCCCACACATTCCCAATCTTTGTGTTAATTACAGCGCTGCCCTTGACTTGAGCAGGGATTTATAGTTGGGCCGTGATCCTGACTCAGAACTGTTGAGCAGACAGAGAGGAGGCAGCGCTCCATCTGAATCCATCCGAATCTGGAGCACTTCCAGGTGCTACATGTCAGAAATATATTTTAGGTTTAAAAGGAGCGGAAGAGCACACAGACACACTGACTGGGGCAGGTGCTGTGTTGAGAATAAATGAAAAAATGATAACTGTGCCCTGAGTCAAAGCTCCATTGTGCTTTAGCTGCAGCACTGCACCCACAACGTCTCCGGGAATTTCAGGTCAATCAATTAACCTTACCATCAAGTTTTGTCCCCTTGTGCTGTCATTGTTTTCCATTTATCCCTGGGCTATATTTCAGCCTGAAGTCGATAAAGTCTGCACGTGTATTGATGTAGGTGCGGACTGAATGTGTCATGTTTTACACATCCCTTACAAAATCTCTATGGTAAAGCAAGGGAGAGAGCTTGCTTGGCAGGTAGGTACATTGATCTTTAATTAGGCGACACAATTTCTGTGGCTTTTCTTCCTCCTGAAACAAGAAAAACAAGACAGTTCCTCTTATGGCTGAAGCAACTCCCTCCCTAAATAAACTTTACATAGACCACTAAACCACTTATACGCACAAGAATAAAGTGATCCCCTTTTTTTGTGAAGTGGCCGTCAGTGAAGGTGGAGACTGAAGTCACAGTCACTGCTTTCAATTTCAGCCGGTAAAAAAAACACTAAGGGTCACATGAGTGAAACGCGAGCTGTTACCTTCTGGTTTAAACTTTAAAAAGAGAGTTTCGTATGTAGATACAGTTCTATGAATTCTTGATGACCATCAGATATAATATGTAGGCAATAAATTGGCTAAACTGTGGCTGTTTGGACAGAGGAAGAAATAGAGGCCCTCTGGTTCCATCAGCCTTTTCTGTCACAGTTAGGTTTGTAGTTAGGTCATTTTGAAACAAGTCTTGTCTTTTAAAAGTTTACAGCCTGCCGTGCTGTTATCCTGCACTGTTCTGTGTACAATGACACAGCTAAATAATAACTGCAGTGATTCGAATGACAACATGGGATTAAACTCGGGAGCTTATCAACTGATGATTCCAATCATCATCAACTTTTAGGCTGTATTCAGACCAAATCAGGCGTTGTAGCGATTAGCACAGGGTTGTGCGGTGGTGTGGGAGTGTCACTACATGGCCATGCTGATTGTAGCACAAGTAGAAATACTGACCAGCAATCCCAACTTGAAGAGCGATACAACACCAAGCGACTGCACGGCGATTAGTGTCTTTGTACTCCCTCGTGGCAGGGTTGAACAGCTGATGTACAGATCGATCAGTCTCTCTTCCATCTTCACAGTTGCTCGGTAAACAGTGGAATGCTACATTGCTACATGGTGAACAAGGTTCTTCTTCCCGTGGGCATCTTCCAGTCTGATCGCTGGCTTACGTGATTGGCCACTGCAGCAAGACATCAGGTTGCGTTTCTCCAAGTTTCACCGCAGGCCGCTGCGTTTTTTGGCATCCGCTGCGGTCCCCACCGCCGCAGCCTAAACTCACTACCCACATTCAAATGAGTGGGAGGAGTGGTGTTCGCCACAACGCCTGATTTGGTCTGAATTCAGCCTTAGGGGCTGAATTTGCTTTTGAGGGTAAAGAAGAACCTGCTTAGTGTCAGTGTTAGTGTTTGAGTGTCATTATACCCCACCATGCCAGCATGGTGCTTGCTTGCTTTAGGAAAAAAGAAAAATTATTTAACCCAGCGAATGTCATGTAGTATACTGAAGTGTGTATCATCAAAGTTTAATTACCAAACATTTAAAAAAAAGATTGAAAAACGTAAATAAATTAGTCATCTACTGTAGTACTGTCTCCTTCAAGCAGCCCCTTCATGGTGAAGTAAACTAGGATTTTTTATTTAGTTTTTCTTTTGATATTAAAATATATGTTGTCCTGATTGTATTTGCAGGTAGTAACCTGAGTTTCAGCTGAATGTTTAGCTATCAGCCGTAGGGTGACTTACCACAGAGATAATGGATCTCAACTACCTCTCTGAAATGGCCACTTCAGTCACAATGACCAGCTTAATGGACTGAGACCAGCCAGAAAACAGTCCACAGTTAAAAGCTAACGTCCAGGAGTCAACAATAAAGGTTTAACCTCACTACATATACGACCTGATGCAGTGAAACTCTACCATAGATCCAAGAAATATAAATAAAATAAATCCACATCTATAAAACACACCCGTACTGTTGTAGGGCTTGGTTAGAGTTACCCCTGTAAGACGAAAAGGTTTAAAACTGTAAAGATGAAGAGGAGACATGAGTGTCACTCCTCACTTTGAGTTCACATCTTCATCTGCAATACAATGCCATGGTTTCTTCTGTTCGATAATTCATGTGCACAAATTAACTAAAGAAAGGGTACAAATGACTGATTTGGTCCCTTAGATTAATAGTGTCTACTGGTGCACCAACACTAACGTCATAAGCAATTATTGTATTTTTATTTAACATCAAGCTTCAGGCAGAGAGAGCAGAAGGCTATATATTTAATGAGGCAGCTGTTAACAATGTCATCTAGTAACTTCACTGATTGACAAGATGAGATGAGTCATGATCTGTGTGATTCAGCTCAGCAGGTGACAGTGATTGATTGACCTTGCTGTAATTAATCAGAGTAGCATGTTGCAATTTGGGGGGAAAAAAGAAAACATGACTTTTTACAAGGTGGGGAAAGTAGAGGCAAACGGCTCAATAAGTCACAGCCAGGTGACAGGTGACAAAGTCCATATCAGGGTGAAAAGCAGTGTCAATTTTCTGTTAACCCCCAATTCACATCACCACTAGAGGTCCTTGTCACGTAAATATAGGTTGTTTTAGGCATTTGACCAGACAATACATGCTAATGTTTTTCTTGTGAGGACAACGTTAGAGGCTGCCTGGCAGCTCTGTTTAAGTGTGGTGTCCACCAAGTACTGCAGTGAGCCATTCCTACAGATCACTATTATTAAAGGAAAAGGATACAGTTTGTTACAAATTGGGTTTTATTTTCCTAGCTCTGGCCATGGGTTACATTTATTATAATAATAATGTACTTACCAAAGTGGGTGCTGGGATCTGGGAATATGGCTACATAGCTACAATAAAGTAGCCATCAGACAGGTGAACAGTAAAATTATTACCCAAACTGTCTGCTGTAAACATCCATCACATTTTACAGACTGACTTCATGGTTCAACTTTGACCTACCATACTTTCCATAGTCGTTTCCTGTGCAATTACCAACCAATCACAGGTGGGCTCACTTTCAGATTAACCTCCAGATAAAGTGGTTTGAATAATCTGGCAAAAGTGTTGGCTTGTTTACAACCTGTCTGATCACCTGACCACTCATGTTCCTCGCTCAGTTGGACCTATTTTAGGCTGTGTTGCAGTGTCTCAGCAAATACTCTGGTGAGTATCATAACTGATAGAACTGATGGCCTCAGGTTGTAATAAACTGTAGTTTTCCTTAAAATGATTGTTGTGCAAGAGTCTACAGCCACTCTACAGTAGCTAAATGCTAATTTCAGCAGGTATAATGTTTACCATGTTCACCATCTTAGTTTAGCGTATTAGCATGCTAACACTTGCTGATTAGCACTAAAAACAAAGTGCAGCTGAGGCTGATGAGAATGCCATTAGTTTAGCAGGTATTTGGCATAGACTGTATATAAAAATGGACGACATGACAACTCCCCAAAAATGAAGCCAAAACATCTCGGTTGCCCACTGGTGGCTGGCTGCAGTATAGGTATAGCGGATGGGACATGGGCCAAACCGAAAAGTCAAAGTACACGTCAAATAAATGTTCCCAAAGATGGTTTCTGTCATTTTAGGTAGTTCTTATCACACTGATGTTTGTTCAAGTGTTCATTTTTCTGATAAGTTTGGTTTTAATTAGTTATTTGATGCTATAAAAAGGGGGGTGTCACATCATGATTGACAACTATGAGAATCAGAATCAGAAATCCTTTATTCGTCCCACAGCGGGGAAATTTACATTGTTACAGCAAAGGGGACAGTACAGATAGAGGCGAGATAAAAATACTAGACTAATCTAATAAAAATAAAGAATAAATAAAAAAGTAAATAAAAAAGTAATAAATAAAAAAGTATATAAGCAGTGTTATTGCACATCAGTGTGGTTATAGTATGTATTGGAATCTGGGTGGTGGTCAACCAGGACTGTGGTGGTCTGACCGCTGCAGGAAGAAAGGACCTGCGGTATCTCTCCGTGAGACACCGCGGGTGAAGTCACTGAAGGAGCTTCTCAGTGCAGACAAAGTGTCCTGGAGGGGGTGGGTCCTGTTGTCCAAGAGAGAAGACAGCTTAGCCATCATTCTCCTGTCTCCCACCACCTCCACAGTGTCCAGAGGGCTCCCCAGGACAGAGCTGGCCTTCTTTACCAGCCTATTTAGTCTCTTCCTGTCAGCAGCCGAGATGCCACTGCCCCATCAGACCACTCCATGGAAAATGGCTGATGCCACCACACAGTCAAAAAAGGTCTTCAGGAGTGCCCCCTGCACTCCAAACGACCTCAGTCTCCTAAGTAGATAAAGTCTGCTCTGTCCCTTCCTGTACAGAGCAGTACAATGTGCTCACCATTGCTTCAGGCGGGTTTATGGGCAGGACCTCGGTAGCGGCTCCATTGCAGATCTTACTGGGCAGACTCTGGCTCCAAATGACGTCACCAGCACAAGACGGCAGCACCCGTATCCAGGATATTTTGGATTCATAATTGTGCAGTGGGAGGAAAGTGGAGACCCGTTGTCCATCTTTATATACAGTCTGGTATTTGGTCACAAACTAAAGTATTGGACAAATTAGTTAAAATTATTGTCCATTAATGAGGCAATGTCGAAGTTGACAACAGAACTGTCAGTGTTAACTGAACTCTGATAATGATGAGTGTAAAAACCACCAGTGTGTAAATGGGACACCATATGAGTTAGAGCTTGCTCACCAGACCCAGAGTCACATCAGCTTTATGAGTTGTTAAACAACTTTCCAATCAACACTTGTCGACTACCTGCACCTGTCTGTTTGCGTGCACTGCACAAAGTTTCCTTAATCTAATATTTAGCCTCTCATGCTGGAGCCTCACAAGAGTGGGAGGAAAAAAACCTCTGTGAACATTTTGGAATACAACATAGCTGGCTGAGCTGCGAAACACGAAAGGCTTTAAACGCTGACAATCTGGTCAGGATATTAACAGAGGAAAGAATGGAAGCTCATTCAATGTGTACTCAAATCCCGAGAAACTTGCAGTTTATGGAGAAGAAAGTGAAAGCCACGGGACACTGCCGTAACAACAGGAAGAGTAAAAGACGCCATTGTTAGGTCAGGAATCGACTGTGTAGCTGTCAGAGCTGATCATTTGCTCCTGTGGATCTTGAACTTGGCAGGAGTTCCAATTCAAGGCCACTTTGTAATTATTAAATGGCCTCTCACACAGGGGTGTATTCACATAGTCACACACACACACACACTGAAAAGGATATCCTCCACTTCAGACACTTCTGCAATTGCTGCATCATGGCAGGGACCCACTGGAAGGGAAGTGAGAGAGGTGAGAAGTGTCACTCTCTTTAGAATTCAAGCGAAAAAATGTTGTCTCTCAGAAAGTTTCACAACTTTTTATTTCTCATGTCATTCATTTCGTCTGCAGCTGCTGAACCACAGGATGTCAGGAGTTTGAGAATGAGTTTTTTGTTTTTTTTTGACAGATGGGTCAAGAGGGTTGAGCTGTCTTCTTCAGCCTTCCTTCAACTGAGAAACATCTCCAAAATGAAGGCGCTTCTACCCTCTGCTGATCTGGAGAAGGACATCTGGATTTGATCTCCTCGTCACTTTCTATTCCTGCCTCAGTCAAAAGTGCCTCTAACGCCCCCAGCTTTTTCTAAATTCAGCAGCTAATGTGGGATTTTAAGTGATGCTAAAAAGCAGAGAACACATCATCCCGTGTTAGTATCTCCACCCTGGTGACCTGTTAGCTGTAGAATTCAGTTTAAAATGGTATTGATCATTTTCAAAGCTTTGCTATTTCAGGCTCCAGCGATGCCTGATACTGGTGAAGGTCCTCATGTTCTGTCTTTTACAATCTACAGTCTTGACTGTTTAGGAAATTGGTGCTTTTTTCTTTATCACCATACTATTCACCTTGTTTTCCGTTGTTAATTATAGTCGAGTTTAATTGTTAAAGGTCCGTCCAGGGCCAGATCAACCCACTAGAGGGGGAATTAATGGGGTATCCTTTTGATCCCCCCTTCCTCCCACTCTGTGTGCATTGTGTTTCCTGTTAGATAGATAGATAGATAGATAGATAGATAGATAGATAGATAGATAGATAGATAGATAGATAGATAGATAGATAGATAGATAGATAGATAGATAGATAGATACTTTATTGATCTCCAAGAGAAATTTACATTTCCAGCAGCTTGAAAGGTTGAAACATAAGGGCATGCATCCTTCTGTATCTGCTTAATCTCCTGTGTGTCACCATCTTTAAAGGCCTTCTTCTTCTGGTTCAGAGAAGGCCTTTGATGTCACTCGTTACCCAGGGCTTGTTGTTAGCAAAGCAGCGTACAGATCTTACTGGAACAACAGCGTCCATACAGAAGTTAATATAGTCCGTGGTGCAGTCAACCATCTCCTCCATGTTCTCATTGTGAGGCCCCTGCAATGTTTCCCAGTCCGTGGTCTCGAAGCAGTCTTTCAGAGCCTGCTCGGCTTCAGGAGACCACTTCCTGAATGAGCGTGTGGTTGTTGGTAGTCTTCTCACTCTTGGTGTGTAGTGAGGTTTGAGCAGGACCAGATTGTGGTCTGCTTTCCCCAGGGCAGGCAGGGGGGTGGCTCTGTATGCATCCTTCACGTTTGCATACATCAGGTCTAAAGTCCTCTTCCCCCTGGTGTTACAGTCCACGTACTGGTGAAAAGCAGCCAGTGTATTGTCCAGAGTGGCATGATTAAAGTCCCCAGAGATTAGCACGAGAGCCTCAGGATGCTGTGTTTGTAGTTTGGCCACAGCGCTGTGGATGACGTCACACGCAGCCTCCGCCGGCTCTGCAGCCCCGGTACGGCTTCCTTACGTCCACAGGTAAACACGGAATCACACCGATGCGGGACTTTGCTCTCAGAGCGTGTAAAAAGTTGCTTGAGTAAACGAGTCTCGGCGTTGAAGAATCCATATCCATAGGATAGAATAATACGTTTCCAAGAAACCAGGAAAGAGAAGAGGAAAAAAAGAAAAAGAGAGACAAAAGTGCGAGAACACACGGAGCTGCTAGAGAGGCTGCCACTCGCGTCGGCGCCGGAAACTACGACTACTGTTGCCTGTAAGTATGCATCAGGTACAGAGCAGCTTCATTGAATCTCACTTTAAGCCTCAGGAACCAGTTAGCAGTCAAAGATTGTAATACCACCAGGTAGAGGTCTTCATGAGTCCAAAATGTTGGATCCGATCTGAAGCTGACCTGTGGAAAACCTAAATTAATTCTCAAAAGAGACACGATCCAAAATGAACCTGAGGAATGTCCAAATAGACCTGAGGAGACCTGATTCAAAATGCAAAAGGTAGCAGCATAATGCACCATGGGTTCAAAAAATGAGCTGTTGGACCCCATTTAACCTCTCATTCCTCCCCCTCTCTGTGCAGTGTGAAGTTGTGATCATTTGATTTAACGTGACTTTTTAGGAATATGCACCTTTAAGCTAAATATGACATATGAGCTGAAATAATTTAGGTCTTAAAACTAGACTTCGACACAAGGCCCCCCTTCATGACAGGGTCTCATGGTCCCGATATTGCCGGATCTTGAGAGCATCACTGCAGCTGATGTTGTGCATTAGTGGAGCATATTCACATATTTCCAAAGTTACAATGAATAAAATGACTAAAAACTGCCAAATCACTGAACCTACTTTGCCTGTTTAGTAACCCAGCCTTCATAGTGCCCATCTACAAGACAGGGCCTCAAGATAAGGTAAAACCTAAGGAGCTGCCTTAAGGGCCTTGTTGTTTTAGTTATTTCTTTGCTTTAGCGGTGGATGGTACCTAAGAAATTTGCAATAATCTAATTACTGCAAACTAGCCCTCACACAGTGATCTTGTGGCCTTTCCAGGTCAGGGGCCCTGGGGCCACTGCCCACTTTGACAGGTTTATAAGCCAGCCTTAGGTCCATCATGACATTGATTATTGTAATGGGTATGGACCTGAAATGTCAAGGTCAAGGTCAAACCGAGCTAGTGTAGCATTTTCCTCAATGGCTGAATCTCAGTAACTTAGAAAGTAAATGTGGTCCCTGATAGTTGCATACAGTAACAAAACATGTGTGTTCTCCACAGATTATGTTTATTGATGATGATTATTATTTTAATATGGTATTATTTCTGACTATAAAATTGCTATGAATTGAAAAGAAAGAGCTATGTGACTCATGAACAATGTAAGAAAGAACCACGGAACAGAGAACCAGCTTTTCAGAAAAACAATGAGATGAGTGCACCACTTTAGTCCAGACTGAAATATCTCAATTATTGTCATGACATTTTGTAAAAACATTCATTGTCCCCTGAGAACAAATCCTACTGACTTTGGTGATCCCCTGACCTTTTCCTTTAGTGCCACCAGCAGGTTGACATCTGGTTCAGAGTCAAATCATCGCCACCTTGGAATTATAAGGTTCCATACTGAGATATTGAGCTTCAAAGTTTTTGCATTCCCTATAGTTGATAGAGAGAGAACCTTTTTGTTTTCTAAATAAAAAGTCCAAAAATGCATACAACTTAAACAACCACCTCACATAATGTTAATAAGCTGTCACAGAATAAGAATATGTGAATAACTCAATTTTGACAAAAATGTCAGATAGAACCTTATAATTCCAAGGTGACGAAATGTCTCATCAACTACTGGATGATTTGCCATGAAATGTGGTACAGATATTTCATGTTTCCCTCAGGATGAATTCTAGTCACTTTAGTGATCCCTTAAATGTTCATTTAATTTGAATTTGTCCTATACTTTGGTTTATGAGAATGCTAGTGTGTCTGTATATTCTTAGTCTTGTTTAAATTAGGGGGACATTTGAGCACATTACACTTTTAATCAAATATTTTATTTATAGGTCATACACAGCAGATGTTCCAATGTTGATAAGTGTTGATATTCAGAGATAATTATTTTGAGTCGACAAGTGTTGATTGGAAAGTTGTTTAACAACTCATAGGTCTGGTGAGCAAGCTCTAACTCATATGGTGTCCCATTTACACACTGGTGGTTTTTATACTCATCATTATCAGAGTTCAGTTAACACTGACAGTTCTGTTGTCAGCTTCGACGTTGCCTCATTAATGGACTGACAAAATGTCACTGGCTGAGCTGAGATTGGAAGCAAGCATCACCAAGCTTAATATAACGCTGGATATTGGAGCTGCAATGCAAAATAATAAGTGATGATTCTGTCACCTGCCACCTTCATTTGAAAATTCCTTCATGAGAAAACAGGCATGTTTTGTATTTAATGTTGTTTTAAAATGCACAAAGAAAGATAAAGTGTTTTTGAACAAATTTTATTTAAGACTGTTGATCAACTGGTAAACCCAACCCCTCCTTGTGCCCAAGCTGAAAGCGATGCTGATTGTGAAGTGTTTTTATCTTATTTTACTGATAAAGTGGAGTCAATTAGAGCCTCTATTACCCCCAAAGCCTCCTACTCTGATGTCCTTCACTCGCAACAAGACAGTTCTAATCAGTTTTATCCCATTACCTTGTCTGAACTTTTAGAAACAGTAGCACATTGATGTGATACCAACAAAGTTTTTACTAAAAGTAATGGATTCTGTTGGGCCATTTTTACTTTCTGTTTTTAACAGTTCCTTGTCTAATGGTTGTGTCCCTGATTATTTTTAAAACTGCTCATGTGAACCCATTGGTAAAAAACTGGACTGGATCCCGCCCTCCCTCAAAATTATAGACCAATTTCAAAGTTACCTTTTATATATAAAAACTTTGGAAAAAATAGTGTCCAAGAAATTTCTCTCTGCACTGGAAAATAACAACATTTTTGAAAAGTTTCAGTGTAGTTTCCGGAAGTATCACAGCACTGAGACCTCCCTGCTCAAGGTTACCAACGACCTCTTAATGGCTGCTGCTGATGGCATGTGCTCAGTCCTTGTACTCCTGGACCTTAGCGCAGCATTTGACACGATCGATCACAGCATCCTGTTAGACAGACTGAGGCACTGGGTGGGGATATCTGGTACAGCTATACAATGGTTTTCATCTTACCTGTCCAATAGGAGTTTCTGTGCCTCTGTAAACAACCATGTCTCTTCAATTTCTTCAAGTATGGTGTGCCTCAGGGGTCAGTTTTGGGATCATTTTTATTTTCTTTATACATGCTTCCCCTTGGGCACATTATTCATAGACATGGTGTCTCTTTTCATTTTTATGCTGATGACACGCAGTTGTACTTGCCCGTTAGATCCACAGACCCTGGAATGTTGAGTTCACTGAATGACTGCCTTAGAGAGATCAAAAACTGGATGTCAAAAAATTTTCTTCAGCTGAACTCAGACAAAACAGAGATCCTCGTCATTGGGTCCCAGCAGATGGCAAAACAAATTCTGCCATCCTTCTCAAAGCCTACGTTTTCTCTTTCTTTTTCAAAAGGGGTAGCTTTTTCCCTAACAGTCTCCTAAAAATTACATTTATATACTACTCCATGGTTTTGCCTAATTTGTTTTAACAGGAAACATAATTGCTGCCAGGATTGTTTTCACTGGCAATGTTTTTTTTAAGTCCACAAAGTGCTACATTCTTGTACAGAAGTCATAGGAGGGCAGACAGCATGGATGGTGGATGCACAAAACCCAAGACTTTGATACCTGAGACCGAGGTTCATGTCTCACATGTGGTTAGATTTGGGTATGTTTAAGGAAAGATGGTGGTTAGGGATAAACAAAAGTCAACACCTCATGTTATGATTGACTTTGTCAATATCCACCCAGATGACAATCTAACCTGAACCAAACCTTGATCTTTCCCCATCCTTTGAGAGTAACTTAACACCAGGCTGAACAGCAGTGTGTCACTGCCCTCTATGGTTGAAAGTTTCAAGCCTGTTACACCTCTGTTGGCTGGGTGGCTCAGAAGTGAGCTTTGCTGCACCTGTAACCACACCCAACAGTGATGTTACAGTGTCCTGGAGTACACCTGCACGTCACTGCAGCATGGTGAGAAGTTAAACCACTGGAGGTCAGCAAAAATTAGATTTTCAGGGGCTGTTAAGTGCTTTGAGTTATCTAACATAACCGTGGTTTAGATGCAATAAATGAAATACGTTGTCGGAGAATGTTTTGAAGATACTTTCAATAAGAACATTTTACAACTTTGCAGATAGGTTAATTAAAAATGTGTCTTCATTATGTTTAAAAAAAAACGTAATTTGGCTGGCATTGCGTTACTTTAAAAACTTATTTGCTGTTGCAAATGAGTAGTATATAAATGTAATTTTTAGAAGACAGTGTTGTTTTTTTCTCTAGTCCTCCTACAAATTGAATCCAATCTTTTCAAGCTTGATTGCGCAATTGTATCCAAGTATGACACAGGCACATGTCAAGCACATTTTACCTATAAGTGATGCTAAAATGATATTAATGGTAAATTCAAATTCAAATGGCCATAAAGAGTGATCATCATTCTGATTCGCTTGAACATATTTCCTGTTCAGGATTTAAGTATTCTCCAAAATGTACAGCTGCCAGAGTGATTGTCATTACGTGTATTTTTAATGCTGAATTGCAATTTTAATCATTTTCTAATTACTGAAATAAATTCAGAGGATGTTGCAGCCTCTGCAGAGGTATGCAGTACTTTCTCTCTGCATTGACTTCAGCTTGTCAGAGGCAATCTTCGTCAGCCAGTTCAGCTCTTGTTCTCCATGTTTCCAACTGTTGCTGTGAAGTTCCCTGTGAGCGAAGACTTGAGCAGTGCTGCGTTTTAAACCTGGAGGATGTGATAAAAATATGATAATAGAACAGGCATGATTTTCATTCCATCAAGTTTCCTCTCTGGACTTATCTGCAGTGGGAAGCTTAAGAAAAGCTTTGGGTACACACAGCCATACAGCAGTGGAGAGATTAACAGAGATGGTTCACAGATTTCTCTGAAGCATAGAGAGGATTACCTGGTATAGGGCAACAGGGTGCAAGATAGCATCTTTAACATTGCCTGGAAAGCAGAATTTTATAATGAGCTTTTGAATTATTTTGAACACTTAATGTACTCTGTACTCAACTTCATAACTTTTTGCAGTTTGACAATACAGGTTTGTAGGCAATTCTGAAGTGTGAGGAAAAAGAACCAGCAGTTCTTATTATTGCACTAAAATGCCAATAACAGGTTTTCTTTGATTTCAGGTAGTTCAGCAATGAAAGCACCACAAAACCTAATTTGTTATCTTGAAAATGGAGTTCTGCTGCATTTATTGTGCTTATGGTCCTCTAGTTTTAAAATGTACTGCATGTCATCATCATGTGTAAAACACCTTTTCTTCTACATTTCACTAAGAAAGGAATACATTATAACATACTGGTTAGGTTCCCAACCTCTTCTGACTCCAGTTTCAAGTGTGAACATTTTTTCACGACCCCTGCTATTTAAAAAACAGACATTTCTTTGCTTTTGGATATGTTTTAAACGACAGACAGGGTGTTCACGAAGAGTTATTTTAGTCTCAGTTTACAGCTATGCTACTTTAATGCTGCTTAAATACTGCAATACATGGCAATTCATCAGCATAAATCATTGTCTGCCACAATTTATTTTTCGATACTGCCACCAGAGGGCGCCAAACTGTTATTTTCAAATCCTTCATATAGGGGCTTTAAATCTTGTGAATCTGGCACAAACTGACACACTGATTATGTGTTGTGGATGCAGATTATGTGAAGTTATGTTCTTTGACTGTGCACCAAATGATTACATGACAGTAGCAGATATTGGCCACATTTTTCAGATGAAAAGGTTAGCTTAAGGTGATGTAAAACTACACGCAAAAAAGACATTTGTTTAAGGGCAGGGTAAAATGTATATCTTTGTTAAACTGTATGCTGGATTTGTCTCCTGCTGTCAAAAAGGGAATGGGGGCATGCATGTCCCCGTCACTTTTCAAAATCCTGTTCCTGTCCCCCCTACTTTTAATATTTCAGGTTGACTACCATTATTATGGAAAGCATGATAACCAATTGCATCATAATTTCTTATTTGCTGGATTGATTGAAATTCAAGTGTATATCATTTTTTACTTAATTGTGCCCCCCCACTTCTCAAACCAAACCTACGCCATTGCAAAAAGGTAAAAAAAATAAGTGATTTTCAAACTTGAAGCCATTATCAGTATACCTTCACTCATAAAGATGGTCCAGTACAAACATCACTTCAGACAACAGAGGACTGAGAAAAGGGGATACAATATGTAGAATAAATCGGTTAAAATGAGCATAAATAGATTCAAGAGTGAAGTGAATCCCCCGGGCGACCCTGGAATAACTGCGCTGTCAGGTCTGAGCTAATTGTGCTTGGCCACATTCTTGCTCTTAAAAACAGGCATGCTCTCAGGGGCTCAGTGCCAAAACCATGCACCTATGGGATTCTGGGAGATTTCTCTCTCTCTCTCTCTCTCTTTGTCTACCTTTCTCCACTCTATTCTCCTGCTTCATATTAACTTTGACAGCCCAATTTACCTGAAAAGAGCTAATTCATTAGAAGAACAAGGCTGCTGTAGACTGCAGGCATAATTACTGCTTCTAAAACTGTTGAAGTGCGAAACACTTTCCTCACTGATAATGTTACAACTTGAAGCTGAGGCTGACAACTATACAATAACAGGAAACCAGACCTTTTAACTATTAGTGCTGCAACTAAAGTAGCAACAAGTTACATGACAACAAGAACGAGGCAACATCGTCATCACTGAGATGTTCATAGTTAGAAATTGTTGATGTGACTATCTTAGCACGGAATAAAACACTAATTTTCAGGGCTGTTTTATAAAGGTGTCATGGTGATAATGTAAGGAAAAAGAAACTGTACATGCTGATTTTTACCTGATTCAATTTATTAAACATTTATTAAACATCTGTGCGTTAAGTATAGAGCTAGTCAGGAGCTTTAAGTTTAGCTTAGCATGAAGACTGGAAGCAGGGTCAAACAGCGGTGTTGTGCGATTGGTTCGCTTCCAGTTGGGCTTCGCTTCACTGTAAGAACAATAATCTGTGATTTTACGGGGAGTTACATGCTGGAACTACTTGTTTCCCCCTGCTTCCAGTCTTTATGCTAAGCTAAGCTAATCGGCAGCTGGCTGTAGCTTAATATTTTGTGTACAGACATGAAAGTGGTATCTTCTCATCCAAAGACTAGTGAAGGAAGTATTTAGATAATATGCTTCAGTAGCCATACCAAAGTATAAAAATACTGAATTACAAGTAAGAGTCCTACCCTGAAAATGCTACATAATGCTACATACTCAATTAGAAAAATACCCTGTGTGAGTTTATGCTATATTATTGGATACTGATGCATTAACATGTGAGCAGCATTTTACTGTAAAGTGCAATAGTCCCCCCTCTAAATTGTAGTTGAGTAGAAGTATAAAGTGGTAGGAAAGGAAATACTCACATAAAGTACAATTACCTCAAATGTGTACTAATGTACAGTACTTGAGTAAATGTAGTTACATTCCACAGACATCTAACTCTTAGCAATAAAGCAAATGAGCGTATTTCCCAAAATGTTTGTAGGGAGGTTTTGCAGTCACACAAAGCCAGGTGATAATCAAGGCTCCAAAATATATTCTTGCTTGAAACACATGTCCCATGTCAATAGATATTATAATAACACAAAAGATATCAGAAACTGATCCCCTAGAGAGTATCCTCAATTTCCCCAAATAAGGCAATTATTTTGTAGAAAGTCAGCTGAATGTAGTGTGATTGTATTTAGAAATCAAAAGGCACCTGCAAGCGATTTGCAGATTTAATCTATTGCATGCTGAAACATGCTTTCATTTAATAAAGAAAGATAGCCAGAAATATATTACAAGCAGTGACAAAAATGAATATATAAAGTGCAGCACTGAAAGCAATATTTCTATCAAAATGTTTCTAATTGTTTCCCTGAGGTGTTTCTCTGTAAAAGCTATTTTTTCTGCTCCTTTTGAAAGTTATAAGAACACAATCCTGCGTCTAGAAATGCCTGCCTGATCTCTTCATTTCAAGCTTGATATGGAAAGCTCTCCATAACTGGGTCACACAGTGTTTGCTCTGGAACAGAAGCAGTCGCTGTGCCCTGCGTCTGCCCTCCATCACTACTGAAGGATCTCCAAACAATTCATCCTGATGTGCAGTCCACCGGCCCCCCCAACAATTAGCCACATCCATTTATACGGATGTTTTCCTTTCCCTCTCTAAATCCAGAGTGTAATTACATTCAGGCAACTAATATACCCACCTTCTACTTAACTTTGTGTAAATTCAACCTGACAGGTCATTACAGGCACCTGTAACCATGGTAACAATGATGGCAAAGGCAAAATATTTTCCCCAGACCTGAGGTTGAAACACACATTTCTTTTTTAGCTTGATTGAGGTGGATGCAGATGAGCATTTATAAAGTGCTCCAGTTTTCCATATAGTACATGACATTTGATTTGGATGATGGGAAGTCTGGTGCCAAAGTTCCCTCCGAAGTGTGTGAAAGTGTGTAAACAAATCCTAATATAATCTGCTCCCCTGAGACCGCTCACAAGGTGCATTTGTTTCTTTTTTGGCATTTTGTGAGCGTGACAATACAAAGCTCTACATATTCATGATCTTTGAATCTTCGGATGGTACTTTTTGCTTGTGGGTGTGTGTGTGTGTGTGTTTGTATAAGAACCTCTTGGAATTAAATATTCACAAAGATGAACTGTTTAGTCAGCTGGAAAGTCAAATCTTGCAGGCAGATTTGAACCTTATAATTCAGCATCACGATTTGTCTGTATCAGCTTTAAATAAATGAAGAGTTTATTCAAGAGTTTCTTTTGCATACCTGCACTGAAACTCATTTGACCAAAAACTCTTCTCCTGTTAGAAATCCCTGCGCAGAGATGTCTGCATGTCCTGCTTTGTCTGATGACGATGCACAGCTTGAATCTGCTTTATGTTAAGCAAAGTACTGGCCCTGTTACAATCCTTTTCTAATAATTAGACATAACGATGGTGGTGGGGGGAGGGGGGCATGGGCAGAAAGGAACAGAGCTTCTTTTGCAGTGGTAATTATGTTTTATTCACAAAGGTAAAGCAAAGTCATTTCTCTCTGCCGGCCTGGAGCAGCCTGCACAACAGATTCTGGACTGGCATCTCAGAATGACTTTGAGGAATCGTCCCGAACTGATGCTAAAGATACTCAGACCTCAGAGTAGGACCTTAGAAGGCTCCTACACACACTCTCAGAAAGGTCTCTTTTTCTTCTGTGGAATCAACTCTAAGATGAGGCCTAGGGTCTCTACATTATTAGACACTTTGAGGCTGTTTCTCTGTCAATATCTTAGGTGGGGTTTGATGTTTAAGAGGGGTTTAAACCTCTGAAGTCTGGAACAAAATCATGTAGTCTCTTAGGGCGTTTTCCCACCTATCCTGTTTGGTTCGGTTCCAGCAAGCCGGAGAATGAACCAGCAATGTTTCTCTCACAGAAAGACCCTCTTCCTGTATTTACTTTCTTGCTCCCGCCCCAGACACATCTGACCAATAAGTGGAGTGAACTGAAGGGGAAAAACCAAACTCATCAACTGATTCGGCCCTTACATCCCATTGCTGTGTGCTCAGAAGCTGGGGTTTAAACCACACCTGTGATTAAGTCTAAACTCAGCTGCTGTGTCCTCCTGTAGAAACCACCTAAATGCCACTCGAGGACCTTGTAATCAAAAGTGCAACTGCTGCAGCATCCAAACACTAAAGGATTTCCAATAAAGGGGTGTGTCGGTCCAGGTCTCCTCCAGGCAGCCTCCTCCGAGGGGCGAGGAATGATCAAATAAGGGAATTAGCAGGTTCACTGTGACGCTGGAGACTGGACTTTGCAACCTGCATCCCATGCTATTTTATTATTATATATTTATTTTGTGTAGCATTTCATGATTTTATTTTTTTAGGCTATTCATTATGCTTGTATTATTTTTTTAATGCTTTTTTTTTTTCTTTGTTTTGGTCTGCATTAGTCTCTAAATCCATTTTTAACATCCCACGTTTTGTCAATTGCTTGTAAAGCACTTTGAATTGCATTTGATTTGTTTGAAAGGTGCTGTACAAATAAATTATGATTGAACAGTATCTCATGGTCTTCATCAGCAGATTAAGTTGACCTAAGAATGTAAAATGTGGTCGAAAGCTTTGGAAAAAGGTTGTAAGTGGAGCTTGAGTTCATATTATTTTTTGTTTGTTTGTTTTGTTTTGTTCTTGTCAACTGAATTTACCTGCTTTGTTTTTTATGTCGAATGTTAATGTTCAGAACAAATGGAAGGAAGGAAGTAGTTTTCCCTTTTTAAAGAGAGGTGAAAAGTCAGGATGTGGAGGTCAGTGGGGGCAAATGACATGTAATGTTTTAATCCACCTTACTGAGGAGTCTAGTTTGCATCAATAACTTCTTTAGTGTTGACAGTGTTGTTCCGACTAGCTTTAGCATAAAACTTTCTGTGTTTCTGCAACTGTATCCATTTTGTGACCGACAAGGTCACTGTGAGACTTTTCTCATTTCCAACTCTGAGAGACGCTTGAAAAATATGTTTTTTTGTGTCCAGTCAATTTGTCCACTCCTTTTATTTGTCATTGCTTTTCTTTTTTTCCCACATTTTTCTGATTTGTAAAAGAATGTGAAGAAATCAAAGTAAAAAAACAAACTATTAAAGCAATACAAACTGAAACTGAATTTACTCTTCACAACCCTACTGTCTGTAACCCTGACCTGATATTTCCATTTCTGGCAAAAGGAGCAAAACCAACTGTTACAGTGAGAATAAGAGATGATTAAATGAAAAAGATGAAATGGATATGCAAGGCTGGTTTTAAAAGAACAGAAACAGGAAGGTTTGTACAAATGATTAAATGGCTTCTTCCATCCTGGAACCTTTTGAAATGAGACACAAAAAAAAAAGGGACGGATGCAAGGAATGCTACCTTGCTAAATCTTAAGAAGCCAAAATCAGAGAACGCCTGAAGGAAGAGGATCTAAATGCTGCAGAAATATTTTTCCATTTTGGTTTCCGTGACAACTTGTGCTCACAAATTGCACCTGATTTTGTCACAGCGCTGAGTTTAGGGTTTAAAATGAATGTTGACTATCTTCACTTTGTAAAGATGACGGCCACATTAGGTGTAACAGGCTGCTGTCACATTGCAAATGCGCTATTTTGGTGGATAGCAGCACGTCTGGGCTAAAGTAGACTAAATGCTCATAAATGGTAAATAGTCAGATTGCAAGTGTGTAAGGCTCCATTCACGCAGAATGGGACCATCAGCTTCCTCTCTGCACTCTGTGTCATGCTCTCCAACTTGTGAAAAGCTGAAACGAGACAATGGCAAATAAGAGATTGAAAAGTAATAGCGAGGCTGAGAGAGGGAATTAATAAATAAAGTCATTTTACCCTGAGATGCCACTTGAGCAAAAAGTAAGAGTGGTGCTCTCTGTGCAGGTGAACCTGAGGAGGAAAGCAGCAGACAGAAGAGCGGGAGTGAAAAAATAAGACAAAAAAAAAAAAATCCCACCTTTCAGAAATGTTTCTCTGTGACTCCAGGATTTCAGGTTTGGGTTTATTTTTGCCTCACCTTTTCACCATCTCAACTTTTTCTTTATACTTGTCAGTGCTGGAGGCGAAGATGTAAATCGCTCAATTTCTGAGTGGAGTTTTGCCTTACACCCGTTCTTCATCTCCTTAAGTCTCCCCTGCCCTGAGTGCTCGCCACACTCCGTTTCGATTCACTTGGTTTGAGCGCTGTGTGTTAGGTCTCTGTGCTGCTCAGCCTCAAATCCCTTAAACCGCACTCGGAGGTGGTAATTTATTACAGAGGCACACATTTCTGATTTAATAAAGGAATCACCACTTCAGCCAAGAAACAGTGGTGTTTCTGAGCCGCGATGCCTCGGTCAAGTGTGACTATCGGTGGGCGGCAGGGACCTTTGGATTTAGGTCTTCCAGTCTAACCAGCAGTCATCTGAATCCACAGCCGGCTCGGTCAGTGAGGACAATTACTGTATTCATTTCTGAGAAAGAAACACACTCACAGTGTTCACATAAAACCATATTCATCAGAGTGAATTCAACACTTTAGTTTTGAACTTCTGCCCAAGAGCATTACCAGCTCTGATTCAACAAACAACTCTCTAATCAACAGTTGACAGTTCCAAATAATTACTACTGAAAATGAACTCTGATTAACACAGAAAGAGAATTGCTGCATATTAGTGAGTGTTTGTGTGCTCTGAGGGAAAATGCACAACAGGAATTTACAAATAGTTTATCATCTATTTGAACGTCACAGGGGTCAAAAGCCACTTGAATAATCAACCAAATCCAAAAGAATGACAAATGTTATCAGACATGGCTGTAAGCTCAGTGTATGGCATAACAAACAGCCAGCGGCGGTGCTGATAGAGCGGATTGTGAGCTAGTTTCCCCGGGGTAGAGACAATAAACCTAAACACAGGTCCTCTCCTCGTATAGTCTGCCGGAGCAGACACACTGAACTTCCTTCTTTAGGCAGCGACGCGAGTACCTGTCTACGGTCCCTGGTAAGCACACCGCTAACCCAGAGTAAACAAGTCTATTTAGCGCTAGCGCCTACGACAAAGTCTGCCAGCTAAGTTAACTTTACGAGCAACAGGAGCAACACAGCTGGTAACTCTGCAAGGAGAACAAAGGAGCAACTGGTTTCCTCCGATCTACACCATCAGAATACCGCATAGCAAGGACTGCATTCAACATCCGAACTGCAACTTTTCCAGCCTGGCTCATCTGTAATGACATTCTTTTGAACAGCTCTCCTAAAGGAAGGGAGCCATGAGATCCAGCTCCCTTCAAAGAGCCATAATTCCCATCACTATTTTCACAGTGTGAAATTGCTACTTTTACTTAAAGCAACATTATGCAAGAATTGATATTTTTGGTGCCCGTATAGTTTTCGTAGTGCTATTCACCCTCATGGACGGCTGTACACGTGCATAGCGAAGGCCGCTCGGCGTCTGTCTTGCAGTCTTTTATTTTGCAAAGCTCTCGCCAACAACTAAAAGCCAGATTTACTCTTGTCCGGCCTCTTGCTCGGTCACTCTCTCTTTTTCTCTTCTTAGCTTCCTCCGTCAACATCCTCTTCAGTCTCTTCGCCTCTGCCATGATGTCCGCACTCAGAATACCGAGCTAGACCCATGTGTGATGTAGTTCTGTAAAGCGTTACACACTTCTCGCAGGAGATCGTACCCACTCAACCCAAGTTACAGAGTGCAAGAACAGGCCTGCGGGGCGCAAAGCGGGAATGAAAGAGGCGCCATTCTCCCTATTCCATGTCAGTGTGAAGCTGTTATTTTAAGGTGAAATAGTTGCATAATGTTGCTTTAATAAGCAGCAAGGAGATTTTTAAATCCCAGTTTTTCAGTCAAAAAGCATGCTCATTTTCCTGAGACATAGAAGTTCACCTCTTGTCGTGTGTGGGGAAATTAACTCATTTACTTTGAATCACTTATTCTCTGCCTCTTTTCACTCAGTGAAGTAGAACCAGGTCTTTATATTGACTGCCTATTCTCATCCAGCTACTCAACACGCACTTGTTGATGAAAGCAAGGAGAAATATATTCACTGACTTTGTCATTAGCAACAGTTCAAACGTTCTCACTCTCTTTATTTAACACCTCCCCCTCTTCGTCTTCAAAATATGGAGTCATTAGCAAAGACCTTGTGTCATGACAACAACTGTGTAGTAATGGCAAGAAGATATGCTTTTAAATCCCTATAAAATTAGAATTACTGAACAGCAGGCAGTGGTCATTAAGTCATCTATCTATTTTGGAATGACATTGTGTTTCACATAATACTTCCCACAAGAGCTGTTATACTTCCATGGCTCTTTCTGAAAAGCAAAGAATATTGCTGTTACAAGATTTGTCGATTTAATACTGTTTTACTCTTTACACCTTTAATAATATTTTTAAATGATTGCAGGTGTGGTATTAAACCTAAAGTTAGAACATAGTATTTACATATGCTTTTAAAAAACAATGCTGTGCACTCAAAAGCTAATTGCCAATTATTATGGAGGCACTGCAATTTATTTTAATGGTATTTATATGATCTAACACAGAGCTTTAAATACCATGATATTGTGGTACTGGCCATTGTCTGTATCGGTTATGATAATTGTACCCATCAAAGTTATTGGTCGGAAAATGGTGACATAGCTAAAATAGGTCCAAACAGGGCAAGAAAGACGGGCAATCAGTTGATCGGACTGGTCAGAGAAAACAAAGGCAAATTTGTTTAAGGTAAAATTACATCCCATTTTCCCCATACACAATCATTACAAAAGGAATAGCTGTGAAACATGATGAGTACATTTTTCCGAGCATCACAAACACCCCAGAAGACTCTTTGTATAATCAGAATTTGATCCATTTGGTCTGATAAAATTTGAAGAGCAGAAAAGAGTGTAGAAGAGCCAAATCAGTAAATTATTTCCATGATATGTGTGTGTGGGGGGAGTAAGCAGGAAGTCAGTTAGCTAAGTCAGAGAAAGTCTTTAATGCACATTAAAAGGACTCGGCTGGGCATGCTCTATGGGCCCAAAAGCACGTGCCCACTTCCTGGTTGAACTTTGACCAACCATGCTTGCAGTAGTTGTGCACACTCGGTTTTCGAGGTCTTTGGCAATAAGGCATTATTAGCAACATTACAGGTGTACACAATGTCAGTCTTACCTCCAGGTAAAGTGTTTTAGATAATCTCGCAAAACAGTTTACAACTGTTGCCATGTTCTGAGATCTCAGCAGTTACTTTTAGTAATTAAAATTCTATGAAAACAGAAAGAACTGATGGCCGGAGCTACATAAATACAGTACAACCTAAGTCTGAATAGACTGTAGTTTTCCTTTAAGGCGTAAGAGTTAAAAAAGTAGCTAGCAGTCTTAGGAAATGCAATGAAAGTGTTTGTGGAAATTGAAAACTTGAGCTGATTTCAGTTGTTTCTCTTTTCCTCCACACCTTCTTTTCTCCAACAAAATAGCCTCACACATAAATGCCCTTTATGTGTGACCTTACCTTACAAAACGACTAGTATGACGTGTAACCTGCCTGACACAGGTGGACCCACATATATAAACAACATCACAAAGAAATGAAAGAAATAAGAGAGAAGAAAAATAGCTTTTTGTAGATATGCTGGCAAATATCCAGTGAAATTTCAGAAAGACTGTAGAGCTACCTGCAATATTACCTCCTTCTGAACCCTGACACAGCACGCAGTCAAAAAGTGCTGTTGAGGTATATAGGCAAGTTGCACTCAGTGGCCAAGAGGAGGTCAAAGTAAGAAACCCTAAGGACCAGAAACTGTACATGCGTGAGATTAGTGGTGGACCAAAGCTGCAAAACAGAGCAGGAAAGCAGAGGTAGCCATAACGCTGATTAAAGCGAGAAAATAGAAGTCACAGTCAGGGTCGTGACCGAAAGAAAACAGGGCGGAGATCATTGGACATGAAGCAAAATCAGATGGAATATGCTGATCCACAGTGCTGCCAAAGTCTTGAAAAATTCATATATTTCTTTGCACAAGATAAGAATAAATACATCCTTTGGACTTCTGGGGCTCCATACAGATCTGTGGCTCTCTGGACTGATAATATAAAATAAAGAACAGTAAATTCAGACAGTCTCCAGGCGTATACCTACAGCAAACAAATAAAATCATCACATGTGCACAAACTGCATCAGCAGTCTTTTGGTTTCTGCACACACACCAAATTACAGAGCAAGGCTTTAATATGTGGGTCTGAAGCCTCCCACTTTCCCCTCCACTGCTGTTGACATCCTCTCTGATCTGTCAAAAGCCAAGTGTTCACAGTCTGTGGTGTTAAATATTGTTTCTGGCATGTTAAATGAGCGGAGAAATCAAGCCATCTAATCACCTTCTTCACGCCGTCTGGCAGATTATTGTGGCATGTGCTGCCTTCTGGGAATCAGCTTTGCACCTGAGATTTATCAAAGGAAGTTGACTCAAGCGCCAGAAGGCTTACTTACACTTATATGTAATTTCAGGTGACGTGTTGATTCTAGATGGTGGTGGAACATTGCGGTAGTCAAACAGGGATGATGAGAAACATCCTGAACACATGCAGGGAAAGAACATCAAGCTGAAAGCTGAGGAGTTCATGTTGTGCCAGCAAGAAGTGCCCCGCACTGGACACCTGCTGACAGCACAGGGGCTGAGAATCGACCCCGGAAAGGTAAGTGCTGTCAACGATCTGCCCAGACCAGCGGATGTGAAAGGAATGCAGGGAGTTGTTTGTCAGAATTGTCAAAGTTGTCTGATCCCGTCACATCAGATGTCTTGACAGCAGGACATTGAGACGGCACACACACAAAGAGAATATGTTGGACCGGACGGAGATGCAAGAGTAAGTATTTCTTTGGCTGAAAGACAACATAGCAAAACCTCTGGTACTGAAGTACAGCAGAAAATAAACTGATACATCGTAGTTACACTCCAGAAGCAGAAGTAGAAGCTGTTGTGGCACAAGATGGCAAAACATTTAGGAACAGAGTGTGAACACACAGATAGTAGCGATGCCCAAATTGAACAGGAATGTTTAGCAATCGTGTTTAGCATGGCAAAGTTCCCTCAGTAGATTTAAGGGAGCGAGCTGCCGTCCCGGATGCTGTTAGAGCTGTTAGCTATCATCTGCTGTATTCACTCCTCTAACCTGGAGGTGGAAGGTTGCCTCAGGCTGGTGAGAGACTGTTGTTGCTGGCAGGGTATGAATAAACACATTAAGACACCTCTTTGTGTATGACTGTGGATACAAAGCAACAGAAAGAGAAATTAAGACCACATTAGATGTCAAGCAGGTTCAGATTAGTTTGCCCTTTACATATAAATCTTTCTTGGATTGTTACTCTCACTTTTGGAAAACAGATGATGTACCTGGTGCAAAGGCAGGCACTGTTCTTAACTCAAAGAGTTATTATGTTTAGGCTACTAAAACGCTTGGTTAAAGCTGCTCTAATCAATATTTCTATATTAACAATGGATCATATTACTATGTGTAATATGCAGTGGTGGGAGACGTATTCAGATCCTCTACTTAAAGCAGTGCAACTAAGTCTAGATTGACACTGCAGTATTGATCTGTGTGAGTTTAAATTCATACAGAAATCACACATTAAAGGATAGGTTCACATTTTTTTCAAGTCTGTCTTACAACAATACTGACATGCCCATATATACATTAAAACTGTGTTTGCTTGCTGTAATCTTTCCTCATGTCCATACTGGTCATTAAAGCTAAACCTTTTTTCTAAGCATTAAAAATAACACACCACACACACCCTAACCTCTGCTTTGGCCACTACAGGCTTTTTTTCTAAAGTCGGGTATGACCACTTTCCAGATGTGCTGGCTGAAAGTATCGTCATCATTCTATGTTCCCAGGCAACAAGGTGTAAACAAAGGATCTGAGGGAAAAGCAAAAACACTACACAGCAATAGGTGGCGGTAGTGTGTCACTTCATTGTTTGCCAGCCACCATAAACATAAAATAACAAGAAGGAAGGCGACCACCACAAGCATGTCGGAGTAAATGCAACAGCCACCATCTACAGGAGCGGTGAGCATTTAAAAAGAAAAGAGTACAATCGGCAGAGTGTCAGCAGGCCAAAAAACTAAGTGACAAATGGACAAGAATAACCCTTGGTCCAACAATAACACAATGGAAAGAAGAGAAACAATTGGGTTTCATAAGCTACCTGAGTCTAGCATGAGCAGGTTTATTTTTGTCCTAATGTTACCACTGCTAGTGGCCACACATATTGCCAGATGCATCCCATTTGCTTTCATTCATTTGTCAGCCTTTCGTTGAATTACAGTCTCTCATTAGCTCGCCAATTTGTAACTTGTTATCAAACGAGCTATGTTACATACTAGCAGCTATCCAGTCTCAGAACCCATCTGTTATGAATAGGGTTGTTCCCCTCCCTCTTCCCTATGTTCTCCTGGTTTTCCCTCCTCCCTGTGTTCCTGTTTGTCTTGTCTTGTGTTCTATGTATTGTGTGTCTATGCCTGGGCAGGGCCGGCAGACTCCCTTCCCGCCAAACCTCGGAGCAGCTGTGGCTCATCTGTAATCATCTCAGCAGTGTTCAAATACCTGGCTCTACTCTCCAGTCTCCGCCAGATCGTTCTGTTTCCTACTGTGGTAACAACTTATCGGCTGCTTAGTCTGTTGATTAAGTTCTCTAGTGTTTTTTGGTAAAACTGACTTCTGTCTCTCTGTGCTTCAGACCATCCATCTGACCTGAGATCCATCAGCCTGGTTCGTTTTCCTTCTCCACGCTGCCACCCTGCTCGGTCCTGCCTCAGCCAGCCTAGTCCACTCTTCAGCTCAGTCCACCTGGCCTCGTCCCGCTCCACAAGGTTTTCCCCGGACTTCAGCCTTTCTCTGGCTACCATGATCACTTCCCCCTTGTTTCCGTGTGAAAATAAACTATGCATTATCTCCACCTGTTGGTTTTCGTGTTCTGCTTCTGGGGTCCTCTTGCCTAGTTATAACACCATCAGCTATCGTCTGCCATTAGCCTCTGGCGGCCATTGCCAATGTTTAGGAGCTTCCAGTGTAGCCAGCGTATATCCGGGCCAAGACTTCCTCTTCCATGCACCGGTCATTGTTTACAGTCCGATTAGCAATCTTAGAACCATCGGCTGACGACGATTTGAATGCAGATACATTTTAGAAAAGCTAATAAAAAGCTAATCTCTGGGGTTCTGAGATTGATAAAAAAGAAAAATCATTGTCAGACTGGACAGACGGACTACGAACGGAAACCAGAACACTTCCAATTCCAAAATTTTGTACGTTTATAGAGATTAGCAGCTATCAGACTGTATTTTCGGTTGTGTGTGAAGATGATGTGGATCGTAATGTTAGTGGGACATATTAACATGAGTTGCCACTGCTGCCGAGGCTGCTGGTCACTCAGTTAGTGGGCTTTTTTATGAGTAACCAAACTTACTACATTTTAGCACACAACTGCTGTGGGTCCAGAGCCCCCATTCTGTGCAAAAGTACATTCTAAAGTTTATTTGAAGAATATTTGAATATAAGGCTTCAGCAGTCTGAGTAAATGAAATCATGTATCTTGCAAAGTTATAACATTTTTAGTACCAAGATATTTGAAGATATTCACTTGATTTGTCGAACTCTGACTGCTGAACCTTCATATTAACTTCAAATAAACTGAAGGTGCTGTTTCAATGTACATGTGGGCTCACTGTTTTAAGATAGACTTTCACAAAATTGTGAACCTATCCTTTAACTTGATCAAATCAAAAGTGTAAAAGGAGTGCAAATTTGGAATCTCTTGCAGCAGTAGTACTCCATCATGTGGCCCAACAAACAATACAACATCTGAAATCAAATAGACCAAGTAGGTTGGGGGGGACAGGTTAATGAAATCAGCTGTGGTAGTTCAGCTGGAGAGAAACCTGCACACAGCTGAGAAATATGGTTCAGCAGTGTTGAGCCGCTGCCTCTTAGTGGCTACTATGGGAAACAGCAGGTCAGGCAGTGGGTACAAACAGCAATTCAAGAGAGCAAATAAAGGAAAAAAGGACAGGTTGTGTTTTAAGAACTTGAGACAAATTTCAACCTATAAAGACTGAGCTAATTACTGCAGCATTGTTGTCATCTGACGCACATAACACTTCATAAATCTTGACTGCATTCAGATGCAGGGCCAAATGATGCAACTGTGTTTAAACGCAGTACTGCAGTACAAGTGGAGAGAAAAAAGCAAAACTCTCCTTTTGAAAATATGAGACCTTTAGGCAGCTTCACGTCATTACCACTGAGATGCAAGGATTTCAACCACATACAAGACAGAGATTTAGCTAACAAGTCTCTCATCAAAAAAAGAAAATGTAGATACTTGTGACACACACACAGGATGAAAGAGGATGATTTGAAATGGTGTAAACTCAGCTTTCCAAATGGCTGATTTTTTTTATTTTGCATGCTACTGGTAACAGATCCACAAAGATGCAACATCTGCAGTGCTGTATAGCTTTCTGTTCTACTGAGGTTGCTGTAGGTGCGCAGGCTGGTACCTCTGTCTCTCCTGTGATGGATTTCGCCCTGTACCATTGTTAAATGTTGGCGCAAAATTCTGGATTCAGAGGGAGACATTTGTTGTTTGATTCTGTGGTACTGACATGCTCACTCAAATATGGTAGGGCACTGTGTGTAACTGTATGAGGGCCCAAGGTTTCTAAAGAATCCATTAATATTAACTGGCTCGTCAACTACACAAAAGCACTTTGCGTGATGTGGTGGGGGCGATAAAAGAAAGACATTAGAGTCTATGAGTCTGTCCCACCAGAGGACTGACAAAATCCTGCAAGTTACTGTTTATGTTGTGGATTATTAAAACAATCAAACTAAACAGCTGCTGAACCTTTTTCATCATGATGTCATATTAGGCATTTTCAGACCGGAGGAACTTTTTCATAACCACACTGCAAGAACTGGGAACGATCGTTGTTGTTAGATCGCCGTTTTGAGGGACTTTTTTAGTTCCTACTTCAGAGTAGGTACTCTCCCAGCACAAGAGGAAACAGCTGGTAGCAGTAGCCTTTAAAAATTGGAACAAAACACAGACAAATGGACCGACAGTGACGTCCAGGCTTTACTAATTTTGATTTGTCAAAGCAAAATATAAAAATCTTTTGTGTGACATTGTAAGTGATGTTGCTATACTAAACTTCAGTGTTCCTATTGGCGGTGCGAATGCAAACAGAAAAAAAGCCCCTGAAGGTACGTAGCTCTCGCGGGAGCTCCCCAGTGGGTAGTTCCTCTCAGGGAGTCCCCAGAACTGTTTGGTCCGAAAACGTCTATTGTCTACATTTGGACAGTTAGAAAGAGGAGCAAGGAAAATAATAAAGAAACAATCTTACTAAACATGTAACGTACATTGTCAACATGCGTATTTTTAACATTGTTACAGTGTTACAAGGTTTCAGGACCACAGAATATAGAAAAACATAGGTAACATCTGTGATATCATTACAGGTTGCTGTCAGGATGTTTTAAAGTTTGAATTTGGGTTTTCCTCTTGTCGTTCTCTTGGTTAGAGCCAGAAACTGCAAATTTAGTTGATGGGATGAAACCGCACAGGTGTTTTTAATTAGTATGGCCAATTAGACCTCTAGCCAAGTGTAAGTTGAGTGGGAGATCTGCTGAGAATTACATGATGTCGCCAATGTGCTAATACAAATTATCAACCTCTGTTTGTCCATGCAGTCCTGAGGATGTCTAATCAATCAAGTGAAAACACCTGTGCGGGTGAATCATGGGTGTGTAGGGGCTTTAAGCCATAAGGGCAAAATACACTGCCACAACAGCACTGCAGCGCATCAGCCAGTCTGGTCTCTCCTCATCCATTGCTCTACACACACGAGAAACAGCGACAGCAAGAGGTGAGGAGAGGAAGTCCAGCTGCCACGGGAGCAGAGGAGAAGAAGAGCTGGAGTTTATTTATTTATGTATTTTTTACTTTTTGCCTTGTAGATACAGGCACAACTGAAATAGTTAAAACTACAATGAAAAGCAGGCAACAAACTAGTAAATAACGTCTGTAGTTGGGCCAGCACAGCGTTTTTCAGGGGGTTTGTACATAGAAAATAATAGGGGGTGGCTGTTTTGACGCGCCGTTCGGTGGCAGTGTGTTGTGGCCTTTATTATCTCCCTAATGGTACAATAATTCTCAACGTTCTTAACTTCTTGTGGAAAAATAACCTATTGACTGTGTATTTCAAGAGAGAATTGGGAGTTTAATTAAATAGGTTTTTCTGGTACAAGTATCTAGTGGTCATTAGTGGAAATTGAGGTTAAAGGTACGCTTTGGAGTTTTTGACCTCTAGTGGTGCTATGGAGCAATGTTTTTTCGAGTGGGTTTTATTTGATCTCATGCACATGCAGGAGGACGCATGTGCATGCACCTTCCAGCGACGCGATATGCATTCCCAGCAATTGTTTCCACTTTTCTGCAGATTGGCGGTAATGCACCAAGAAACGCAGCAAGCGAACATATACAAACATGCAGATGTAAACAATGCAGGTTTCAAACTTTTAAGAAAAATCTGCTACACAAACATTTTATGAGGAAAGGAAATGCATTCAACACATGTGTTAGACCTCAAGGACAGACACAGTAAGTTTTGGTGAGAAAACTGAACATAAACTGAGACTTTGTTTGTTTAAAGAAAACTCAACAGAGCACCTTTAAAGGAATAGTTTGACATTTAGGAAAACGCGCTTATTTGTCTTAGCTTAGCCTTAGCTTAGCTTTATGCTAAGCCTTAGCTTAGCATAAAGATTGGAATTGGCTAGCCTAGCTCTGTCCAAAGTTTACGGCTACCAGCAACTCTAAAGGGCACTAATTAACACACTTATGTCTTGTTTGTTTAATCTATACATGAACAGAAAGCTAAAATTGTAGTTACGAAACCTAAGACCAAAAATTGTTGTTTTTCCATTTATGTTCATGTATGGATTAGACAAACAAAACACAATGTGTTAATTAGTGAGCTTTAGAGGTGTTGGTAGGTGTATTTTTTCACCTACCTCATATGGAGCCATGCTAGCTGTTTCCCCTGACTTCCAGTTTTTATGCTAAGCTAAGGTAAACATGTTCTTCTCTTGCTCTGTAACCCACAGCTATGAGATTGTTATCCATCTTCTCATCTCAGTCTCAGAAAGAAAGCAAATAAATAGATCTCCCAAAATGTTGAACTGTTCCTTTAAGGCATTTCACCTTCTAATCAACCGAGGTGGTTGATGGCTATTTGGTCAGGATGGCGAGTACTTTGAAGATCATCAGTTATTCAGCATCATTATTCAAGTTTTTATTTCACATTCATTCATGTCTAACTTGGCTCTAGATAGACAGCACCACATCAGTCACAAGGTAGCACCCCTATAATTTATCTGCAAAGAACAGAATTCTGCTCTCCCTGTTGTTTCCGCCTCATTATTCTACAACACACACCTCTTTGTGCTGCACTAAATCTAATAATTCTAACATCTCCCTCTCTCAGACAGGTGTCCCATACCATATTATTTTCCCCATGTGAGTGTTCCTGCCTTCCCCGCCTCTAGGAGAGGATACTTGACATTAAAAAGTTTGAAAAGCCCTTAATTCTGCAGCCTTCCAATTCACACACCGCCGACCTGATTACCCATTCAGTGTGAAATGACATTCTGAAAGAGCCTGAGCTCTGACAGGTGGCTCTTTGTCATCATTATTCCAGCGTAACACCTACTCAGTCCTGCTCACTGTGCTGTGCTGCTGCTCATAACAACTCTGCACATACATAAAGGCACGCGTACTGGAGCACATGTAAGCACATAGAAGCACACACACACACACACACACATACACACAGGATAGTTTAAATCAACACAGCAAGTGTGAGGATGAGGTCCTAATCATGGGAGCAATTAGCGAGGGAGTCAATGAACGTTTTCTTAGAAATATGTAAACAAATCTAAGCAGAAAGCACACAAAAGCACACGTTCACACACACACACAGCATGAGACACCTGAAAATGACACCAAATGAGGTATTGACTGGTTGTCAGAGAGGCAAACAACATCATTCATCCACACAGCAGGATGACACAAAGCACAGAGGAATCAATCAGGAGGAGAAGGAGAGGGGAATGCGTATAGGTAGAGCAAAGGCCAAACAAATGACTGTTGAGCATCAGTAAACTAAGCTATTGCTGATGGTGAGATAAAGTGAACAACAAAAAGAGCTTTCGACTCGGCTGCACTGCATTCTCTCACACAATGCTGCAGCTTTAAGGTGGAAATTAGCTTCGTTACATCTTCACTTTGTCTCTGCTGAGATTTAAATGAACAGTTGGATGTGATTCATGGTGTCAGCCCTCCATTTCTAAAGCTCTGTTACACCCTGCAGATCTATTATCTTTATATGGAAGACCATTTCTGCCAAGAAAAGAAACAAATACATGAAAAGTTAGTCAGTCAAAATTATGACATACTATATTTTTATCTCATAATTTTAACTTAGGAACTCAAAATTATGAAATCTTTGTAAAAATATTATTATCAGCTTAAATTAGCTTTAATAAGCTAACTCTTTTGAGTTATGAAGACCATACTGATCTCCTGCTAGTACCAGACCTCAAGTAACTCAATAGATGACCCTGAGTGAATCATTGGCATTGTATGATAGCCATATTTCTATAGCATAAAACATTTGTAGATTACGATTCTATATTTTCAATAACAAAAACAAAAAAAATTTTTGCAGCTAATTCAAAAGGTCCAGTTTAAAATTGACAGTAAACAGACTTATTTACATCAAGAACTATAAACTAAAAGTAGGATTTTCTTACTTAAAATCTCATAAATGTGACTTAGTAATCAAAATCTTGACTTAGTATCTCATAATTCTGACTCACTATTTCATAATATTAACTTTGTATCTCATAATTCAACCCTGTCTCCTAGAAATTACACATTACATACAGCAAATAGCAAATATGTTGCAAAACACATAATGCTGCCTGGTTGTATTTTTTTTTTATAAACTTAATGAGGAAACTGTACGGTTGCATGATTTTAACTTAGTAAGTCAAAAGTTGGATTTGGTATGTAATCATTTTGACTGAGTAAGCCAACATTTAGATGTACTCAGGGAACTTACTCAGACCTACTTGTCATTTTTACTTGTATCATGTTCACCTAGTAAGTCAAAATTGTGACTATCTCATAATTTTGACTTAGTATCTCATAACTTTGACTCACTGAGTATTTTTATTTTTATCATGCACAATATTTCATCTATTTTGTTCTTCTTTTCGTGGCAGTAATGAGCTCCCAAATCTTGACTACTTTCATTTTCTTAACGCTTTTATGAAAGACGGTTTAATTGGTGTAAGGAATTGCAATGAGGCTCTGATGGGAGGGAAGTAGTGAAGTCTATCAAAATGCATTTCTGCAGTTTCTCTATTTGTCATTTTTATTATCCAGAGGGGACTGTACTTAAAGGTTTCACCTGCAGCTACACAGACGATGCTGTGCTTGTTAAAATCAATTTCGTTAATCAAGCAAGAAGTCATCCCTGCACCACTGCCGCCACACACCCTTGGGAGTAAATAAACAGACAAATAAATAATGAAGTGAAAATAAACAAGTGAACGCCTTGAGGAGATCCATCATCGTTAGGCCAGAACGGTTGTTGCTCAGCTCATTGCGGTAGAAAGCACGACCAAGGCTGGGGTTCAATCTTTAACGCTCCACTAGCTCTTCTTGTTGTGACTGCTGTACCAAACAGCCTGCTAGACTAGCGTGCATGCAAATGTAGTTTTACAACATCTGAAGGAATGGCCGGTAGCTATGAGGGCTGCTGCGTGGCTTCTAAATGCTCTGACATTATTTTCTCTTACAACACTAGCAGCACCCTGCATGCAAACCTGTCACTCTGAAATGTCATTAGAAAATAATTGAAGTGACAATATAGCCTACTGCAGAGCTGAATTAATGTTTTCCACACTCTTGTGTCAGTAAGCTTCACACAGAGGTTTTTAATAAAAGATTCCCGGCTCAGAATCCCAGTATGTCTGGCATATGCTTTTTCCTGGATATATGTCATCAGTGTCTGATGACATATATCCGGGAAAAAGCCAGCATCACTGATGAAAACTAAGCTGATGACAAAGGAAGAAAAGGAGCCAAAGAGAAGCAGAGCAGTATTTTTTAGCTTTGAGATATGGATAATGCCAAATGAGCTGCAGCACAGAACAAAATAGACAGTTTGTACTAGAGGCGGGCAATACCACAAAATTTTGTTCCAATCTGATACTGATTAATACAAAGGCCAGAATCACTGATATCAATACAGATACATTTTAGTATTAAAGAGGTAGTGCACACTTAAACTTGTTTTTTGAGCTGTAAACTAAATGATACGACTGTACTGTGATGAAACACATCAATATTAATACTACTACTATTGTACTGTTTTAAATCAGCCCTGAACCTGCGAGGCCAATGCTGACATAGAGTCAATCGCTTGACTTATCATGTGATTTCTCTGAACTAACCCTGAACACATACACACAACAGCAGCAGAGAAGCAAAGAGTGCATGCTCTGAGTTGGACAGACACCTTGCACACTTGACTCTCTTTCTCAAGCTCAAATCTCTTTGGCTGGAGCAACAGGTGTGTTTATTTGTGGAATTTAGAGAGCATCTGCCGAGAGACCAGCTCCTCTGGATCCAGACCTGACAGGGCAGCTCTGCGTGCACAGTCCAGCTCAGCCCCAGTAGCTGGATGGTTTGTCAGGACAGACTGTGAGTGCAGCTGCAGCAGTCATGGCTCCTGGGTTCCTAATTACAAGGTGAATCATTTCAATGTGAAGCAAAATTGTTTTCATGAATTGCCACCTGACATTTTAAGTAATTTTCAGACTTTAATATTATTTGTGTATATATGATATTAAGTGTTGTATTTGCTATTTCACAGAATATTAGTGATTTTCTTGTTGAGTGAGTTTGACTACTCCTCAGCCTTTCCAAGAGGTAAGTCTGATTCACATATTGCTATATTTTTGATAGTCTTGAGTAAGTTGAAACTTTCTGATGCAATCAGCCAGTCTATAAACAGTGTGCGAAATTCTCAATTGACCTTTTTTAATTTTAATCTCCCATCCAGAGTCTTGCAAACCTGTACTCACCCTGCAGCCTAAAAGCTCCGCACCAGACCAGTCTAAATCAGTTCTAGGCCTGACCTATTCTGTAAGGCCTGCGACCCAGTTCATGAACTACTATGACCAAGGTCAAACTGGGCAGCCAGTTGGTACTCAACATACCTTTTGCTTCTCAGCAGTGTAACTACAGCCAGTTTAAACATCCCTTGGTTACAGACATGATCAATAGACTGTATTACATCCTGTATCTCCCACTATTGCTCCATCCCAATATGAACTCGGTCTTTTGGTTATCACAACGCTGAAGATGCTGCTAACACCAAATATGATGGATCAAAGAGGTGTAGAGCTTGCTGCTGGGATACAGTAGGCAAAATATGGGGCCAGGTCACAGGGGTGCACAACAGCTGTGGGAATAAATAATGGAAAAAAAACATTGCAGTGATACCTGCAGACTGCGGATGCAAAAGCGTGATCCGCATTCTAAACAGATTATGTTGCGTTTTCTGACTGCTCAGATAAACTTGTTGGCAGGTTTGAAGACATAAATTGTGCTTTGCAGTTTGTACAAACTTGGGAGGGTCGGTATCCATGCCAGCAGGCACCATAGGTACCATTAGGTTATACATTAGCTATTTGTTCATTCTCATTTTCTATGCTGCTCCCCATGCTGCTCCTTTCAACATACAAATACATTTCACAGTGCAGATCATTTGAAAACTATCAGCAGAATTCCTGGGACCTTCCCCAGAGACCCCCTGCATTTCACACAGTGTATAAAGCCCTTACTGTTATTTTTTACTTTCAGTTAATATTCTTGACATGTTAACTATCCATGTTCTCTCATAGCCAGAAGTTCTGCATATCCTGAAGCATGGCAGGGTGTAAGGGAGAAACAACATGAGGAATATGGCTATGGGAATCGTCACCCTCTCCAGTACATCCAGGCTCTGAGGCAAGGCAGCCCCGCAGAAAGCTGCAGCCCAATGTCCATGATCAGGTTCAGGTCAACACCTGGCCAAAACCTCAGGGAAGTTCTTTGAGGGTCCGTAGCCATGCCAAGAAACAAAATCAACCCGCTCTCTACCACCAAACCCAGAACCTGTATCAGCCATGGTCTGATGTTGCCACAAAATGGACACAAGAATGCCTCCACCGCAGAGAAACCAGCCACTGTCCAAGCCCAGAAGCTTTAAATTCAGCCTAAAAGTTCCTTTTGCCAACTTCTCGGGCCAAAACAAAGAAACCAGTCCAGCCACTAAAGGTTTTGATTTGAATTCTCAATTATACAGGCCAAGCAGTGTTCAGATCTACAGTGGTTTCAACAGCCCTTCTGGTTGGGACAGTTTTTCAGACAAAGGATCCACAATTTACCTGAATGGCCATGAAGTTTCCATTTATCTGTTCCTATTACTCCTACTATTCCATCTCCAAAACTCTCCAGCACCAGTGGTGGTTATCTGGCAAGTCTACAAAGACCAGGAAGTGTTGGTTTTGTTCAATACAGTTGCATAGAGCCAGCAAAACCACAATCAAGTTCAACCCAGATTGGATCAGAATGGATTTTCTCAAATTCTGCTAATACTGTGCAGCAACAAACAGAACACCAGACTTATGAGCCAGTTCACACAAAATATACTGATAGCGAACTGATGACCTTTTCACCTGGGCATGCTAGTCAGTATACAATTCCTATTGAACAAATCAGCCAGGATAAAATCCCCACTGAACAGAGTCAGGTATTTCCAAAACCTCCAGTTCCATCCCTGTCAATCCCACAATATCGCCCTCTACAATCTGACAGTGTTCCCAGTGATTTTTCTGGGTGATCTGACATTACAGTGCCCAAATAAATCCTGCAAGCAATGACTATGGGAAAGGTCAAAGTGGACAAGCGGTTTCACCTGACCCAACAAATGTTCTTCTGTTTTTGTCTCCATCACAATATGAACAAGTTCCAAATGGACATTACTCTGCTGGTCAGATCAACCCCAGTGGCAACAGCTATGGCCAACGTCAAACCTGGCAGCCAGGTGGTACTCAATTTAACTTTGCTTCAGAACAGAATAACTATGGCCAGTTTAAACCATCTTTTGGTCACTAACAGAATGTAGAGACTGAACCTAATCTGAGCCCAGTATACCCTTCATCTCCCACTGTTGCTCCATCCCAACATAAACTTCCATCATTTGGTTATAACAGGGAAGATGCCGCCACTAATTATGGACCAGGCAATGTGGTGCAGATGGGACAAACAGATTTCTCTTCTGCTTCTCCTTTTCAGTACAGCAGAGGTCAAAGTGGACAAGATGCATTGCCTGATCATCTCACTGCTTTTGATCCTTTGCCAAATTTCCAGGGTCTGTCAACTGATTATCAAACCCAAATGAGACTCCCTGGACAGTACACTGGCACAGGGCAACTGGATGGGAAACCCAAATACTCGAAACTCTTTATTGATGTGGATGATGCAACGGACAGAGCTGATGGACAGCACAACTATTTTGCAGCTCCACCAACACACACTGATAGTTACTCTGGTAAATGGACTGAGCACAACATGGAAGCGAGACTTCAGTCTCTCTGGTTTCAGTGAGCCAAGATCAACTCACTGAGCTACTTAAACCCACTTTTGAAAGTTACCCAAGCAAAAACTTTGAGTCCTACATGACTGTCTACAACCAAATTCCTAGCATTGACAGTGGAGTAGGCCAATATGCTAATCCTATCTAATCCTCAACAACAAATGGAAACGGAGCAAATGCAGACTTCTGACCCTGTTCCTAGAGAGGCTAACTATGCTCCACATGTGGAAGCAAATGCTGGCTCTGTTCCAACAAACTTTGCCCAACAATTCTCAGAACCAACCTTCCACACCATCCCAGATTTTAGTCCCAGTAACAGACAATATCCTTTTGGCCAGATGCAACCACAGTAGCCGACAAGTGACCAGAATACTGAGAACAACTATCCCGTCTGTCAACTGGATAAATCAGTCTCATTACAGTCAAAATTCTTATGGTAGTAACTATTCAGGTCAAGAAACACAGCATGACACTACTTTAGGAAGTTGGGCTCAAACTGATCATGCGGCTTCTGAGCAAATGACGAACACTAACCCTGTACCATCTGTTGCTCCAAATCAATATTGAGTCTGTTTCTTTGAATTCCCCACAAATGTCTATCTTTACCTGACTCTAAAATGCAAGGTGTTCCAGGTGGCATCAGCACTACTCTAAATCCTGAAAGCTACTTCGTCCCAGCTTCAACAGCCAACCCACCTGAGTCTCTTCCATTCCCCCAACCCACTGAGCAGCTTAATGCATCCATCACCAGTAACAACACTGACAAGGATACCAGCCCAGTCAATCCAAGGCTGCAAGTATCCCTGCATACATTGTCAGCAAAATCAGTTTCACTGTGTCCTACATAACTGGACCTCTCAATGGGGAAAAACCCATCACTGTAAGGTCCACTGTATCAGATTACTCAAGAGGTTTATCCAAAACTATCAACAATACCAGAAGATTGACAATGTCACTTGAGTCTCTCCAGCCTGGTTACCAAGACTGTACGTCCAACAGGGAATATTTTGTCTTACTATTGTGCACAGAACCAATGGGTTGTACATCTAAACACATACTAATGTCCAGCTTATCCATTTCCAGTCCCAGGGAACCAATGTTCCTGTCAAAACATGTGTTTCTGTTGAGTACAGTGGAGGATACAAGCCTGGTGTTTGCTCAAGACAAACCCATGGCTCAGGATGTGCGTTATACTGTACGTGGTGCAAATTACGTTCCTGAGGCTCTACTATGGTATCTTTGGGGTAAAGGGATCAACTGGTGTCTTGATGCCTTCAGGGTAAAACAGACTGGCCACAGAGAGAGGGAGCACGGGCGGGTTATTACTGCACATTCTTCAGACCTACATTAATGTTCTTGTGTCATGTGGAAACATTTAATACATCCACTTATCTGGATCTGTTGGGTTCACTGACACAGTATCTCATGGTGTCTAACTATTTTAAACATTTTCTTTCCTTCAGACGGTCTGAACTGAAGCAGTGCATGGAGGATAATCTACAGCCCCCTTGTTTCCACTGGTGTCCAAGCTGTATCCTGTTCTTTTGATTCTTTAAATTACTGATCTACTTCTGTCAGGGTGTTTTTAAAGAAATAGTTTGACATTTTGGGAAATACATAATACATATTCCCTATGTCACCAAGAGTTGGATGTAAAAAATCATTACCAATCATATGCTAAATATTGATCTGGAGCCAGGAGGTGATTAGCTTAGCTTAGCATGGGCTGGAGACTGGAAAGGGGAAAACATCTAGACTGGCTCTGTCCAAAGGTAAAAAAAAAAAAAAAATCTCCCTACCGGCACCTCTACTGTTCACTGATAAACACGTATCTAGTTTGTTTCATCTGTACAAAGCTGTGGTCTATGGGAGGTTATGTGCAAGACAATTTCAAGGCCAGATGCAGTGACTTTCTGGAGTCTCTGCTGGCAACCTCACAGTAATAACATGACTCTAGGAAGTCATTGTGCCTGGCCAGCATATAGTCCAGCATCTAACCCCCAGTAAAACCACATGTCGTTTTTTAATTTCCATTTTTATACTGATTGAACAAACAAGGTGCAACATGTTAATTATTGAACTTTAGAGGTGCTGGTAGATGTATTTTTGAATTTTAGACAGAGCCAGGGTACTTGAATGCATTTATTTGGGTTGAATTAAATAAACTGTCACATCTGTCAAAGCCTGCTTGTGATACTTGTTGGACTACATGGTCATGTCACAGTGTACAGCATAACTTGGATCTCCTCGCAAATGGTGAGGGTGCCTGTTCAAAAGAATCGGTGATCAAAGGAGCTCCTGCTTTAAGAAGCAGTCTCATGAGTGAGGTGTGATCACTTCAAAGGATTCAACTACATGCCAGTTGAATCGCTGCCATAACTTGTTTGTTGAGGTTACCTTCTGCAATGTCACATCTGTGTACTAACCATACATAAACCAACAAGAGTATTGCTGGTCTTTTGTTTTTGATGGAGATTGACATGAAACATGAAGTCAATCTGGTGCGACATTATTCCACACCTGCTCAGGCCTTCATCAGCCTCAGTACCAAATTGGTATCTGAGCAGACTTCCTTGAAGAACCACTGATTATTTTTCAGATTTTTTTTTTATTAAACCCCCCGCACAAAACAGATGTTGTGATTTTGACAGTTGTTAATCAGTACCTCAGAGAGGCTTAGTGGAGGGCTGTGCTATGTGAAATTACTGGCATCAAAATGTATTTAAGGCTAAAGGCTAAAAAGTCTCATTCTCAGTTCAAAAAGCAGACAATGCCATATCACCAGGAGTGGGAAAAAGTGGAAACATTTTCAAATTGATCACAGAATTCACTAACTGCTATTTAAATTGTGTAGTTGCTATTCACTAGTTTGTTAAAAAGACGTGTTACTGTTTCAAGCTCTGAAGCAATAGGCGTCCGACATGGACCAAACAGTTCTGGGGAGAGGAACTGGCCACTGGGGACCTCCCCCGAGAACTACATACCTTCAAGGGCTTTTTTTTCCTGTTTGCATTCGCATTGCCAATAGGAACATAATAGGACTGTAAGCCGACCGGCTGGTGGTTGGTATAGAAACGTCACTCACAACAACTTTTTTATTTACAAGATTTTTATATTTTGCGTTGACGAGTCTAAATCGAGCTATATTTCCCCTGTTGTATATACGCTCAGTAAAGCCTGGACTTCACTGTCTGGTCTATTTTTTAAGGCTGCCGTTACAAGCTGTTACATGCTTTTTAAAAGATAGTGGTTGCCGGTGCTGCATTGACTTGTGTTCAACCAATCAACATACACTTACGTCTGGACCAATCACCATACACTTACGTCACTCAAGGTTCCTCTTGTGCTGGGAGAGTGCCTACTCTGAAGTAGGAGCTAAAAACGTCCCTCAAAACGGCGTTCTAAGAACTACGATCATTCCCAATTCTTGCAGGGCAGACACAATAAAAAGGGGCGGGGTCCCCCAACTGTTCTTAGAACTATGAAAAAGTTCCTCCAGTCTGAAATTGCGTGTTCTCTATATGTCCATACTGTAAGCAGGACATTGTTTTTGAAAAGGCATATTGATTTTCAGTTTTTCAAATGTAATTTTTCTAAGCTGTGAACATAACAAACGTCCATGCACTTCGGTTGTTTTGGGGGAAGAGTCAATGGCAGATAACTTAAAATCTCAACAATTTAAACAAACATAGCTAAGCCTAATAAGTGAGGTAACATTTCTTTTTGATGCACTTGGGTGAACTGACCCTTTAAGGGCTCACATTACATTCATAATATCTGTTAATATGTGTTCGTTTTAGTACATACGTATCTGGGGGATACTTTTCATCACGGTGCCTACACTAACTCATGGAAAGCAGTAACTAACAAGATAAATAGTGACCTTGGGCTCTCCTTGTACACACTTTTATGTAGATATTCTGAAACTTGGTGTGTGTGTAGGCCTGTGTTTGTATGGGTGTGTGTGGGTATGTGCACACCACTACCTGGAAGCTGTGGCTTTGTGTTCTGCGCTGTGATGAAGCGTGTGTGTGTGTGTGTGTGTGTGTGTGTGTGTGTGTGTGTTAGTTAAGCATTGTTGTAAATGACTATGTAAACTGAGGTCTCGGACAATTAAGCAGCTTGTATTGCTTTAAGTAAAGTGTGAGCCATCATTACATTTTAGCTGAACGTGAAAGGACACAGCAGTGATCATACAACATAATAGTACACAACAACCACAGAGAAAGCCCATGGTAAAAATAATAATAATAATAAAAGCTTCTGTTATAGGATGACAACAGGATTTGTGTCCTTGGTTTGTTTGTGGTCAAAGCAACAAGTTTTCAAGCTACTTAAAATTCAATTCTTCAATCTTAAGCTCAATGACTCACACAGCTGCAGAGGTTATATACTAGTTTAATCATTTAACAATGTCCGAAAACTGAAGAAGCAGTTCAAAGTAATGAGCCTACACCTTTTAGTGGAAATTGTAAGTGTCAAGGACACTAACTCTACTGCTGCAGCTGGGATTGTTGGTTGTTGGTCAAAGTTTGTGAACATCAAACAAACTATTAAAAGGGGCACAAATGAAGTTCAGTTTGCTCATTACAAGGAGTATTACTCAGCCTGTGCAAACACTTATAAAATGTCCTCTGTGGCTCTGGAGGATCTTTGTCAAGTCTGAAAAGATAATGATTACCTGACAGTGATGCCATCCTGTTGACACATTCAAGTGACAAAGCCCTCTAGTGCTCGTAGCAATCGTGACAGGAGTAACGGACGAAATCAGGTGACGTTATAGACAAAATATTGGATTTTAGCATCACTGTTCGTTTCAGATTGTTCCCTAACCATAACCATGTGGTTATTATTGTAACCATAACAACGAAGGTCCCCTAACCTTAACAAAGTAATCATTTTAACTGAAACCACGATCTTTCCCTAAACCTAACCAAATCGTTTTTGTGCCTAAAACTAACAAAACCTTATCTATAGCATTGTCAAATCATATAACAGATTTATTTTTCGTCAGTGATTTGTAACAATTTTTGTCCTTCTGATAGGGGCGTCAGATCAGAAAACGCTTCTATGTGTTGTTCTGGAGTGCACGGACCAACTATGTATTTTGTTGTTGAATTTGGACAACTTGTTGGATTTTGGAGCTTGAACTATACTAGAGAGTAAAAATCAGGATATCTCGGTCTCTGCTGCTTCGACCATTTGTCAACTATTGTTTTTTGATCTATCTCTTGTATATAGGTATACGCAGTATAGTTGATGACATGTTTAGTGAAGAACATGTGTTATCTATGGAAAATAGGGCAGCATATTGCATACCAAATATTTGCCTAGTTTCTTGTTATAATGTAAAGTATAAGTACATTCTTTTCATGTTAAATAAATATGACATAATTTCTCTGTATAACAAGAAACATTTGTCGTTCTAACAACATATTTTATTATTTTTTGTATCTTTTTCAATGGTTTTATCTTGTTATATCATGCAGCTCTCGTTATTACTGGCATTAAAACAAGAAACCTTTCTTGTTATGATGAGAAACTGAGGACATTTTTATGGCATTATGGCAGCAATACACTGTCGTAAGGAAGCTCCTAAAGTGATCAATAATAAAATTCATATAATAAATTAAATTCAGTCATTAGGGTATGATCAAGTATCATTGTCATGAAAAGCATGCATTGTTGCCCTTGTGCTGTCTCAGTCAAGGTTATCTTACAGGTCGGTCTGTGTGTGTAATGATGCTGTTTACAACTTACATTCTAACTAAAAATCTGCTCTAAAACTCAACAGAAATACAACAAAGACACATGCCTCACATAATATAAAGTGGAGGTCTTTGGAAAAAAGAAATCAATACCTAGGCGATGATACCTCGATTATGTACATTCTGCACTATTTGAGCTTTTGGGAAAGGAAAATGTTGAATCTGTAGAGGGACATTTTATGAATTTTAAGTATATGTCTTAAGTGGAACAGTGTATTTCCTTGGTCTGCTCAGTCTAAAGGGTTTTTTGGTTGACCCTGTAATGTGAAATTGTCCATGTCATGTTTAATAGTTCCTGTAATGACTCTTGTTTGACTGTTCACTGAACCAGCCTTCTTACATGACCTCAGGCTCTTCCTGCTTGGTTAAGGTCAAATATAAAACCAACCCTCGCAATAAAGCCTCCTTCATACACCTTCAGCTACAGGATGGTTCCATCACTTTGACTGACTGACTTGTGTAGGATAAATCAGCTGTTGAAGAAAAAGGTTTTGTACAAAAACTCCACCAAGAAACTGACTGGTCTTTTCTGTATTTAAGACAGCTAAGACATTCTGTCATTCTGAATGGAGTTACCAGTAGCCAGCGACGGTGTTCACCTGGCTGCATACAGACCCAGACTTCCTGTGTCAGTAGCTAATGGGAAGGCAACACCTGGAGGGCTTGATGAGTCTGGTTACTATCACTGTTATGGTGATGGGAGCAGTGTAGCATCCCGTGGATCCGATGCTCTGTCTGGCTACGAGACTTTGGATGCTCCACCACACTATGACTTCTATGCCAACACAGAAGTGTGGGGCCGAAGGAGGCGCTTCCGACCATCGCTGTACCAGCTGCATTCCAACCCTGAGGTGAGGAATCTCTGCTTTTTATCAGCTCATATGGTTCTTTTCAAATGACCAAAGAAATGCAGGTTGAATAGTTCTTTAGATGCATTTTAGCCTCTAATTTCCACTGAATGTTTCAAATGGTCTGAAATGAACCCTGATCCCATGATACATCAGGCAGGTATGTTTAAATTCCATTTACTGTAAACAAAGATGATATTAACATCAATATTCTGTTGTAAAACCTACTACAACTGCCTACCAGAAATGATTTAGAAAATTGATGTATGAGACAAACTATCAAAGTATCATTGTAGTCCTAGTCCTGCTATCACAGTAAATCTTAACTCAGATGTAATAACTGTGTATGTCAAATTGATTTGTATCGCTTTCTGTTACAAAGTCTGCTCTCTGTTATGGCAAGGCAGATTTGAGCTCATTTCACAAGAAATGATGTGATGTGGATAACAAAAAAAGGAATTCCTACACAGTCTGATATTGAAAAGAAAAATAAACATAACAAATATCATTGTTTCCATCTCTAGTAGAGGGATTCTCTGTTGCTTTTCCTGAAGTTTTGTTCTCTTTCTTCTTGTCAAAGGTATCTGAAATTAGGGTCTAGAGTCATATGCTGTACTGATTGTAAAGCCCTTTGAGATTTGTGATTGATGATTTTGGGCCACATAAATGAAATGTACTTGACTTTATTTGACCAGGATGACTCCAGACCCCCCTTCTATGAGGAGACAACAGGTGGACAGATGGAAGGAGGAGACAGCTCAGAAGACGATGAGGAGGAGCAGAAGGAGCCACCACCTGAACCTACTCGCTTTGGCTGGGTACAGGGAGTCATGGTGGGTACGGTTAGACCTGGTGTAGGTTTTGGTAGATATCTGTGATTTGTAGCTGCTGTAACTGTATCAGTCATTATCAACACACTGTACATTAAAAACATCAGGCATCACACTTCACTCTATGGAAAGACAAGAGAGACAAATTTAGTCAAAGTCAAAGTAAACTCAATCCAAATATTCAGTATTTCTCTCAGATTTTATATTTGCTCTGAAACAACATCTGGACGGTCATGACTATCCACAGACTCTCCTTTAAAACTTTATATTATTATAACTTTTTTCTCGATATTGCGACCTTTTCCTCCTAACATTATGACTTTTTTCTCAAGTATTTTTAAAAATATTATTCTCAAAATCTCTTATACTCTGTTGTATAAAATCAATGTAATAGGATATTGTACTGCTCTAAGTAAGATTAAAGTGTAACTACACCTTCAGATTCTGCTAGAACTCTCTCTCCTTGCAGATTTAAAAAAAATGCAACAGAGGAGTGAGGGAACAACACCTGTAGGAGGCGTGGCCTCGTGGCTACGTAGTGTGTGGGTCAGGGGACACGGGGGAGACAGACTGACACTGATTAGAGTCTTATTTTATATAAATTTCATGACGTAGACAGGTCCCAACCGGTTGACTCTATGTCAGCATCGGCCTCGCAGGTTCAGGGCTGATTTGAAACAGTAGATGGCGTGTTGAGCCATTTTAACCCCATGAAAGTTTTTAGTCTAGTTTTATTTAACTATTTTTCTTTACTATTGGTTTCATTATTATAGCAATTAAATCTCTTTTAATACATTTTCATCATTTTTATTTTTTCGCCTGCATTGGACTCAAATTCTTAAATAGTTATTTAGTTGTTTTTGTTTACTGTCTACACTGTTCTGTCTTATCTTATTCTGTGAAGCACTTTGAGCTGCACTAACCTGTATGAAAGGTGCTATACAAATAAAGTTTGATGAAACGCTGACGCTTTTATAAATTTGGTAAGAAATGTCAATATTAACACCAGCACTGATGTGTTTCATCACAGTACAGTCATATCATTTAGTTTACAGCTCAAAAAACACATCTAAGTGTGCACTACCTCTTTAAGTATAAGTAGTAGTAATATGTAAATCAAGCTACACATTTCAAAGGAACAGGACACACTAAAGTTTACAGGCTATGAAAACTTAAATATGTTGACAGCTCTTGCCTCCATATTTACTTTTATTGGATTCATTTTTTTATTTGCTCGATATAAATAATAAACATTTCAAAGAAACAGAACACTACACTGTCCATTGAAAAGTAATAACATAGCACTGCTGTGTATCAGGCAGCTGTGGCTTTAATCTTTTATTGGGCAGCAATGATGAGAAGTGTTTTCATAAAGCCATATAACATCTATTCCAGGTAAGAACTTTACAGTACAATTACTGGTGAAAATGTGCATTACTCAGTAACTTCCAGTTATTACACTATGTTCTCCAGTCTCTTCCTTACAGCTTCTACTGAATAAGATGCCTGTCAGTCTTAACCCTCTACCTGTTTGGGATATAGTAGCAAATAACAATTAATTACAATAAGATTATTACAGAAACCTCTTTAATGTGCTTTAATTTTGTAATAATTCTAATTCTAACAGTAATTCTAACAACTTTCCATTATATTTACTTTACTTGGCTCTTACTTTACTTGTATTTACAAAGTAATTTCAGTATAATTTCCAATCACATCAGTTTGACTTGGTTAGACTTTTTTTTGTCAATACAATGAAAGTAACAGCCCTTAAAGTAAACATTAAAAAAACCCTCTAATGAACAACTGAGCAAGCAGAAAAAAATGTATTTGCACTTTGTTTCAGTTGGATTGAGGAACCTGCCAATTTTTGCTAAAAGCACATCAGCCATGTACTGTGCAGTAGTCATAGTGTCTTCACCGCAGGCTGTAGAACCATGTAGTTTGGTCAGAGACGATCATTAGTCCTCTTGAAAAACCCTGGCATTCAGTACCTACATGTAATAATGATGTTGGTGTTGAACTTCAAATGCTGGCTGGGTTTAACCAGATCTTGTGTATTTGGTAAATTCAGTCAGTAATTGCATGTCTTTTCGTAGATCCGTTGCATGTTAAACATCTGGGGTGTGATCTTGTACTTGAGGTTGCCTTGGATCACTGCTCAAGCTGGTATCGGTACGTCAAACAAAACCTGTTTATATGCCTGATCAATTGTAGATTTAATGCACCAGTATTTCTTAGATAGTTCAGTCTATGAAAGCTTCTGTCTGGCTCACTGTCTTCTTTTTCTCTTTCTCCTTGTCTTTATGTCAGGTCTGACCTGGGTGATTATCCTGCTATCCTCTTGTATAACTGGGATCACTGGTCTCTCGACCTCAGCCATCGCTACCAACGGAAAGGTCAAAGGAGGTCTGTTCACTCAGTGATAATGCAACAACCTACTTAAAGGGAAACTCCAGTATTTTTAAACCTGGGCCCTATTTTTTTTTTTTTTTTTTTTACAAATTTTGGGGTCTAAATGACTAATAGTTACAAACTTTTTGGAATTGGTCCAGTAGATCGCCTCCGCTGGCATCTGCGAACGGGTAATTGCGCCCTTGACATACTTTTCACGGGCGCAATTGCCCCAGAGGATTACGTTGCAGCCATTGCAGCCCATTCATGGATGCCGGTAGATGCGATCTACTGGACCAATTATCAATTACAAACTATTAGTCATTTAGACCCCAAAATTTGTAAAAAATAGGAACCAGGTTTAAAAAGTTACGCTTTAATAAATGTATAATTACTGTTAACAAAAGAAGGACTAATATCAAAAAAAACATATAGACTGTATCTGACGTTGTTACATTTTATTGCCAGTAATTCCTCACATGATTTCCCAAAATACATGTTCTAGCTGCTCCCTCACTTGTTCAGGTGGGACCTACTTCCTGATCAGTCGCAGCCTCGGTCCAGAGCTGGGTGGGTCCATCGGCCTGATCTTTGCTTTTGCCAATGCTGTAGCTGTGGCCATGCACACTGTGGGCTTTGCTGAGACTGTTACAGACCTCATGCGTGTAAGTAGGATGCTGTGTGTTAATATGTATGTGGTTTTACAATGATACTGTACAAGCATGCACAGATTTCCATTCTGTTTAGACACACCTGAAATTTCTGTTATCTTATTTCTCTCTCTCCTCTTACTTCCTCAGGAAAACGGAGCTGTCATGGTGGACCGAACTAATGACATCCGCATCATCGGCATCATCACTGTCACATGTCTACTAGGCATCTCAATGGCTGGCATGGCGTGGGAGTCAAAGGTTAGCTCAACCAAACATATGAGACCATAATAAACTGCCATCATGGTTAATAACAAGTGGTTGCGATTTTAAAATGTACATAAAAAGATTTATCTGATGCACTGAATGCTTAATTAAGACTAACCAAGAGTTAGATGAGAAGATCAATACCACTTTCAATTCTGTACCTATAATATAAAGCTAGAGTCATCAGTCAGTTAGCTTAGGTTAGCATCAAGACAGAAAGCAGGGAGAAAGCTAGCCTGGCTCTGTCCACAGAGTTCAAAAATCCTCCTACCAGCACCTCTAAAGCTCACTAATTAACACGTACGGGGAGTTACATACTGGAAATATTTCTTCATGGGACCAGTGACTTCCTGGAGTTGGGACTTGCATGACTTGCGTGAGGTTAGACAAGACCCCAGAAAGTCACTGGCCCAGCCAAGAAATAGTTTCAGTATGTATCTCCCCTTAAAACCACAACTTGTTGTGTACATTTCTGTTTGACTACGGATAAAACAAACAAGATATAACATGTTAATTAGTGAGCTTTAGAGGTGTTGGTAGGCATTTTTTTGAGGGTTGCCACCTTCAATGTGGAAAAATAAGGTATACCTTGCCAGCGGCCCCATGCCCGGGGAACACAAATCAAGCTGGGGGTCTGGGGGTCCTCCCCCATGAGATTTTGAGTGTGAGACACTGCATTCTGGTGAATTTTTATGCGCCAGTTTGTGCTTTTTATGCATCAATTTCAAAGTCCTCTGCTACTCTCAACACGAATGTAAAGGAAATAAAGAGTCAGTAAGAGTAAAGCACAGTTGCATCAGTAAGGATTAAAACATCAAATCATAGACATGGGCAAAATGTTTGGTCTGTCTGCTGGAGGCATTCACTGTCATTAAAAAATAAAAGGAGCATCTGAGTCTCCGTAACCAGGGCAACGATCTGATTTAATACTTCTCCGCTATGTCTCGTGAAACTCTCGTTTTATTATTCCTCATGTCATTCCAAGCATGTGAAACCGTAGTGTATGAATTAGAGTAGGGCGTGCACGAGAATACGGGACAAATCGCGTCCCGTATTGATTCAGTAAAGGATAGTGCATTTTATTTTTCAATACAGGACGATCCCGTATTATATGGGACAGGTGGCAACCCTAATCTTTTTACCTTTGCACAGAGTCAAGCCAGCTGTTTCCTAATTCCACTCTTTATGCTAAGCTAAGTTAATCACCTGCTGTCTCTAGTTTCACACTCATGCACAGACATGAGAGTGGTGTCAATCTTCTCATCTAACTCTCGGCAAAAAAGCGAATAAGCGTATTTCCCAAAATGTCAAACAACTGTGCTCAGAAATATTACTAGCATGATTTTTTGTCATGGGTGTATACTGTATGAGAGACTGGCTCATCATCAGTTTATAAAGTCATAGTCTTAGGTGATATGTAGCCGTGCTTGTCTTTGTTGTGGCTACATATGTCAGTCAGGCAGACGTAATTTTGTCAGTTACAGTCCAGTTCCCAACGCCAGCAGAGTTAATAGATTAAGCTACCTTTTTAAGCTAGAAGGTCCTCATTATGGGCTACACTTTGGTAGCAGTTACACGTGTAGCATCACCCACAACATAACTACAGTCCAAACCCTAACCCATAACCCATGTGTAGGATGTAGTTACTCATTTTGCTCAGTCATGTATGTATCAAGAGCTGCCTATTTCAGCTAACTACTTGCAAATTGCACTAACATTCTCCTTATCTATATACCAACCTACCATGCTAAAGAATTACAGAAATAGTCACAGCATGAGCTAGCATGCAGGTAGCTAGCATGATAAACCCAAGTTAATTTGTTGTAGTGAGACACAGTAGCACCTTCTTGCATGTGAAAGTCTGTCTGCGTCCATATGTTCACCGTATATTCTGCCTTCCACAGGCCCAGATTCTGTTTTTCCTGGTCATCATGGTGTCATTTGCCAGTTACACTGTTGGAACAATCCTGCCTGCTTCACCACAGAAACAAGCCAAGGGTTTCTTTAGCTACAAAGGTGACTATTCAGTCCCTGCTCAGAGTATCATATCAGAGATTCTTGAATGCAAAGCTTCCCATTTCATTATAGAGTGAGGCTATTTTGTGTGTGGTGGTTTTTACACAAATCAAGGATCACCAATCTTCATTATAAATGACAGAAATAAACTATTTTGATATGATTTCAGTGGCATATACAAACCTGTTTGTTGAAAATAAGAATGTTTTAAGTTATAAAGGCCAGTGAGTCTCTCCCTGCCAGAGCTCCCCAGTAAACTGACTGTCACTTTCAACAGCGAGTATCTTTGCCGACAATTTTGTGCCTAACTGGCGGGGGCAAGAGGGCAGCTTCTTTGGTATGTTCTCCATTTTCTTCCCCTCTGCCACTGGCATTCTGGCAGGAGCTAACATCTCCGGAGATCTGAAGGTATGTTAGTTTGTTTTATTTCTCTCTGCTGGATTATTTTCTTGTAAAATCCTGATTTAGACAACATCACTCATTGTTCTCAGTGGTATATAAACCTGCCTGTTTGCCTCACACATCATCCTGTTCCTCCACATACATACACACATGTATGATTAACATATGTGACAAATTATAACTCAATTGTACTTTAAAAAGCCTTATATACATGTCTTTTTTCCTCTCCTTCCCAGAATCCAACAGTGGCCATCCCCAGAGGAACACTGATGTCAATATTCTGGACCACCGTGTCCTACCTCATCATCTCTGCTACCATTGGTACTGTATGTCCGTACTGCCTACCAAATCTGTATTTAGACTGCCTATGTGTACAGCAGTTAAATAAGTTTGCTTCTTGAAGTTAAATCTTTGCACTCCTGTTTGTCTATGTCTGCTATATTTTATTATTTACCTTGCGGAATTTTGCACATAACTTTTACAGTTACTTATTGTATATTTAAATATTTTAATCAGGTTGAACTATCTTGACAAGACAATGTTTTGTATAATGACAAAAGCTGAATTGAATTGAATTGAAACAATCAAATAGAATATGAATATGTTGACATAATAGCAACATGCAGACATAGAGTAGGCATTATAGAAACTCATCTGCTGAAATGCCAGGATTACAACATGCCTTTTATTTTATTTATTTATCTGTTCATTTTTTTTTATTTTAACTTGAATTATCTTGTGTGTATGCATGTTGATATTTAGTCATGCATGCTTGTGTCTCTGTGTGTTTGTTTCCTTCCAGGATCCTGTGTGGTGCGGGACGCGTCTGGCGGGTTAAACGACACCCTGTCACCGTCCTCATCCGAGGACTGTGTTGGTATTGCTTGTCAATATGGATGGGACTTCACCGAGTGCATCAATAATAAAACATGCGCCTACGGCATCAGTAACTACTATCAGGTCAGCACGAGCTCACACGCTCACACGCTCACAAGACACAACAATGAGTGAAGTGTGTCTTTATACCGCCCTCAATGTAAAGCCTTGCTGGACATAGTTTTTATTTAAAATTCCACATTGTTTTCAGTCTAAATCACAAACTTAGGCTGACTCCTTACATGATTTCTGGGTAATGAAGTCTTATAGAATTTCAAAAACCCAAACATGTACCTCCTGCTGCCTCTTGGGGCCACCAAAGCATAAAGCTCTCTCGTCTGCTGTCAGTTCAAAGACATTTATTTGACTTTTCTTTCATTGCCAGGAGCAGAAAATACACAATGAAAACTGTCACAGCAACAAGCCAACACTAATGTCGTTCTGCAGAAAAGATTCAGTCTCCCTCTGTATTAATCACTTACATTAACAATAGGTCACCTTGTAAACAAGCAGACAGTTTCTCCCCTGGTGAGGGAGGTAATAAGTAAATAGTACATTTCTCTATGTCTCTAGTCCATGAGCATGGTGGCAGCCTTGGCCCCTCTCATCACTGCTGGTATATTTGGAGCAACGCTGTCCTCTGCTTTGGCCTGCCTGGTGTCTGCTCCCAAAGTCTTCCAGGTACAGACACACACACACACACACACACACACACACACACATAAACACACGAGACATGCTATATCGTGTCAATGTTATTTCTTTTCATATTTCAGTGCAACCTTTTCCATCTCTCTGTGCCTGTTTAAACACATGCTTTTCTTTCTTTTTTTCTCTGCTGTGACAAAGACATTTAATTTTTTGTCTCTGTTTTTTTTTCTGGTAGTGTCTGTGTAAGGACAAACTCTACCCTTTCATCGGCTTCTTTGGCAAAGGTTACGGCAAGAACGATGAGCCGCTCAGAAGCTACCTGCTGACATACATCATCGCTGCCTGCTTCATTCTCATCGGTGAGGCGTTGAAGAGAACCTCTGACCCCTAGATCAGTGGTTCTCAACCTTTTTGGTGTTCGCGACCCCCCCCCACCGCCATAGCACTGGGACATTTAACTCACAACACCCCAATGTTTGTGACTGTTCAGGGATCACTGCAATATAATTACAACCAGTGCCTGAACTGGACCAAAAAAGGTGCCAGTACCCTAATTCAGCAGTTGCATGACATGATCATCACATGTATTCAGTATATTGGATTCATATTTATAAGCATATCTTGGTAATATGTCCCACTTCAAATGTAGTTTTCTCTGCATTTCATTACATACATTACATAGACGCCGTTACGTGGGCGTTATTTTTTTTCCCACCTGTATTCTGCGAAGACCTGCTCCTACTCTGCCTCTGATTGGCTTTGACCCTGACATTTTTTTCTAATCTGAACTATCTCACTCCTCATGCCTAAACCTAACCAACCAAACTAGCCAATCAGAGGCAGAGTAGGGTGGGTCTTTGTGGAAATGCCAGTGGGAAAACAGATAAATTTAAGTGTGTGTACCTAGCTTCACCAGGAGGGGGCAGTACACAATAAGAAGCAAGGGTACTCGTGGACAAAAATCAGAAGTGCAGGTACTCAGTACAGGTGAGCACTGGTCCATTTCAGGCACTGATTATAACACATGAAAGCTACTAAACTCACACAGGAAGACCATTGCTTTTCCCACAGACAGAAAAACTATTTCAACAACTCTATTCTATGACAAATTATATCACTGATACAGGTGATATAATGTAAAAACCATTCCCCACTCTGAAATATGTTATTTTATGTTTTTTCTCCACAACCATCCAGCGACCCCCGGAAATTATCTCGGGACCCCTTGGGGGTCGCGACCTCCAGGTTGATAACCACTGCTATAGATGACGAGTAGGAATTTTAGCAATTATAGTCTGAATGGAAATGGCAATGTCCATTGGGTTTCACTTGATAAAAAAATCTTAAGGCTTATAACTTTAAAAACAAATGTGAAGCATTGGTTGTCTTCAGTTCTGTCTTCTCCCCCTCTTTTCTCTCCACCAGCCGAGTTGAACACCATCGCTCCCATCATCTCCAACTTCTTCCTCTGCTCCTACTCTCTGATCAACTTCAGCTGCTTCCATGCTTCAATCACCAACTCACCAGGTAAAAACTCAGAAACAACACAATTATTTAATGGACAGATGGGATTGGATTGATAATGGATAGACAGATAGATTTTTTTAAAAATTGACCCATGAACTTGGCAATGAAACAAAGAAGAAATGTTATGAGTAGGCAGAATACCTGGTTGACTGGGAGAGAGTGTGTATAGTATACGGATGTGTATGTGTGTTTCTGTCTACAGGTTGGCGTCCGTCCTTCAGGTTCTACAGTAAGTGGCTGTCGTTGCTGGGCGCTGTGTGCTGCGTGGTTATCATGTTCCTGCTGACTTGGTGGGCAGCCCTCATTGCCTTTGGCGTTGTCTTTATCCTTTTGGGATACACACTCTACAAGAAGCCCGGTAAACTCCCACACTCATACAGTCAGACAAACCGCAAACAGTGTATAGTTGTCACACACCAGACAACTGTCCTCCATTCTAACTCTGCTGCTGCTCTCCCCTGTGGTTAGCTGTAAACTGGGGCTCCTCAGTGCAGGCAAGCTCCTACAACATCGCTCTGAACCAGTGTGTGGGCCTCAACACTGTGGAGGACCATGTCAAGAACTACAGGTCAGTGACAGGATGTGATCACACACCTATAGTTTGTCTTCTGTGGTCAAAATTTAGAAGGGAATTGTTTATGTAAATGTTTTTTTTTTGTATTTGGAAGTGGGGTAGGGGTCAAAACAAATCTGATTGTGGTACTTTAGCTGAGCATGATGGCTCAACTAAAGAACTATCTTTGCCAAATGTTCCATTATCCGTTAATATAATGAAGAAATAGCTTCTGATGAGCTTCAGTCCAGAGTGTTGCTTGCTGTAGTAATCCTTTCAAGGATGAAGGACTCCTGGCTAAAGGAATAGTTCGACTTTTTGGGAAAAAAAACAACAACAAAAGAAACGCTTATTTGCTTTGTTGCCAAGAGTTAGATGAGAAGAACAATACTCATATCTGTCAGTTAAATATCAAGCTACATACAGCAGACGGTTAGCTTAGCTTAACATAAAGACTTGAATGTTTCCAGGGTTCTATGCTCCCCAGCTCAATATCCTCTTAATATGACATATGACATATGACATATGACTTAATATGGCTAGCTGTTTCCCCCTGTTTCCAGTCTTTATGCTAAGCTAAGATACCAGTCAGGTCTTTATCAGATCAACAGAGGTGTAGATATGTCTGCAAGAGCTCTGGACTAAGCTGCTCAACATCTAACTCTGGTTTTGCTCACCTTTCAGACCCCAGTGTTTGGTGCTAACAGGTCCTCCCAGCAGTCGTCCGGCTCTGGTGGATCTCGTCACCTGTTTCACAAAGAGCCTCAGTCTCATGATGTGTGGCAATGTGGTCTCTGTGAGTACAGTGCAACTGAACATGCAAAGGCATACACATCACCCAATGAAGATTACATCACTGGGTTGGATTTTTGATTCAGTAAAAACACAAGAACAAACATGTTTTTAAATACTTAAAGCTTTTCAGTTGAGGACTGAAATCATCATGGATTTGACCCTGTATTTGTCAGGCTGGTCCCTCCCCATCAGCAGTGGAAACGTCGAGCAGCGAAAGTCATGTTAGATGGTTGAACCATCGGAAGGTCAAGTCATTCTACAGAGGTGTGGTGGCTACAGAGCTACGATCAGGAGTTAACATGCTGTTACAGGTCAGAATTACACCTCTTCTATTCTATTCTAATGAACTGTCTCCATCAGCTGAACTTTGTTTGGCCCTGTCTCACTACGCCAGCTAACTTTGGGGTTAACCCTGGCTTTTCAGTCTCAGAAAGATAGCTCAAGTTCATGCGAGGTCAGTTGTCATGGTAACTAGGCCAAAAACCTTCAAGGGGCAGGTTTTGTTCAGGATTACAGATCAAAACATATGAAAGAACCACCTCCTGACCAATCAGCTGTCACAAAAAATGGAGTCACCGCTTTCACATTAAAATGCTTAGTACAACAAAGAATAGAGTGGTGCAGGAATGAGGCCTAAAACCCGGAAAGAACCACCTCCTGACCAATCAGCTGTACACATAAAAATGGAGTCACCGCTTTCACATTAAAATGCTTAGTACAACAAAGAATAGAGTGGTGCAGGAATGAGGCCTAAAACCCGGAAATTAGTTAGCATTTTTGCACTTCCGGTTCCCTCGTCTGGAAGTCAATGGGTTTCTTGAATGGGTTTTTGGTTAGATGCCTGAGATAAGGTCTGTGGTTAACACAAGCTTAAGAGATTTTCACGTTTTGTTCTACAACATAAAATACGTCAGTAAATACCCCAGTTTTATGTGTCTTAAAAAAGGCGGTTGCTAACAAGTGGCTAAAGGAGACTACAGAGGTTGTCGGGGACATTAAACGTCATCGCACCGAACACAGAAACTCATCTACTCACTCACACTCTTGCAAACTATTCTAACTCAAACTTTCTGAAGGCTTTCGTAGAAGAGGTAAGCGTGCAAAATCAAATTACAAGTTGGAAGCTTCGTGGTGGTGACGTGGAGTAGTTTGTTTATAGCCTAACGTTAGCTTTTTACCTTTGGTGATTGCATTTAGCTTCAAAAATCATAAACGTGGTGTTCATTTGTGAAGATTATCTTGCTGAACAAAAAGTGGAAGTATCATAAACTTTTGTTTGCCACAGAGCTTCTTTTCTGCAATAATCCAAAATCCAATGGAGAAATCCCATTGGCTTTTTGTCGAGGGAACCGGGGCGATGCTAACTTCAGGGTTGGCTTTCAAAAATATGTCATCCCTACAGCTCTCTATAGTGGCATCTTTAAAACCAGCAGAGAGACTTTTCTTAGCATGGCAATCTATTATGCTGGAAATACAGTACAGTGCAGTCAGTTTCCTACTATGGTTACAACACATGACCTCTACAGCAGGTAGATAGCTTGAAGTAGTGAATGGTATGAGACTCTACTTTAATGTGCACAAGTTCATACTTTGATAAAGAGTTAACAGAGCCAGTTGGTAACCAGCTATGTGAGATCAGTTTTCCAGGACTGCCAATGTTAGGTTTAATGACACCAGAAACCTCAAAGACAGGACTGACTCCTCTCTTCTTCTTCTTCTTCTTCTTCTTCTTCTTCTTCTTCTTCTTCTTCTCATGTTGTTGACTGTCCACCAGGGGGCAGGTTTGGGTCGTATTAAGCCAAATGTTCTGCTGATGGGTTTCAAGAAGGACTGGCGCAGTGACACACCTCAGGCTGCACACAACTACATAGGAATATTGCAGTGAGTACAGTGGGGACTAATAAACCTCAGCCTGTGTGTTTGTGTGTGTGTGTGTGTTTGTAGTTTTGAACCATTGTTATAAGCACTGATAATCACATTTATTGCAATAAAGCTGCCCAATGTTAATAACATTACAACAATGTGTGTTTCAGTGATGCATTTGACCTCCAGTATGGTGTGTGCGTGCTGAGAATGAGGGAGGGACTGGATGTCTCTCGTCCATCTCAATCACATGGTGAGTACGCCGAGAGTAAATTAATTTTACACCATCAATGAACTCTGACTGCTACAGCTACACTTTCTGTGTCAGTTTGTTTGGAGTTAACAAGGGCCGTGGTGGGAAGAGCTGTCCACATCCATCCATCATCATTTGAGTTACTGGCTACAAGTGAATCCATAAACAAAGACAATTTCTCTGTTTTTATTTCAGTTAATCCAGGCTTTGATGGAGGACCAGAGAGTATAAACGCCATCTCTGCCCCTCCCCGCATTCAAACAAGTACTACATGTATGTAAATCATATCATTGGGATTCATTTCTTTTACGTATCATGGCAATTTAAAAGAAAATCTTAAGTAAACGTGCCCTTGAATCTAAAATTTAAGCTGTAAATGTCACTGAAAGGTACATTTTCTTAACAATTTTGAACTTGTGTAATTAATTTCTATTTTTGTGTATACCATATTGCTTGCAGCTACTGTCTCCATTGAACCAGAGCCTCAGCCTAGTACGGTGTTCCAGAAAAAACAAGGAAAAAAGACCATCGATGTATACTGGCTGTCTGATGACGGAGGTCTGATCATCTCTTTCTCCATCTGTCACCTTCTTTTCTTCCGTGAAGAATATTAGCACCACTTATCACTGTGTGTGTGTGTGTGTGTGTGTGTGTGTGTGTGGTTAACCAGGTCTGACCCTGCTGCTGCCCTACCTGCTGACTCGGAGGAAGCGCTGGGCCAGGTGTAAGGTCCGAGTGTTTGTGGGAGGACAAACAGACAAGAAGGAGGAGCAGAGAGAGGAGTGAGCACTCGGATTACCTCCCTATCATTCAGATTACTGTGCTGTGTTTATACCTTAGTCTGATTCCTTTGGCACATTTGACGAAAAGGTGTCAGAATAAAGTGAATGAATGAAATGAAATGGTAATGCAGAATTGCTTATGGAGATCCCGTTATCAAAGACCTTTTTCACAGCAGACATTTTGACTTTCATAGCAGGAAAACAACAGGTGTAACTAAAAACATTAACAATGGTTCCAGTTTATTTAAACCTGCAATAACAGATTTTTTTTGCCCATTTGGGCAAAAAAGCTGTAAACACAACTCTGACATCTTAGGCAGATGAGACAGATTTAGCACCCCGGTGTCCGTAGCCAACAATGCTATTTGCACCTGGGGTGGAATAGCCCTGTCGTCAAAAACCACCTGCGGCCGACAATAGACGTCTGTGGCCCACACTAAACCCCCACAGGCAAAAATAGACAACCGCGGTCAATGCTCAATGCCCGCAGCCATCAGTAACCCCTCTGTTGATGCTGCACATGGGAGAAGTTAGCCCTGAAAAGTGCCTAAACCTAACCAAAGTGTGATCGTTTCACAACGTTAACCACATGTTAGAAAGCCTCAGGTTTAGGAAATAGACAACTGCTGTTGATGCTCAACACCCACGGCTGTCAATAACCACTACGCTCACACCTGGTGTAAATAGCCGAATGGCTGCCGTGTGACTATCCTCACCCGAGTGCAAATAGACACTCCGGACATGGAGATTTTATCACCTGAAAAAGTTGATATGGCTAACATGTTAGCAAACAATTGCTTCAGCAGCTTTTCCTGCTATGACAAGTCAAAAATGTCAGTCGCAATTAAAAGACTATTGCTGGGGTTTATACGAGATTCTGTGAACGTTTTGAAAACTTAATTGCACACTACGGATTTACAATGTCTTTCCAGGGTGTTGGCGCTGATCAAGAAGTTCCGTCTTGGTTTCCATGATGTCGAAGTGCTTCCTGAAATCTACCAGAACCCGCAGCCTGGAAAGTAAGACTGACGCCAAAGCTTGTTTATGAGAATGAAGCAAAGGGCAAACGACAGGAGGAAAAAGCTCTGTCATTGTGAAATTCCACATGTGATCAAGGTTGAGCTGGGCTTACCGACTGGGCAAAACCCAGCAGAACTGTTTTGTGCACCACTAAAGCACAATATCACCTGACATGATAAGGGTCCTGCTTCATTACCCGATCTTGAGGCCCTGTGATGAAAAGGTTCCCTGTAACAGATCTTGTTTTTTTAACCTTCATTATTATGATAATGAAGGTTATGATGCTTATATGCATCATATAAGCAGTTTTGTGCTTATATGATGCATATTCCTAAATACTAGGGAATATGTAAAGAGTTAAGGGGGGGAGTAATAGGGGCCCAGTTGCACAGGTTTGCCCCAGGGCCTGCTAGCAGGTTAATCTGGCCATGCATGTGATTTACACTTTATGCATTTAGAGTGTTTTGCTTTGAGGATCAGCAAAAACTAGATGATACTTGGAGATCATAGGCCTCCCGTGATGTTGTCTAAGTCCCAGTTACACCCATGGAAGTCATTGCTATCACTTAAATTGATTACCTACAATCCTGAATGCTGTATTGTATTTGAAACCAAGCTTCCATGTCTGTCTCATAAATGTTGCTAAAGTTTAATGATGGATCAGATCCTAAATGTGCTCCACAAAATATTACTAATTGTTCATTCATTCAAGGTCTACATGTCCACCAGCTTTCATGGAATTGTCCCAAGTGTGCTGCTGTAAATAACAGAGGTGAAAACCTCAACGCTGAGGTTGCCAGATAAAGTAAAAAAAAGAAATCATCATAGTGAAAAAGGAATGAATTCATCCATACTTGATTTACTTTTTTTTTACTTACTTTCTGCAATTACCCATGATGCATGTGTGTCTCTGTGTGCTCCAGTGTTCATCAATTTGAGAATATGGTGGGCCGCTTCAGGCTGGACATAAACCCTAAACAGGACTCAGATTCGGAGCCACCAAGACAGCAGGAGGAGCCGTGGATGATCACTGAGCAGGATTTAGAGAGGAACAAGGCCAAGGTTTGACACACACACACACACACACACACACACACACACACACACACACTGACGCAATTTAGGAGGAGGAAATAATCAATCCAAAACTTTTTTCTCTGTCTTCCTTGACTGAAATTGTAAACCTTCTCTGTCTGATTCAGTCTCTCCGTCAGATCCGTCTAAACGAGGTTCTGCAGGATTACTCCAGAGAAGCTGCCTTGATTATTATGTGAGTACAGTAATTCTTCTTTTTAGGTCATGGGAGTGCTACTCTATTAGAAGGTAGACAAAGCAGAGTAAAAGGATTGACCTTGTAATTACATGACATGCCAACTGCACCACTCCACTTTGAGTGAATCATGGCTCTTGATTCTTGGCTTGTCTGTCATCTTTTAAGACTGACAGCATACACAGACTGAGTACAATCACTTTGCCACTGAGGATGTTTTGAACTCATTATTAGTAGTCAAACACAAACTGTTCACCCTATTAAACCGTCTTTGCTGACTCTGTCCGTCTCCTGACAGCACCATGCCGGTGGGGAGGAGAGGAGTGTGTCCCAGCACTCTCTACCTGGCGTGGCTGGACTTCTTGTCGCGTGATCTGAGACCTCCAGTCCTGTTGGTCCGAGGAAACCAGGAAAATGTCCTCACCTTCTACTGCCAGTGAAATGTCTCCTTGAGACCAATGTACAGATACTGAACGACAACTTATAACTCACTAACATCCTGACATTTTCATCCTGATCAATGTCTTATCCTATTGGTGATTATCCAATCCTGTAATGAATGTATGATTCATGTAATCACCATGTTCTAGCCCTTTAATTCAATATCTTAATGATTTACACGTTTTAGAAGTACTGCAAAAGTGAATCACTCTAGGGAACATATTTAAAACTGAAGCCATTATTGATTGTAAAGACAATTATTTATCAAAATGATTGTAATTTTTGACAATTATGTGCACATAAAATGTTTTGTTTCCTTTCCTTAAATTTATGGCACAAATTGAGACAAAAATTAGTTACTTTAGTTTAATAAGACTTGTCAGAACAAATACAAGATAACAGCTAGACAGTGAGCTTCATGTTATATAAAGAGACTGTGTGTGTGTGTGTGTGTGTGTGTGTGTGTGTGTGTGTGTGTGTGTGTGTGTGTGTGTGTGTGTGTGTGTGCGCGCACATGCTGCATTGTCACAAATCAGAATGGCAGAGGCAGTTTCCCCTCAAACCCTCTCCATCTCTTTTGGCTCTATCTTTAATCATTAATCTGTATGCTGATTCCGAGCAATGCCAAAAAGTTGTGTCAGTTGTTAGATATTCTTTTTGTATATATAAGTATATCTAGAGTTGTTGACTGGTATATATAATATATATTCAGAAAATTCAGCATGAACATGTATTCAGTTTAACTTGTATGTTTCTAAACATGGTTTAGGACTGCAGGATATAGCAGTCATACTGTGACATAGTATCTGGCCTGCTGAAGCATCCTTGACACCCTGAATCCCTCTCCTGTAGCAGACCCTGACCTCACCAAAGGGGATAATAACATTTGCTATTCCAGTAAAATGTTATTTTGACGTCACCTTCATTAATATGCCATGCCACAATGTATAATCCCTGTAGATAGGGTTAATGTTTTTGACATGTTGCAATTAAAGTAGTGAGTATGACACACTGGCTCACACATTCTCTTTCAATGTCAACTGCATCTGCCAAACCACTATGATTTTGAGGAGTGTCTTACTTTTACAACCCAAAACTCAAGCCTCTGACACAACCAGTCTTAGTTTCTTATCCAAGATCTACAATATAATACTTAATTTTTTGTGTTTACGATGACACTCAAACATCCATGATCGGGGTGTTCAATAGCTACTGGATAACTCCTTTGAGATCATTTGCAAGTCGATTTACAGCTGATGTAACCTGACTGATGCAACTTCGATGGACAAACAAAGTTTTGCTGTCAGAAAAAAATTGAATTGAGAGGGCAAAGAAGAAAAGAGCTCTCACTCTGCCTCCATTTTTCGGAACGGCAAACGTCACAAAAAAGTTACAAGGGCTACCGGTAATACTAATTGAAATACATAAATGGTTACGGATTTTACATTGTGTGTAGCTTATGTTAGGTAGTCCCTTGTTTTACCAGCTCTGTTGAATTAGTTTGCTGGCCAAACTAGGGAACAAATCTATGGAATATTATATCATTCTAAAAGGTGTACTAGAAAACAGTGTTTTGTATGTGTAACCGTAGTTTTGTAAACTTGTACATTCATGTTTGTATCTGTAACCGTAGTTTTGCAGACTTGTGCAGTGACGTTTGTATCTGTAAGCTTAGTTTTGTAGACTTGTACATTTGGTTTTCTGTCTGAAAACTCCATTTTACAAGTCTGTGCATTCAGACACAGGCTTTCAAACTCATTTTCACAAAAAATACTTACATGCATGTGCGCGCGCATGCTTACGGACTTGACAGGTTTACTGCGTGGTATGTTTTGTTCACAGGGTTTCGCAAAAGAAACAGCCTATCCGCAAGGAAGGGAGGGCGGAATCTCCAGCTTCTGACCAATCAGTGTCTTTGGAATCGCTATGCACAACACAGTTGGCTAATCAACACTGTCAGTCAACCATTATGCTCAGTCAATGTAAAGAGATCCAACCCTGAAAGATGGACTCCGGCAGGTCTCCGTGTCCACCAGTAAGTCAACAAAATACATAAACTTGTGTCAGATGTAACATTAACTGAGTTTGCTAAACTAAGCTTACAGATACAAACTTCAATGCACAAGTTTACAAAACTACGGTTACAGATACAAAACCCTGTTTTCACCTTTTAGAATGATATAATATTCCATACAAATCGGCCATATGAGATATAGTGCGTTTTTTTGTTTTTGGGAAGCTGGCAAAATGGCACCAGAGTGAACCACATCTGTATTTTTCTAAATAAACGATCTTCGGAACTGTAATTAATAATGGCGCATGCTCATAGGGCGACTATTCCGCGAGCAGCCTCCACGTCTTTGCACGAGCGGATGGTAACCAATCAGGAGCGGCCACAGTGTGTTTGGAAACAAACGTCCTCCTCGCTAAAGTCCCTTGTGATTGCCAGCAAAAAGACACTTCTAGATTCAGCGGAGTCCCACAAGTTACTCTTTACGCGAGACAATTTGCGTCGCGTTTTTTCTATCTGCTGACAAATTGTATCACAGGACTCGTCTTATTTTGACGATAGCTGTATCGAGGATATAGTAGTATCATCCTAAGCACGAGACTACGACAAGTGAAAGTGAGTAAAAATGGATGTGGGAGATTCTCAACAAAAGACAATTACTCTTCTTATAAAAACGCCCAACCAGGCTCACGAGGACCAAACCGTCGAAGGCGTCTATCTGAACTGGACTGTAAAGGACCTAAAAACGCATTTGTCGACTGTTTACTCAACCAAACCGGTGAGTTATTATGAAGCGGATAAGTTAGCAGGCTATTGTTAGCGGAACTAGGTAGCTGGTGTGACAGGCAGCTCGAGGCTGTGTTCTGGAACGTCATGACATGGGCCAGCTGACTCGAGGCGGCTGCTGCCAGTTAACAGCTGTCTGCCATTTCCCTGTTATTGCCTGGCTTTCTGTGTGTATTCACACCAAACCTGCACAATTACGATTATTGATATTGCGAACTTTTGAAGTAGGTTAAACTGGCCCCACCAGGTATTAATTTAGAGAAAAGTCATAACTCTGTAGAGTAGTATGTTATCTTAAGCATATATGTATGTGTGTCCTTGGGATTAAAATAGTATGGGATAACCTGTTATAAAGTGTTGACTTAACATTGTATACTTACTTTATAACTCTTTATATTGTGAAGCATGTGTGTTTGAAATAAGACTGCTAAAGAACCAAGCTCATCTTTTGGTAATGCCAACATGATGCTTGAATTGTGAGGCACAATGCAGCTGTTTGATGATGATACAAAAGAAGTTGAATGACAGAATGAGCTGCACTCAGGCCACTCTAATAAGAGAGTCAGTCAAGCACCTAACATCTTAAGCATATGTGGCTGCCAAGTTTCATCCTCCCTCGAAGACTGCAGCCTTGAAGGACACGCTGTCCATCCAGGCTGCCACTGAGATGACAGATGAGCAGAGGAGGATCTGTGCTTCAGTGGGATTGAGGCAATGCTGACGTAAAAGTGTAGAGACAGACTGTAAAATATATTGGTCCAAGTGACAAGCCAGGTCCCAGAGTAATCAAGTATCAAGTCTGTGTCACTTCTTGGGGAAAATTAGCCATATGCTTTAGCGTAGACAAGGCTGAGACACTAGTATATTTCCACCAGCTCATCTGCATTGCAGGTAAAGTTAAAATACATGAAGACATACTTGAGACAAGTATAATAGCATTTATTTATATTGCACGTATCAAAACCAGAGATTACAATATGCTTTACAAGGAAAAAATAAAATATAATGCACATTCAATGTCATACTCATTGAACATGAGAACATAAAAATCAGTTTATACATACAAACATATGTGTATATATACATATGTATACCAACCCGCATACACACAAATACACACATTGCCAACAAATTTCTATCTTAATCTTAGTTTAATACTTTTTTCTAAAAAGTTGGTCGTCTTCCACTTTAATCTTAATTTAATTTAGTTTTTATTAGAGCTGCAATGATTAGTCGATTAATCGATTAGTCGATCGACAGAAAACTAATCGGCAACCATTTTGATAATGGACTAATCGTTTAAGTTATTTGTCAATCAAAAATTCCAAAAATTTGATTGTTCCAGTTAATAAATGTGAAAATTTGCCTCTTTTCTTGGTCTTATATGATAATAAATTGAATGCTTTGGGTTTTGGCTATTGGTCGGACAAACCAAGACATTTGATGAGGTCATCACATATTGTGATGGGCATTTTTCACAGTTTTGTAATGTTTTATAGACCAAATGATTAATCAATTAATTGAGAAAATAATCGGCAGATTAATCAATAACAAAAATAATTGTGGGATGCAGCCCTGGTTTTTATAGCTACTAGCGGAAATTTATAAGCTACTGCTTTGTGAAGAGTAGCATAACTGACAAAGCCATTGTTTAGTTTTGTTGTGATGGCTCACAGTCGCTATGTGAATGAAAGCCAGCAAAGGCAAAGTTTGACAACAGGTTTACACAAATGTGTATTTGTAATATTATGTGTTATATTATGTCTTAAAATTCTATTACTTTTTAAATAATTTCCTGTATTCAAAATGTCCCTGAAAATGGGCTGAGTTTATGGCTTGTGCTACATAAATAGCCTTGCCTTTTTCCACCAAACACAACTTTTACTTTGGTCTGAATTTTCCACTCAGCAGCAGGTCTTGTGCCCTGTCCTATCCTCAGAGAAAAACTGTTACATGGTTTCCACATCACTGGTACTGTGAAAAATGCTTTAAATGCTTTAAGGTTATTTCCCATCTGCAGAAACATCGCCCAAATCAAGACGCTGTATGCCAATGTCATTTGTTAGTCACTAAAGTTACTTTATCCCAAAAGTTTGAACTAATGGAAATCTACTTGTTTGCTTTCTGTAGGCTGTGAGTGACCAGAGACTGATCTATGCTGGTAAACTGCTGCACGACCATCTGCAAATTGAACATCTCTTCAGACAGGTATGTGTGGGAATACGTTTGTCTGTTTTACAAACAGTACTTTGGCATTCCGTCTAAATAGATTATCTTAGAACCTCATGTCATTGGTGTTTAACATATACTTACCGCAAAAGCTGAAATCAGTGAACATCAAGTTGATTATATGCCTTTCTGCTGCTGTTATACTGGGGTCTAACTAGAGAGGTTTAATCCTACTGTTGTCTCTCTAATAATAATGGCCACAAAAGGATTCTCATGGCCTGTGAAAGGAATGTTCATGGTTTTTGTGTGTGAATCTCGCTAGAGGCTCATATTGCATGGAGATGAGATAGTATCAGCTGTAAGACAACTCTAGCACTGACAAACATCCAAAGTCCTCAAAGAGGACATCAGCCGCACCACCTGTTGTGTTTGGTTCTGTTTAGAGGGCTGTGGCACATAGTGTGTAAACCATAGACTGTATATAAAGATAGACGACGTGTCTCCACTTCCTCCCACTGTACAAAAATGAAGCCAAAATATCCTGAATACGGGCGCTGCCATCTTGTGCTGGTGACGTCATTTGGAGCCAGAGTCTGCGCAGTAATGATCTGCGGTATCGGGGTCCTGTCCATACACCAAGCGAGCACACCACAAGTTGTCAACTAATAACTAATTAAAACCAAACTTATCAGAAAAACTGTCATGTCGTCCATCTTTGTATACAGTCTATAATTTAATCGGTTTAATTCTATTGAATGTATCAGTGTGTTTTACCACGAAGCTTTTCTAATCGGGCATTTCCCTCCACTTTCTCAGACTGACTGCATTCCCACACTGCACCTGGTGTGTGCTTTTAGGAATCCGCCCCAGAGACCGCTGGGAGCTAGACCTAAGGTGAGAAATGATGATGTTTACTTTCCTCAGAACCTAGGCGCTGTTCTGACAAAGCACTTTTTCATATGGGAAAGTGTGTTTTTATGCCCTGATTAGGGACAGCCAGGTTGTCATGCAAGTGGAGCAGGCAGATATTTAGTGACACTTCAGCAGGAATCAAACCAACCAAGGTTTTTGTTGGAGGATGGTATCAATAACTTACAGAACAGAGGACACCTGCTGTATCAACATGTCAGATTCCCACCAAGAAGCTTATTTCCTTCTTATCCAATTTAATGGTTAAAAAATAACCAGTTTTGCTGACTTGTGCAGTGACGTTTGTATCTGTAAGCTTAGTTTTGCAGACTTGTGCAGTGACGTTTGTATCTGTAAGCTTAGTTTTGCAGACTTGTACATTTGGTTTTCTGTCTGAAAACTCCATTTTGCAAGTCTGTGCTTTCAGACACAGGCTTTCAAATGGATTTGAAAGATTTTAAAGTAATATAGAGTGGCTTTTCTCTGGAACAAATTCTGATTCTGTTGATAATCTTCCAAGTGCCCAAAATCAAATTGAATGTCAAACACCTGTTAAAACGGGTTCATTTGTTTCTTCCTATGTGTCCTCAGAGGTGCTGGGTAAGTGAAACTCCTGTTTGGTTTTATTTTTAAATAGTGAGCCCATGCAATCAAAACAGCTGGTTTCAGGTTGAGCTCCAGTAAGCTGCATATTTCTGTTGCGCGTCAGTTGAAATATTAGATTTGCATACTCTGGGTTTGTTTCACACATTTGCATTCCTTATGTGCAGTTCATATGTGGGTCCTTTAACAATGCCAAGTATCCAAATTGACTCATTTCAATACTTAAATAATTTAGGAGAGGAGGAGTTTTTTTCACCATATAATGATCAAGGTTAGCCATTGCTTTCCAACTGTTTTTCATTAATGCTTCAGTGATGTTTCAGTTTCATTAATTCAACAACATACATCAGCAGCTCTGAGGGCTTTTAGAGGACCTCCTGCCTCCTGTGACATATTGAGCTCAAAGGCAGCCGGTTTAGTTTGACTGACGGGTGCTCTTCTTCACCTCCTCCCTCATCACCATCCCACTGTGGAGTGGAACTGTTCCACTTCAGCTGTCACCTTTTGAGATCAAAACAAGTGCAGCTAAAGATAACTTGCTTTAGTTTCACATTAATACTTTCAAGTGTCCTGCTCTGCTTCAACTAATACTGCAAAACTTCCAAGTGGTTGTAGACGATAGGACTTGACTTATTACAGTGGGTTTGCTGTAGTGCTGAGTGACAGACATTGCTCAAATTATAAAACAAAAAAAAAGTCAAACTCTTCTTGCCCTTTGCAGACCAAAGAGACAGAACAACCTCGTCCCTCCAGTCCAAGGCCCATGGCGGCCTCTGCAGCACCCAGTTCCAGCAGCTCCTCCTCCACAGTCGGGACTCCCGGCACACCGGAGCTGAGGCAGAGGAGACAGACCACTCCAACCTCAGCTGCTGCTCCTCCAGCTCACACACACAGTCCAGTGTCTCCATCAGGAACTCCTCCATGGCCTGCTGCTGCGATGTAAGCCACAATGGAAGAAGTTATTATGTGTCTGCTAAACTGTATTTAGTTTCATGCATGACCAGGCATCAGATTTCAGCAGTACGGCTGTATTCAGGATATTTTACCATAACAACTGAAAGAAATGAGATGGAAACACACCAGTGAGAACAGCAAAAAGCTGCGCAAAGTCCAAATTACACACACTTTAAGACTGGCCCATACAATCACTGTCAGATCTCCAGCTTTGGTGATTTCATGTTTTTTGAAAAGATGAAGGATTCTGCTTTTCAAATCTGGTTGGATAATGTCAACATGCTGTTGTTATTAAATTAACAACAAAGCTGTTTTCGTATTTCCTGGATTTTCATCCAGCTACATTAACACACGACCTCTATTTGACAGCCAAATCACATTTTTGCCAGTGTTTCCATGACAAGTAAACATAGTCAGATTGAATGCAGTAAACTGTTGACTTATTTAACTAGCCCTCATCGAGTTCCCCTCTCACTTCCTCCTCGGGGGAATCCCTGTCACCATCTTAAGTGACGCTCCATCAGTCTGAAAACTCATGTGGACTTTAGTGAGATCGACATTTCAAAGGCTGAGGGAGCGAGTTAAGAATGATGCACACTCAACGGGCCTACATTACCTAGAATGCATTGTGATCTTTCACCATTTCCACAGTTTTTTATCAATGTGTGAAAGATATTTGCTGTTAAAGGGAAACTCCAGTATTTTTAAACCTGGTCCCTATTTTTACAAATTTTGGGGTTTAAATGACTAATAGTTACCAAAAGTTTTGGAATTGGTCCAGTAGATCGCCTCCGCCGGCATCTGCGAACAGGCTGGGTTAGGGTTACATATTCATCTATTTAGGGCTTCAACTATCGATTATTTTCATTATTGATTCATCTTCCAATTATTTTTTACGATCAATTGATTAATCGTTGAGTCTATGAAAATGTCAAAAAATTGCTCATCACAATTTCCCAGAGCCCAAAGTGACGTCTTCAAATTGCTTCTTTTGTCCAACCAACAGTCCAAAACCCAAAGACTCTTCATTTACCTTGAATAAAAAGCAGATGCGGACCTTTGAGTAATAAGTTTGAGAACCCCTGTTATATATGTTAAAAAAAAGTCAGTTTTGCAGTCCATTCTATTATAACTAGAGAAGATAAAGTATAACTTAAGAACTGGATATCGTTTGTTATTGTTCCTATGTACACTGTCTCTTAGATTTCTTTCACTGGATAAAGGTTACAGTGTTGAACAGATATTAACTGTCCGTCTGTCATCTTTCCCTGCAGGCTGGGAGCCCCCCAGATGACCCAACCAGCCTTTCCCACCTACTCCCTGTACAGCCCCGAACAGCTACTGTGGCTCCAGCATATCTACGCTAGACAGTATTACATGCAATAGTGAGTTTTCATTTATACACTTTTAATTCATACTCTTTTTCTTCCTTTAGCCTTGCAGTTTCTCATTTGTCTTATTTCCCACCAACAGCCACGCAGCATTGGCAGCAGCGGGCACCATCCCCTCTGCACCGGCTACAACCATTGGTCAGTACCCTCCTGTTCCCGCCCACCACGTACCTGTCCCAGCCCCCTTAGCCAACCAGCCAGCGAATCAGAACCCAGCGCAGGACGCCGCGTTCATCAACCCCGGGGAGGCCAACCAGAACATGCGGATGAACGCGCAGGGTGGGCCTGTGGTGGAGGACAACGAGGATGTGGAGCGCGATTGGCTGGACTGGTTGTACTCCGCCGCAAGATTCGGCGTCCTGCTCATGATCGTGTACTTCAACTCCAACTTGACTCGCTTTCTGCTGGTGATGAGCACCCTCCTCGTCATGTACCTGTGAGTTGAAGCCGTTGCTTTCCACTTTGACATCTGTGTGAAACTTAACATTTTTCAAGTCAAAGTATTCTACTGCTTGTTTGGACATTTAAGTATAAATTAACTGCATTCCTGGTATCAGGGTTGGAAATGAAATTGTATTTAAATGTGAACATCTACCAGCCACTGATTTCTATCCCTGCCTGGTATACATCATTAACTTCCTCTGCGTCACTTAATAAACAAAGTAGCTGATGACTGTGTATGCATGTATGCGTACAGCCCGGCCTTCAGGATGTGTGTCCTTGAAACCTGAAACCTGAAACTTGTTATACCAAAGCTTCATGTTAGAACAAGCGAGTGAAAGCAGCTGAGTTCAATGTATTAATGGTTCTTCTCAAAGGAAAAAGCCAACTTTTGTGGCCCACTGATAAAGTTTTGACATTCATTGTTATTTTTATGTGTTCATAATGTAAAGTACGTGCTTGTCTGGTCAAGAGAAAACTTTCAGAGAGGTTCCTATAGCTTTCTGCTATAGTGGCTTAGTGGAGTAGACAAAACGTATGAGTAAAAGAGTAAACACTTAGTTGGTGACTGGTGCTGATTGCAGACAGACTCTGGCTTTTTGAATAAAAGTAGAATAGTAGTAGTAGAAATGAAACTATTAGTCAATGAATCGATCAGTAAATTGACAAATAATAGCAATAGTAGACATTCTCTGGTTTCAGCATCTCCAGTGTGAGGATGTGCTGGTTTTCTCTTTTTGTTATCTTATTGTAAATACGTTTAGGGTTTTGGACTGTTGTGTTGCTCCAACAAAACAAGAAATTGGAAGACGGCCCACTGGGCTCTTTGACAGGCATTTTTCACTATTCTCTGCCATTTTATAGACTGAACAATTAGTCGATTATTCGAAAAAAATGATCAATATATAGTATTGATAATCATTGGCTGCAGCCCTAAACAGTAGCAGTATTGGACCAAGTAGATGTCAGAGTATATGAAAATAAGAGTCCAAGCAATCTGCTGATGAAGGCGTAAGTGAAAAGGTGGCTGTGAAATTATAACATGATTCATTCTTTCCAGTCCTTTCTAAAGGTAGTCCATACTGCTTTGCTTAAGTTGGAGCAATTAGTATTTTTTTAGCTTTGAAATGTCTGTGACTGTTTTTAATCTCTAGGTATTTGATTGTTAGTGGCTGGAAATGTTTTTTTTATGCTGTTAAGAAGTCAATACCACACCATCTCATCTGTTAATTAGCAAATAAAAGTTGTGCTGTCTCGTTAAGGTCTCAATCATATCAGTATAGATAAGATGTCACTTATAATATCTTTGTAGAGTAGCTAAAGTTAGTTAAGTATGTCTCTTATTTATTCATCAGCCATCTTAGCTTGTTTGTTTGACTTTACATCTGTGTACTTTTATTCAAATGACCTAATGAAAAACAAATTAAGAATACCACTTGCGTTCCTTCACAAAGCTAGTTTTCACCTAAATGTCCCGAATTCAAGCTGAAACAGTGTATGTGTCTGCATTTTGCTCCAGCATATGAAAATTATTATGTTCATTATTTCTTATGACATCCCATGCCTGTAATTAAGTCAGTTTGAGATGTTAATGGGTCCATCTGACAGCCTGTTCCACATCAACACTGTTGTTATCATCAGTTGAGGCCATGTTGTTCCTTTACTTAACATGTCCCGGTCTCACACTCCGTTTGCTGTTACATAACCCTTCACCCCGACACACACGCATACATACACATTCAATTTCTCAGGCGCGGATTAAATAGGTTTAGAAGTAAATGTGTCGAGAAGAATGAATGTGAGAGACATGCTGTCATTTCTCTGAGGGAAAAATACTGTTTCTACAATTTCTAAAAGAAATGAACTCAAGCCAACATTTAAGTCATCTGTTTAGAACTTAAAAAGGAAGGACACAGCCCGCCACTTTCATAACACATGACAATCAGTATGCATTTGACTAATGATTACACACCAGCAACAGTTGGAGCTTGAAGGTTAATGTTTAGAGACGTCTGGTTCTATCCCCTACTCTCACTTTCTTTTCTCAGTCAGTTCTCTTCCTGTATTTCTCTTTGACCACTCACTAAGTCAGGAATGTAAACAGGATAGGAGTTGTGATCATTTCAACACAGGGCCGCTGTTAGCAGCAAAAAAGTAACAAGATATTACGAAACACTGTACGAGGAATTTGGAAAAGTGTTCCTAAGAAGATAAATCACAAAAAATGGAAAACGGATCAAATGCAAACTCCCGTATTTATTCAAACAGCTTAAGGGCATGGACCAGCAGATGTGTATCCACAAAGCATCCAAATATATAAGAATAAGATACACAAAGAATTATCCCCCTACTCCACAGTTCCCCTCAGCTCTATGGAGCATTTTAGCAACATTTAGCACTTTGGTTTGGTATTGCGGCCCGCACCTTTTACTGTTTTCAGAGCTAAAACAGAGTCAGAGATCAGAGTAAATATTGGACATTCATCAAGTGGACACAATCATGACGATCTGACATGTCAGTTTGGTTTTGGCTGCTAAATGATTTGTAGCATTTTCAAGTAAATCATGCTAATGAACTCTACATTGTATAATATAAAGCTGCACTAACCAACAACTATTTTTTTTTTTTTTTGCATTCATATAAACATATTTTCTCTCCTGTTTTTGTCCTCCGCAGACACACTGCTGGTTGGTTTCCCTTCAGAAGGCGAGTGCAGGTCCAAGGACCCAACCATGTGGGTCCAGCGCAACCTGAGGTCCAGCACAACCAGCAGAACGAGAATGGGAACCCAAATCCAGTAAGAATCTCCCACATCTTCCCCACTGATTCACCTTCATTTAACTAAAGTTTCATAATATCTGTTGGGCATCCTCATATCTCAGTGGTTCATGGCCTGTGCTTTGTTGACATGACATTCTGGATTTGGGTCTGGTCTATAACCTGCATGTAGGCATGGATGTTCTCTTTAAATGTACCAGAATCCCCCTGTGGAATCTAATCTAATCAAAGCAGGTTCAATAAACTACTCCAGGTTGATCTGTGGATTGAAATTGTATACTTTACCTGAAAAACACTTCCAAAACTCACTGCTATAAATTATGTTTTATTGATGACTTTGTGTCCTGTCTATTCAGGCTGACGAGCTTGCTGACCGACAAAGGGAGGAACCTGCTGCTGCAGCAGACGGATCGGAAGGACAAGGACCAATGACGGCAGTTTTAGTGCCTCCTCACAGGGTGTCAGTCATGTGGACGGCCTGGGTTTTCTTAAAGACTTTCTTCTCCTCCCTCATACCTGAGGTTCCTCAGGGTGTGGCCAACTGACCACGTAGGACAGATGATTGATAGAGACAGCAGACGTTTTTGTTTTGTTTTTCCGTGGGGAACAACAATGTCTGGAGATGTTGCTTGAAAAGCTGGTGGAAGGAAAAGGAAGATGTCTGGAGCTGTATATTCAAGAATACATAAAACAAGGGCATCATAGGTATGCACATCGACTGTTAAAACAGAATCTTGGAGAGTAGTGCTGAGAGCTCCAGTGTGAAATTGCTCTTTCTTTTCAGTGTGAAAAACAAAGTTAAAACACCAGCAAAGTAAAGCAGTGCCAGACCCCTGAATTTTCAAAAATGTGGCCTGGAAACGAAGGACACAAAGGACTAGAAACATCAGACAACATCCTTAAAAATAACAAATTGTTCACTGGGATCCCAGCTCTTCATCTGACCAAACATCTACTGTTGGTTTTTACCCCTCCCCACGGTGTTTGCTGTGTGACAAGGCCTTGTAAGACAAGTGCAGCTACCTGGTTCCCTTCTCCATGAAACAACAGTAGGTGGCAGCTGAGGGCAAAAAATCAACCTCTTAGCTGACACTATTGTGCCTGAACTATTCTTCCTGTGAGGAGGTTTATGTACATGGGCTTTCTGATCCCATAGGATTCCTAATCAGCTCGTCTTGAGTTTTCATAATGAAGAATGTGATCCAGATCAATATTCTCTCACTTCACCAGTTTAAGTGAAAATCCACGCACAGACAGAACTCAGTACTGTATCTCATGGCTATCCGAATCTAAATTCAGTCTTTCGAGGGACAGATTTATTTTTCCTATACAAACTCTCCACACTTGGAGCCTGTGTTTGATAGGAGAGATGTTGTTTTCACTTGTTTGACAGACTTTGCTTCTGGCTATGGAAGCATAGAAAGCCCAAAAGGATTTGAGCTGAATTTATAGCATTACAATATTTTTACTTTAAATATATATGACTTTAGGTGTTTAGGTGAATCCTCCTTTTTAAAATGTCAAGTTTTTGTATTCCCAAAATACAATATTCAGTCACTGTCTAGTGAACATTTAGCAGCCTCCATGCTAGCAGAAACTGACCGTGACTGGAACTTAAGTTCACAAACAAGACTTGACAAGGAGAACAAAATCCAAATCAGGAACAAAAACCACAATTCACATAAGTGAAAACAACATTGTACCCACTTCTGTTTTGGGTGGATTTTCCCATCGTTGAGCGTCAGGTGATGGTGATTGTGACCAAATACAAATTAGACTGCTTCTTTCTGCCAAATCGTTGAGTACATTTTCTGTAAAATAGTGATGTTGCCATAGTAAAGGTAAGTCAAGTTTTGTAAATATACACAAAGCACTTTACAACATGTATCTTATGCAAGCTTCTTTACACAGCTTGGAGGGGGGGGGGGGGGGGGTTATGATTTATTATTCTTCATGGGAAGATTTCTAATATAAATATGCCTAGAGGTGCTCAGAGTTGTGCGTTTTTTTTGTGTTGAGGGGACTAAGTTTTAATTTCAGATCAAGTGTAAAATCCCATTAAAACAGAACAGGTAAAAGGTGAGATCAGTGCTATCTTAATGACAGCAAATATCCCTTTAGAAAAAGAAAGTTTGGAATAAGGCTAAAGTGTACTTCTCAGCTGGCTTGTAAACCCTCTGTATAGTTTTCTCTTTCTACCCAGGGATTGCTTTCTTTCATTGGTTTGTCGTCTTCACTTCATTTAGTTCACATTCCAAATTCTAAACTAAATGCGGTATAATAATGAAGCTACCCCACATCATTCCTACTGTACCTGTCATTTTTTAAGCTCATCATTTTGATTGAGAAACCTTCACTGTCACAGATCAAGTGCACAAATGACAATGACTTTTTGTTACTAGTCACTTCACTCAAGTCATCAAAATGATGATGTTATGCTGTTATGTGACTTGAGTCCCGATCTGTTATTTTGTTTATTAACTGACTGTAATCAGTGCATGTTTTATTGATCTATAACAAGGAATAAGTGGGCTTTATGATCTTCTCTTAACAATGTCGCTGTAAAAGGGGGTGTATTACAACTTTTAAGTAAAGATGTGAAAAGTCCCTCTTCTTGTAATCCAATCCATTTTGTGTACTGCATTAGCCCCTGCTGTAAAGTTAGCACTCTGATTCTCTTTGGGGAATGACAGTAGTTTGAGACAATGGTCACCATGTATAATTAGGCATTTTAATGTTAAGACTTTAAGAGGTTTTTTTCTTTGTTTATCTTTCAGTGAGAATTGCTTATTGATGGATGTTGTGGAATGAAGCGTGTGTTGAGAGAGACTTGAGCAATACTAGAGGCAATAAATGTTCATAACTTTAACGGTTCCTTATTGTGTTGATTTGTTGCGGAAGTGGTTTGTGAGGACGATGTTTCTACTGACTTCAATACAAAGAGTGCAACCAGAGTTTGTTGACCCCATGTTTAAATGCATGAACTCACTGAAGGGTACACATGTACTGTAGCACAATAAATATTATGACCTTGAGTACACTCAAGGCGGCCCCCACTACCAATACAAGTAGACTTTGCGACAGACACATGCTCATGCACATGTGGGACCATACCTGCAGGACTCCCCAAAGGGAGTCAACTCTTACAACTCTTATTTATTTATTTAGTCTAATCCTAACAGTTTAATCTAAAGCCATTTCCTATGCAGCGTAATTAAAGCGCTTCCATCCTTCCCATCCTTCAGCCTCCAGAAGGTGGACAGCCCCAATATGTTGTCAAGGAAACTGTTGGAAACTGGTGACTTCTTCTTTATTTGTTCAACAAGTAGATATACGTATACCTTTACTTACTTTTTTGAGTTTGAGTATAAACTGACCTTGGAGTTGCTCTACAAAGATGTAAAGGAAAAAATGGAACACCCACCCATCAAACGTGGTTACTTGCAGTGAAACTAAATGGACTTGTTACATTCTGGTGACCATTTGGGCTCCACTGCTCAAAAAAGGTTAGCATCCTCACCAGTTGATCATCCATGTAGAAGACTTCTGTGAGGGACACATCTACAACCCACCAATCTCAAAGTCCAGGTCTTCCTTGAGCTTGGCGAGCTCCTTTTAGAGAATCACAGCCTTCTCTTCCTCTGCCTTGATTTTAGAAGCTAAATACATTGCAGCTTCATTGCATGGCCAGACACCCACAGTTCTGGTGTCTGTTCTCATCCATGTACGTCTCTGCACTTTGACTATATGCAGTCTCACCACGTCTAAATATTGGCTTAACGTTCTGTCTGAACACTGAAATGAAAATTATTTCCCCCCCTAAGAAATCAGCCTATTCTTGGTGTTACCAAAAATAAATAAATAAATAAATAAAATTTAAGTTTCATTTATTTTTCAGAGATAGCGCCCCCTATATCAGTGTTCTCCAGGGGTTGTGGAGTTTTGGTTCTGACTGACAATGTCTAATTATATTGGTCCAATGTCTGTGTAGACGGGCCCTAAAAATAGGTCATAATATCACTAAAGTTGCAACGGGTGGGTGGGTGGGGTGGTTATAGTTTGTGTCCTGTCTTTGCACATAAATGCATTTACTGCTCTGCAATGTCCTAATAACATGTTGTAATGTTTGTAACTCCACTGGTGCTCACACTAGGTGGTGCCCGACAAAGGTCATGCACACACAAACACACACACACAGGCTCTTGTTAGATCCCTAGTCTAGATCTTGTGGTCGTTATCTCCAGTCTGACTTTGTGTCCTGCTGTACCCTTTCCTCCCCGCTGCCTTTTAAGTTCAGGACAAACCAAACTCACTCAGCTGGGAGCTCATCAGACTCTAAGGGAATCGCCACTAGGGAATGAATAGTTCATGTTACAGTCAGATTTCGTATCTAGTTTCCCTGTGAGCCAGCACTTGTTGAAAGAGTCTTTGTTCAGAGAAAGTTGGACCGGAACGTAGCGGTGTTCTACACCTTTTTGAGAGCAGGGAAAGTCGAAGAAGTATAGACGCGTTATGGAGAGAACCGATTTGGATTCATCATCTCCAGCATGTAGGCTTAAGTTTATACTGTGAGGATTTAGTGTGTCTGGTCATTTTAAAGGCATCTTTGTGGGGTATGTATACTGGTTTTGATAGACTGGACTTCTAAAAATCTACCAATTGACATGTAACGTTTCTACACGCGGGATCTGTTCAGTGCTGTATCTTCTTGTCCTCCACTTGCTATTTTTATGGTAGTTTCCTTAATGCGATCCATGTATTGGTGGGGGGAAAGGATATAGCTGTTGTTTTAACTTTAAATGTCTGTATTCAGTATTTTATCTGAACAGATAATGTTAGAGTTTGTGTATCTACCTGAGCTTTCGTAGCACTCTCATCATCAGAAAAGGTTGCACTTTGACCAGTTTACTTTAAGGGGACATTGTGTGAAAGACAGTCAGTGTTTGTCCTTCCATCAAGTGTGAATTACACAAGTTGTCTGTCTCTGATTAGATGAAGGACAGGGTATCCACTAGATAGTTTCAGTACATAGAGACCTCGCTGACAGTGGAAAGAAGAAGGTTAGTAGGCTGTTCTCTCATCAGGCGCCAAGGAAAGTCCAAAAAGGCTGGCTGAAATTTGACCACATACGTGCGAGAGCAGAGCAGCAACAGCTCATGGGAATTGGAGTCTAAAAGGAACCAAAAAGAGGAATTTTAAAGGCTCTGGAACTGACGTGAGATTGGATAAGATACTGCTCAGGAGAACTGAACTGATTAAACTTGTGCAACAGCACTCCACTGTGCAGTGAGTCAGCTGCACCAGAAGGAATTGTCCATTTAGGAAACATACAGTGAACTGCAAACAGTCCACAGGGTTAAAAACCTCAGCCGACTCAGAGAGGTGAAATATCCACGTGCACAATGCCTCGTAATGTTTTCCCACCGCTGCTGCTCCTGCTGCTCTTCCTATCTGTGTTTGGGGCGTCCCAAGCCTGCCTGCAGGACCCCGCTTCGGCCTACAGATTCACCGGAGCTGTGTGTCGCCTCACGTACCCTGCAGCTGTTGTGTGTGAGTGGGACTTTGACCCTGTTTTGGTATCTATCTCCAAAGACTTGCTTCATTCATCTATTTAATCAATTTAACCATCCAACCTACCAAAATTGCTGTGAAAAGGATTACAATGATGTCTTTTGATATCTTTGAAGAGGTAAAATATGTTGGAGGGATTTTTTTCCAGAGATAAGTCAGCAGACTTCCTTCTAACGTTTGGCCAGTGTTGCCTTTAATGTTGCCTTTATATTTGTGTATGGAAGTGCCATTGAATACCCAGTCACTTAGGTGCATGTTTGTGTTTCACCACCTGACTGCCATGTACCTGTATTTAAGTGCATTTGACCATATGTTTGTGTTTGTGTGCTGCTGGCAGTGAATGAGAAAACCACTAAAGTGATTGAGGCAGCGTTTCAACATGCCAGATACCCAAGTGTGAAGGGAGAGAAATCCCTGCTCTTTATAGGCAAAGTCATATATGGCCTGGACAAGTAAGAGGACACACACACACACATATATACACACATACACAGATGGACACACAAAACGTCATAAATCATGTTTCTCCATTGACCAGTTTGGAGATTCACAACCTGTCGATTGGTCGGAGTGAGTTTGAACTGCGTCCAGGTGAAGGCATCGGCATGGAAATAAGCAACGTGTCCGCTGTCTTCAGAGGGACCATCCAGTATGGATACGGCAGCTGGCTGTGAGTGTGTGTGACCAGCAACATCATTCACTTGTTCTCTCAGAACAAGCCCGGTGATAGAAAATAGAAAAGCACATGATGAAAAACAAACAATCCATGTGCTCAACACCTGAAGACAACAAGAAAATCATATTTAAAACACTTACTTCCAGTGTGGTTTTCCAAGAAACACAAAAGCAGCACAAAATAATCACTAAAATAGGATATACTCTACATAGCACCAAATAAACTGTGGCAGGGTGTTATAATGACATGACATGACTAATGTGACTCATTAATAATAAGGCTATTTAGTCCCCCTGGTTGGTGAACTAGTTTCTCTGCACTGTGCTGTTTTCTACCATCTGGCATTTTGTTCTCAGGATTGTATATTATTTCACACAATAAAGATCAGCCTTGCTTCCAATTTTGCCCAGTGGCCACTCGTGGTATTGCAGCGAAAAGTCCCCTGTGGCCCAAAAAGCATTTTCCCATAGGCCACCATTATAAAAGAAACGTCTGTAAAACTGTTGACAGGACACCTCCAACTGCAAACTAGTTCAATTATGACTCTTTCTATTATACATTTTTGATCCATGGAGGTTTCATATTTGTAAAACTTTCCTTGAGCCAAAAATAAAAAATCTGTGACGTCATCACAATGTAAAGTCTATGGGCAGAGCGTGACCTTGCAGGCGAGGCCAGCAGGAGAAACACTACTGCGCATATTCAGTGGGCCGCATAGTAAACCCAGAAGCTAGAAACTTTTTCGACGTATGCGCCGCGCGAGCAATTCCTATTGGACTGAATAGGCGCCATCTTTGGGTCCGGTATCCAGTTCTTATAAAACATCCATGTTGCTAACTGTCAGCAGTTAGCAAACTTGGGACAATATGTTCACACTGTTTGCTCAAAAGATGACAGAATTTGATACAAAAGAAGTTGTACCAGCCACTCCACAAAACCATTCCTCATTTGTGGAACAGTACTCCCACAGGTTCCTCCAGTTTGGACTCTCCGTTCCCTCAAAAGTCAGCACTTTCACGACAGCTTGCTATTGGTTAATGGCATAGATATGTGGGTTGAAAAATGTGCGTGGATTTACTTCGCTCCACTAATCTGGAATGAATTGATTTTGCAGCAAAATGTCACTGTTTTAAATGCTGGTGTGACCAGGCCTTCACCATTCTAGTTACATAAATGAATATTGACTGATGGACTTTGTCCAACAATTGTTGTCCCTCATGAAAGTTGCATATTACACCATCAGTTCTATAAATAAGTGTTTATCAAGGTCGTGGTGTTTCCTCTGTATGCATCTTTATTACCATCTAAAATACAAGGTGAGCCAATTTAACTCAGTAGCAACAAAACACACCCTTGTCCAATTCAATACACTCAGGGGTTTTACTGCAGCCTAACTTGGAGTGGTAGCTTAAGGTGGCTAATGTTAGCAAACTTTAGGTACATACTGCTGTGTAACTGACATTATTCAGCTAGTTTGCGGACTTTATGATTATTCTCTATTTGTGCTACTGTTACAATGTGTGTTAGTATTCATGATTATCCTGTTAGTCTCACTTTTAAATAAGTGGTGTTTTATTTAGTTCCTCAGTTGGGGCTAAAAGTGCTAAGAGCTCATTGCTTTTGTCTTCAGGCATCACATTTACAACAGATCCCATGTCAGTCAAACAGTGAGAGGAGTAACTCCTTTCTGTGGATGTCCTGTTGCGTTTCTGTCGGTTGCACTTTCAGCCATGGTGGCATTACTTCTTTGTACCAAAAAATGTCCCAGGAGCGGATAATACATTTATTTGTATTTATTTGCCATTTGTATTTCTTTTTCATCTAGTGTCAGCGTTGCACATTCAATTGACTTTGAAATTGAGTCTCAGATTGATCTTGGAATCAACCCCAAACTTTGTAAGTACCTTATTTTGTATGTGTACATAGGGTGTGAGGCTTGATAGAAACTGCAGTAAAAACAGTGCTTGAATTGAGCTGGTATTCACTAGTTAGGTCTGATTTTAGCTAACATGAGTTTCCATACTTTATTCTGCATACCATTATCTCCTGTACAGCCTAATCCTAAACTATGTTGTGCTATTCGCATTACCTTTTCTGCCTCAGTGAGAAGCTAACAGGTGACTTCAGATTTGTTGCCATGGTATCATTACTGTAAGGCAGTTGTCAGCAGTCTTACGTTTATTGATGATTTTTCCACCTATGTTGTTGAATCCAAAATGCTTCCTCACATTACTTTTAAATGGTTTGGCATCATGATTATTCAGTGCAGCTGCTGGTTCAGTGTACTGGAACCTTTTTTGTTCCAATTCAAGCACTGAATAATAAAGACAGATATCAGCTAACTATCTTTGATCTCACCTCACATGTCTTCACATCTGTTCTCTGTTCTCTCTGTCTGGTCAGACTGTGGTGAAGGGAAGGTAGCGGCAGACACGTCAGACTGTTATCTGAATTTTCACAAGCTCAGTCTGCATCTGCAGGGCGACAAAGAGTAAGTTAAAAAAAACTGAATGTCAACAGCAGAACACAAGAAGCCTCTGCATTATATAATAATAACAGTGTTTGACTGAGCTAATGTGTGTTTGCTGTTGTTGGTCAGACCAAACTGGCTGAAGAAGCTCTTCACCGACTTCATCACCTTCACTGTCAAACTGGCCATAAAGGGACAGGTGAGGGCGAGGGAGACAGAACTAACCAGAACTACCATAGTTAGAGTGTTCATGTCTTCTTATAGTCAGAGTAAAGGTAACACTGCTGCAATGATGAGTCTGTTCTCAAACGCAGATTTGTAAGGAGATCAACAAGGCGGCAAATATACTGGCTGACTTCATACAAAACACAGCAGGTATGTGCACGTTGTGTGTTTGTGTGTGTGTGTGAAAAGTAGAGAGAGAGAGTCTGGTCATATCTTTAAATCTTTAGGAAGCACATTCATTTGGTTATCTGTGTGTCCATATATTTGACCATTTGCGTGAATCCATAAATGACGTAAATATTGATCTAATATGTACGAGTGTTCATATTTTATCTGGGATGTCTCTAAACATTAGTGTGTGTGTGTGTGTGTTTACAGAGCAGTTCCTCAGTGATGGAGACATCAGTGTGGATATCGGTATAACTGCTGCTCCTGTCATCACTGCTAACTACATCGAATCATACCACAAGGTAAATAATCCCTGTATAAACAGTCAAATACACAACCATATCTTCTTTAAATTATGTTTACAAGTGATTATCTTGCACTGTGAAAAGGCAAAGACTGATAAAAGACTACGGTCATGGTTAAATAGAGAAATTGTCAACATTGATAATACACAGTAGTTTATGGGGGACCGGACAGTAATGCACCATATCCAATTTCTTGGTCAGCCCCCTGCCCACCCACATAATAACAAAGCTCATATTGTTGTCTCTCTGTTCACCCCTCCACTTTTTCTTTTCTTTTTTTCTGAATCCTCCAGGGGCTGACCAACTACAACAACACTTCCGCTGTCATCAGTGACTCTGTTTTCCTCCCCAGTCAGCTGACTGAAAACAGGATGCTCTACTTTTGGTTGTCAGGTCAGTAGTTGGCATTGCTTTTTCTTTTGAAATATGGAAGTGCAGGTATATTGTAAAAGAAAGGTACATTATAGGAAGTATCCTATGGCGTGGCATGTCTATGGTCCCAACACACTTGTTGGTTTTAGGACATAAGTTCTAGCTGTGATGTTAAAAACTGATACATGTTGGTCATTCAATTTCTCCAGACTAGAATCAGTTGCCATTTAGATTTTGATATAGTATCTGTGTAGTCCAGTCTGGTATTTACCAACGTTCAGTGCCAGTGCACGAAGTAGTGTGCCCTCTATGTAGCGAGATGGAAAGTAAGGTCAGGGTGGTGGATGGACGTGTACTGAGTCGGACTTTCATGAGGGAGACAGCACTTCGGATCCTGTGACAAACCTGCAATTAATGTTAATAATCTTTTATTAACCATAAACACAACCTTACCCTAATCTCTATAAACAGATATCTGCATGTGAATGCAGAATCTGTAGGCAAAGGACAAGATTTTGGCATCGGAAGCGTTCTGGTTTCTGTTTGTAGTCCATTTGTAGTCTGAGTAGTTAGTAACCCTAGAGATTAGCTTTTTATTAGCTTTTTTAAAATGGATCTGCATTCAAATCAGACGATAGTTGATGGGTTCTGAGATTGATGTTCTTCTGTAGTGATAGGGCTGATGATATTGATATGGCTGATATTGTTTGGACAGCAACTTTTAGGTTGGCACCCTGTGAGAATTTGTGTGTGGTAACATTATGTAGAAACTACATTTTCAAATAAATATATATATATATATGTATATGTATGTATGTATATATATATATATATACACTACAGTGACATATGGACTCATTTTTGTAAGGCTGTTTTCATGTCCACCATGTTTTTTCAGGGCATTGCTCAAATGCCAAATTTTGTTTGCTGTTACTGTTATGGCTGGCAAAACATTTAAAATAATCTATGAACTTTTTAAAGCATAACCTCCATGAACCATAAAGTATAAACTCAGTAAGAAATAACTTACTTCATGCTTCTCCAGTACGGTAGCCAAAGAGCAGCAGCTCCAGAGCAGCAGGGTAGTTCAGTGTCTCAAGTCTCTTCTCTCTTTGCGATTTAGAGGTGTATTGGTTCTTAAAACCGTGTGTGGTACAGCTATAACTTGTGTTTAACCCCAGACCAGGTAGTTAGCCCCCTGCTTACTGCTGCCCACCAAGATGGCCGTTTCCAACTCAACATCTCTGGAGCAGATCTTACTGTAAGTACATCACCTTTAAATATGGCCTGTAAAACATCCACGCGAGGTGCACACATGGATGTGGTATCTTGTTGATAAAACTGGCTTTAATGTACTTCTTAGATTATTGGAACCTGACTGATATTCTTATTGGCTCTGCATATGGAATAAATACTGTAAACATAAAATATGCTATGTGTCTGTGTCTGTATCTTTCCTGACAAGGACGAGATGGGCACTGATGTTAAAATTAAATTGTTGTTGTTTAATCTCTTGCTGGGTCTTACATTATATTGATGAATGTGATTTCAGGAACTTTTCAAGACAAATCTCTCCAGTGCAATGCCTGATTATTTTAGAAAGGTAATATGGAAAAACCTCCTCATCCCTGCACACTCCCAAATACAGACATATACACCTTTGTCAGTGGAGATATATTATTTTGCGTTTGTGTGTTCAGTGTCTGCTGGAATCAGGTTTTCCAGAGCTAAGAGTGTGGAGTTCATCTGTTCCCTACCTCAACACCTCCACCCTGGGTACGACCGTCTGGGCGAAGGCCTCTGGGCAGCTCCACTGTGGCAGTCAAGGCACACCAACACTCTTCTTTCAAACGGTATTTTGCCCCTTATTTTGTGACAGGACATTTTCAGCCATCTGGCAGAGAAGTTGAGTGAGAGTTGAGTGTTGACCTGTTTTGATGCATCCCACACCACCAAAAGACATTCTTCCTTCACATCACAGTTCTGCTCCTCTAACAGTGATTCCCAACCAGAGGTTCCTGTACCCCAAGAGGTGCTTCTGCAGTCGCCAGGGAGTGTGTGGAAAGATTGTAGAGCAGCTCATTAATTATTAAAAAATAGAAATTATGATTTGGTTTAAAAAAGATATCCATATATGTGTGTTCTATTCAAATAGGAAACTGTAAATGTATTGTCACAATAACCAGTAAGCTACCAGATAAGCTGACTGCACAGGACACGTCTGCCACCAACCTGAGTCTGTTGTAAGACCTGAACACCACATGTTGTGATGAGAGCGCCTGAAAAGTAGTTAGCAAGCGAGCCGAGAGGTCGAAATAGTTAGCTAAATGTGATGGATAAACGATTCAAAATTAACTCAAAGTAAAGGATAAACAGTTGAAATAGCTAAAAAAGAATGGCTAAACAATTGAAATAATAAGCTAAAAGTAAAAGATAAATAGTAAATAGTTAGCTAAGAGCAATGGATGAACAGTTGAAATGCTAAAAGTAACAGTTGAAGTAATTAGCTAAAAGTAATGGATAAACCATTTAAACAATATGCTAAAAGTAATAGACAGGTGAAATAGTTAGCTACAATTAATGGATAAATGGTTGAAATAGTTAAAAGTATTTTACGAACAGGTGAAATAATTAGCTTAAAGTAATGGATAAACAGTTTAAATGGTTTGCTAAGAGCAATGGATGAACAGTTGAAAAGCTATAAGTAATGGATTCAGTTGAAGTAATTAGTTAAAAGTAATGGCCTTTTTTCTGTTGTTCTTTTGTACAAGAAGGAAAGGTGAACAAGCAGACCAGTATACTAAGAATGTCGTTAATATGTCTGATGCACATGAGTGTGCTGTGCTTCGAAGCATTTGATAATGCTGACATCTGCTGGGCGACCCTTGGTATTGCATTTCTACGGAACGATAAAATTCAAGACCATGATGAAACTGAGTCAGAATATAAGTGGTCTCAATTATATAGTCTACAGCTCTGCTTTTAAATACATAAATACATCCAATATTCAAAACTGATGCAATACCTCTCTGATGTGAGTGTAACAAACCAAGGCCTCATTGCGGTGGTCACTGGTGGACTAGTCTGCTTCAATCGTTGTACCTCATGATCCACAAGGTGAAGTTGGTGATGCCGGAGGCTTTGTCAAAAAGTGAAATGCGACTGCGTTGTTTTTCTTTGTTTTTGATGTCTAGGATGTGGCCATGACTGTCACAGCTTCCTATGCTGACAAGAAACTCTTTCTGCATGATAACACGTCAGAGTAAGACCTTTCTTGTTGATTTTTATGACTTAAGACTTACTGATCTTTGAACAACCTGCCTGTAGAGTTCAGGCTGCAAGATGTGTTATCCATTTGAAATTAAAATCAGCAAACAAACCCAAAAGAGGTCTAATTTATATATATATTGTTTTGGTTTCCTGATCGCACTCCCTATCTTTGGATTAATCAGTGAGAAAGCTATTGGTTCTGCGTTAACGTAGATGGGAGAACTTGCTTCCATACATAAGCAGATGGTCACACTTAAGGTGTCAGTATGCTCAAAACAAACCACTTCATACAATGTGTCCTACGACCACATCTGAAGGCGAAAGTGCTTATGGGGCCAAAGAGAGGGGTGAAATGCGATAATTGTGGTATGGGTATAACGGTGCACATTTCCCCAATGGCATTCATGGTGTTGCACTTGGTTGTACACATGAAAAGTGACAGAAGTAGTAAAATGAAGAATGGAAAAAGAGAGCTCAAGAGAGAAGTTCAAACACTGTTCACTTTGTGACCTCCACACACCTGGTCCATCTCTGTGTAAAGTGGGCCTAATTGTTGGAAAGTCAGTTTTGGAAAGTTACAGTACTTCACTTGAAACATATTGACAGCGGACAGCAGCTTGCTACGTAACACAGAACCACATACTTTGAATAATTGACATTAGCTTTCTTTTTAGTTTCTTATTTAATTTAACAAACGAGGCTAACCAAGCAAACATCCACCAGGGAAACGTGCACTGCTAATATCAGTTTGCAGGTGGAGAGCTAATTAGCTAGTCAGCTGTAGCACATTGAACAGCTTAAAAACTTGGCTCAACAACCCAAATGTCATTTGGCTCATAGCTTGTAAGCTACAGTTTACAGCACAAGTTTGCTTACCTTGTTTCTCTGTACCATACCGGTGCTCAGCCTGCCAGTTCCTGTCTCTATTACTATTTTTTTCACTTACGCTATAGATCATCACTGAATGTGCAGTTTTGTTTACCATTACATCAAATCCAATTTTTAGTCCATGTCCTGTGCTTGGTGTGTGATGGTGATCCTCCTTCCTCTCCAGGGTCTTTGTATTCCACGCTGAGCTGCCCTTACAAAATCAACCGGTAAGGTTTTTTTTGAGCTGATCTCAGAATTTTCTTGTTGATGAAAATAGTACAGTCAAACTATACTGTAGTTTAAAGCAGCACTAGGCAAATTTCAAATGCAGTTGAATTCCAGCTGCAATACAACTACAGAGACCCAAGAGACCCAGAAACCCAAAAATATTTTAGACGGGAGATGAAAAAGACCTACTCTTGCTTTCTCTCAACAATTTGCATTCTCTTACAAAACTTTAACTTCATCCTGAAACTATTTGTGCATTACCCTGAGAAGTATTTTAGGCATCAACATCAGTAAGACTTCCTGCCCGAATCTTTTAAAATAAAAGCACTATGCCCAAAAATGTTAACAGACCAGAAAACTTAACTTCGGCTCACAAACTGCACAAAATGACCTTGACAATGACCACATTTATTGAGTATATTATTAAGTACAGTATATTGATTATTCTTCTGATACCAATTAGTAATCAGCAAGAAAACACAAAGGTTTTGCAAGAAGTCTTTTCTCCCTCCCATTTAAACTATTTTTGTCCGTGTTGCTTGTTAAAATGATGCTGATGTTTTAATGTTTGCTTGGACTTGTTCAGTCACCTCTCCCTCTGTTTCCAGCTGCTGGATGAGACACAACTGGAGTTCGTAAGAGAAGCCGTAGAGAAGATAGGCATTCCCAAGGTCCTGTCTGGTAAGAGACAGAGAAATCTACACAGATAATAAAGTGCAACTTGGCTTAAACCTCAACTGTGGAACCTGTAATGGCTACATGTTGCATTATGTTTCGTTTAATGCCAGTTGTGTAAAAGAGGTAAAGCCAAATGAGTATGTAATGTGGTTTTCTGTAATACGTTTCGTGGCGTGTGTTCCAGCTCTTGAGATTGAGGTAACCAGGCTGCTGGACAAACAGGGAACTAACCTATTTGACATCTTTAACCCAGAGGTGCTCCCTCGGGATGTGAGTGTTACTCTATTACTTTTTGTCATTTTGTCTCGTGCCCCCTGTTTGTGTTGTATTTCTTCTTGTCTCACTGCTTCTCTCTCTCCCTCTCCATGCTGCAGGGCTTTGTGGTGATTCAGATGGATTTTGGTTTCCCTCATCACCTCCTGGTTGAGTTCCTCAAGAAGACACTACAGTAACTGAGCAACCCTTAAGCATTTTGGGACAGATTTGTTCTTAGTGACTTGCCTAAGAGTGTTGCCCCTATAGAAAATTAGTAATCAAAATTAGTTCCGAATTCAATACCTAGCTCCACGTATTGGTTTCAGAAGTTGTCGGATATGTGGAAATGTTTTAATGTTTTAGGATGTTGCTACGTATATTAGATCTGAAGGTTTGCATATGGATTTTGTAAGATCTGAGATGAAAAGTGTGGGCTCTGATAATAAAGTGCATTAGTTCCTTGCAATTAATTATTTGCTCAAAAGTCTGCCTGATTCTGTGGATTGACCAGCGGATTGGAAGAATCTTCAGATACGCCTGATATCACTCATCAGTTACAAAGGGAAGATGCAGCTGCAGGGGGAAATTCTGCCTTGAGTTCTTCTTATACATTCTTCAGGCTGCACTGTCTGGCTTTCTTTGGTGTGGGTCGGTGCTTGTTGATGGAGACTGGTATGCGTGCTGTGGGACTGGCAACTCAGAAGAATTAATGACCTTATCATGTATGATATTTTTATTTATTACTTGTAGTATTTCTACAGTATTGCAACTTTTACTTAGTGTAGGTCAAAGATCTGAGGTCTTCTTCCACCTGCTCTACCTCCTGAGTCACAGCTGAGGGAAGTCCATAATGTTCAGCAGCCACCAGGTGGCACTGCAGGACTGATATCAACATTACAACTCTGCGCTCATGTGACTGCTTGATTTACAGTTTTATTTTTTTGTACAATTGCTCAATACTGAGTTCATTTTTTTTTAAACTCTTCCATTTTGCACATGTTTACATACTATTGTAAAACCCAAACCATAGGCGGGGGGTGTACAGTACAGTGCGTCACAATTAAATATTATTTTCATTCTCATAGTGTGTACTTGACCTGTGGGAATCAAGGTTTGAAAATAAAACTCACATAGGGCTGCACAGTACTAGTCTGTATTAAATGCAAATACACAATGCTGAAACGCATGTCCTAACTTGATCCCAGTTTATTCCAGAATTGAGTATCGCCGATCATATCAGCTATTCGTTCCATACCAAGAAAGTTAAACAATTATATTTATATTTTCCTGTCCTTTTTAACCTTAACAGGACAAGGAGAGACTTTAATTCATTATTACTGAAATCGAATTTAACACTTCTGGCCAAAAGGACATAACTGCAGTGCAGTGCCACAGCATATGACTCAAAGTTCCCACTTGTCCACAACCATGCCAGCAGCGATCAGAGATCTATTTTTTGAAGCCTGGAGGGAGTGATGTATGCTCTGTCTGTGAAGGATTTTCAGTTGTATAACTCTAAAATTACTGCAGGGTCCCTCCCCATTCTTTCCCACTCTGCAAAGGTTAAGCAGTTAAATGTCTTTGTCGAGAGCCACTGTTCAGACATGTTCACAAGTCTGTTCCAAAGTCGAATCCTCTCACATTTGTGTCAGACGTTTGGAGGTCCCCCTCCTATCTCACCACTGATGGTCAAAACTGGTGAAAACTTGGGTTACTGGGATATTGAAATGATGAAAATGTGCACATGCTTGGTTTATGACAAGTTCATTCCAAACAGAAAACTGTGCAGTATTACATAATAACTCCTGCTGATTTTGACATGGCCATCTACAAAATCTTTATTGCACTTTAAATGTTAAATGTTACCATTTACCTGTTTGGCCTTGGCAGCAGTCATTGTTCATGCTAACTGTCAATCCCTCTATTTATTCCAACCATAGACTGTATATAAAAATGGACAACATGACAGCTCCCCAAAAGTGAAGCCAAAACATCTCGGTCGCCCCCTGGTGGCTGGCTGCAGTATAGATCATAAGCCCCGCCCCCTCCATGTTAGCAGATGGGACAAACGGAAAAATTAAAGTGCATGTCAAATAAAATGTTCCCAAAGATGGTTTCTGTCATTTTAGGTAGTTCTTATCACGCTGATGTTTGTTCAAGTTCATCTTTCCATCAGTTTGGATATTTTGATTTCATTTTTGTACAGTGGGAGGAAGTGGAGATGCGTAGTCCATCTTTATATACAGTCTATGGTTCTAACCAATTTTCTGTCACTGTGGCTGAAAATGAAATGCACATCTTCCTTTAAAATGAAGGATTATTTCCCAGGAAACAGGTACCAGACACTGAGCAGCAGCAAATGTGAAGATTTCAAAAAATAGATACAAGTTAATACACTTTTGTGTTATAGCAATTAGTAATAAAAGCAGAATTTGATTTCATTGCCTGAACCCATCAGTGTTCAGGCAATTAAGACTGCCTGAACAGAGCTGGAAGTCAATGCAGTCCCAAATATTAACATGCACAAACAACTTTACTGTCGACGGACTTGTCTGCAAAAGTTGCATAATTTCCCCTGAGGGGATCAATAAAGTATTCTGATTCTGATTCTGATTCCCATAATCACCATAATCACCACCACCTGACATGTTTTAACATGACATCCATTTCTCAGGGCTGTTCTTTTATGTGTTCTATAAAAAGAGACATGGACAAGGAATATTGTGTCACGCAAAAGGTTGCCAGTTCACACACAGGATCTAAATCAGGACAGATAACTTTCATGCACTCATCTAACACCTAGGTCAAACAGGACTGCTCAGATGTTGGATGAGCAACACGTTAGACAAGGTGTTCTGAGTACATACAGTCCATGTTCCAACATGAAAGGATGCAGATTAGTGTGCATGCAGGAGACCTTCATTACATAATCTATTTTCTGTGACTAGTAGATTATGCACTGATAACACTGAATAGTAGGACAAAGAGAAGACAATCCAAATGTGTGTTGCTGTTGAATGTGATGAGTTTGAAGTTGCATTCAATATTAATGTAGAAAAAATGTTTATTTGATAACTTTAGTAACTAGCTACTTTGCAGATTCAGATTAATAAGACAAAATATAATCAACAAATAAATGATAATATATTATTGTAGGTTAAGATAAGACTTTTTTGAGTTCACAAGCTACCCAGCAGTATATACATTATAAATAAATGAATAAATATAAATTAGTCCCACCTTTACCAGCTGAAACATTAAAGTGATGTACATTAATAATAATAAATAATTATAATTCATTATTATGAAATGTGTCATTCTGCATGATGAGCACTTTTACTTTTGATACTTATATTGTCATGCTAATACGCAATACTTTTTTACTTAAGTACAAAATTTGAATAAAGGACTTTTACTTGTAGTGTTTCTACAGTGCTACTTTTACTTAAGTAAAAGATCTGAGTACTTCTCACAGTACTTACATTTCCTGAAGGTA